>CM053584.1:189669471-189686523 GCA_028627135.1 Pseudochirops cupreus | reverse complement strand
TGAGATTCTTTTTCCATCTGGCAAAGTTGACTTTTTAAGGCATTCTTCTCCTCCTTGGCATTTTGGGCCTCTTTTGCCATTTGAGTTAGTCTATTTTTTAAGGTGTTAATTTCTTCAGTCAGGTAGTTGACTCTCTTTTCATGATTTTCTTGCATCATTCATTTCTCTTCCTAATTTTTCTTCCACTTCTCTCATTTAGTTTTCAAAATCCTTCTTCAGCTGATCTCTAGCTTTTAGGCAGTCTTCGTGTTTCTTGGAAGCTTTTGGTGTGGGAGTTCTGACTGTGTTGTCTTCCTCCTGTTCCCTGTTTTGAGCCTTCTTGTCCCCAAGGAAGGAATCTAGAGTTTGGTTGCTGTTCTTATTTTGCTTCCTTTGCTTGCTCATGATGGCCAGTCAAAGACTTTTTATCTCTGTGGAACTCTGCTTCCAGATGGGAAAGCTCTGTCCCAAATCGCTGGGGTTTTCCCAGCTGCTGGGGCTTTTAGGAGGCTGCTGCAGCCCCCACCAGCTTTGGCTCACTGAAAACTCACCCCAGGACCACTACCCAAGACCACTATCTCGATCCAGGCCCCTCAACACAAGAGCACTTGGCCTCTGAACGATTGCTTGGCCCCCCTGCAGTCTGCAGGCTGGGAGCTCTGAAGCAGTAACGTGGAGGCGGCTGCAGGGCCTCCGCTTCCGCTGCTTCCTTGCCCTGGAGGCAGTTTGGCCAGACCAGCTTTTCTCCCCCAATTTTAGCCAATTTCCAATGACCTTTCACTTAGCCCTTTTTTCTTATGGCTTGATAACTCTGGAAACTGCCACAGCTGCTGCTGATCCGCTCTCCTGAAGCTCCAGCAGCGGCTCGGCTCACCTTGTCCAGCTGCCTGCAGGGCCAAGCTGCAGATTCAGGCTTGCCTGGTTTCGGCTCCCAGCACTGAGATGGTCCCTTCTAGCTGAGCTGCCTTCAGCAGGAGGTAAATTTGGGTGCGTTTTAGAGCCCTGAAATTTGTTTAGAGTCATATTTTATGTGTATTTTATGTGTCTATGTGGTTGCTGCCGTACCTTGCTGCTCCTATGCCCCCATCTTGGCTCTGCCCCCTTGCTGATGATTTTAGATAGATACTACTTATTTTAAGTAAAGCTCTATTTATTCCTATGCTTCCCAGTGTTTTTAACAGAAATGAGTGTTGTGCTTTGTCAAAAGCTTTCTTCTGCATTTATTGAGATAATCATATGACTTTTATTATTTTTATTATTGATATGGTCAGTTATGATGATGGTTGTCTAATATTGAACCAGCTTTGCATTCCTGGTATAAATCTCACCTGCTCATAGTATATGATCTTTCTGATATATTGATGTAATGTCTTTGCTATTATTTTATTTAAAATTTTTGCACTGATACTCATTTAGATAGATTAGAGATTTCTTTTTCTATTTTTGCTCTTCCTGGCTTGTGTTTCAGTACCATATTTATGTTGTAGAAAGAATTTTATAGAATTCCTTCTTTGCCTTCATTCCGAAAGAGTTAATATTGTACTGAAATCAATTGTTCTGTAAATGTTTGTTAGAATTGACTTGTGAATCCATCTGTTCCTGGGGATTTTTTCTTAGAGAACTCATTGATGGTTTGTCCATTTCTTTTTCTAAGATAAGATTATTTAAGTATTCTCTTTCCTCTTCTGTTAATCTGGACAATTTATATTTTTCAAAATATTTATCCATTTCACATAGACTGTAAGATTTATTGTTGTGTAATTGGGCAAAATATCTCCCTACTAATTTAGTTTCATCTTTACTGGTAATGAATTCCCCCTTTTCATTTTTGATACTGGCAATTTGCTTTTCTTCTTTCTTTTTTTAATCAAATTAACCAGTGATTTATCTGTTTTGTTGGGTTTTTCATAATACCAACTCCTAATTTTATTTACCAGTTCAGTCCTTTTCTTTCAATATTATTCATCAGAGTTTTGATTTTCATTTGATATTTAATCGGGAATTTTTGATTTGTTCTTTTTCTAGTTTATTGTTGTTATTGCATGCTCAAATCATTGATCTGATTTTTCTCTTTTATTTATGTAAACGTCTAGAAATATCAAATTTCCCCTTAAATGCTGCTTTGACTGCATCCCATAAATTTTGGCATATTTTTTTTTATCGTTTATGGGTATATGTTGTATGGGTATACATTGTTTTCATTTTCTTTAAGTAAATTTTTGATTATTTCTATGATTTGTTCTTTGGCCCATTCATTCTTTAGGATTAGATTATTTAGTTTCCAATTAATTTTTATTCTCTGTTTTTGCAGCCCTTTATTGAGTGTAATTTTTATTGCAGTGTGATCTAAAAATATGTATTTAATGTTTCTCCCTTCCTGCATTTTGGTTGTGAGGTTTTTATTCCTTAATACATGATGAGTTTTTGTGTAGTGTCATGTGCTACTGAGAAAAAGGTGTATTTCTTCCTATTTCCACTGAGTTTTTCTCCAGAGGTCTATCATATCTAACTTTTCCAAAACTCTATTCATCTCTTTGAGAAGGTATATACCACTACTTGCAACAGGGGCTGATATCATCATTTTCCCTCCTGAGAGAGGAAATACCTGTTCTATCAGACCAACCCCTCATCATACCTGACTGCTCCCAGTCTTGGGCTATCTTGGCAGAAGAATCTAACTCCACCCAAGCCTGAGTCAATTCAGGCTTGGGTAGGATTTGACCTGGATGAGAAGATGCCGTGCCATCTCATTATCAGTAATGTCCTTCTTTTTTTTTTTTTGGAAGGGGGAAGGCAAGACAATTGGGGTTAAATAATTTGCCCAAGGTCACACAACTAGTGTGTCAAGTGTCTGAGACCAGATTTGAACTCAGGTCCTCTTGACTCCAGGGCCAGTGCTCTATTTACTATGTTACCTAGCTGTCCCCAGCAATGTCCTTCCAAAGAAATTTGGAGCAGAAGAGGGTAGGGCTAAGGGGGTGGAGCTCTGAGTCTCCAAGATAGAAAAAAAAATCATTTTTCGCAAAGGTCAGTCAGGTCTCTTTTCTTAGGGACTTGCTCTGAACTCCACTATGAGGACATAGGGGTGACATTTAGAGTCCATGGCTTTCCCTGAGTCATCAGGGGATGAATGGACCCCTATAATAAAACTCTTTTCTTTTCACAAAGAGGCTTGGTCTTGACAATGGTCTTCAAGTTAGGGGACCTGGGTTCAGTCTCTTAAATTAACTGGCTCTTAACTTTGAACTCTAATATCTTCACTTGTAAGCTAGCTATGAAGGAAGAGAACTTTTAGTCCTTCCACTATGACAAAGTTTTAAAGCACTTGTATCCATTTCTAGACATAACCATACAAAGGAAGTGTTGAGGTTTAGGGGTGCTGGGCCCCAAAATAGCAACACCCCAGATGACTTTGACCCAAAACTTCTTTCAGCCAATGAAAAATGAAGTTTATTAAAAATCCACCATATTGGGTGAACTCTTAAGGAATATGAGTATTTGGGCCAGATTGAATCCGAGCATCTTCATGTAAGCAAGATGGATCTTATATACAGAAAGATTGTGGGAGGGATATAGGGGTGGCCAAGTTGTCTGAGGTAACTGGAGGAGGGGTCCAGGAAGGATCTTCTTGATGGGAGTGGCCAGTAGGCTGGGGTGACTAGAGGTCAGGCACCAGGAACCAAGAGAATAGGATTTTGATAGGATCAAGGTGGGAAGTAACCTGAGGAGGTAACAGAAATTTGGACATATCTATAATGAAAAGCTTATAGCCTTAAGTGGGAAGATTCAAGGAGAATTCAAGGTGGGGGTATCAGATCCTGTACCCCATCAGAAGGATTTCAGTATCTGTTGAATTCATCATCTGGGAAATAGGGAGATTCAGCCTACTACAGTAGTCATGGGGAAGATGGTACTTATGGATGGCTAGTAGCTGGAGGTGTCAGAGCCTGAGTGAAGAAGAGTGATATAGGAAGTCATAGGAGTCACATGATAAAAAATGAGGCACCATAGAAGATGTGGACTTGGAAACATTTGGCACAGTAGCAACTGAGAGCAGCTAAGATACACTGCCCTCTCATTTTCTAAGTGCTGTAACAGTGGTATAATGCAAAGAACCCTATATTTGTGGTCAGAAGACCCAAATTAAAATCTTAGCTTTATTGCCTGGGCAAATCAATTAATTTATAGGATTTATTTAGAGGGTAAGATTTCAGCAAAGCTGAAAAGGGCTAAAGGAGACATTGAAATATAAAGGAGGAAAGGCCTAACTTAAAAAAAAATAGATTCCTCACTTTACTAGGGGCCTTAGGATTGAATAGCTCACTTGAATATGAAGAGGCTAGCAAGACAGCTCATTTGCATATAAGGCACAGGCTGAATTCATACCTTTGTCCCTAGCCATTCATCTGTAAAAGATCCCTAAAGGAGGCTCTGAAGTATAATTGAGTCAGTTGGGACTGATCACCCTAAGACAAAGTGGAGTGCCTCTTTTTTTTTCTTTTTTTAAAAATTGTATTTGTTTTTAGTTTTCAACATTCACTTCTGTAAGATTTTGAGTTGTAAACTTTCTCCCCCTCCCTAAGATACACGTGTAGTGCCAATGCAATATTCACAGTGCCCGTGGTCACTATAAATATACATGCATAGTGTGTAATCATAAAATATAACAGAATTTCCATATAGAAGACAGAAACAAAACATTTATTCATACACCAGAAAACTGGATCCCAAAACCAGTAAGCCAGTTCCATCATAGTAGCAGAAAAGTTAATAAGCCACAACAGCACAGAGAGCCACAGCATTCTATAGCCTTCCCACAAACCGACATTTATTCGCAAGCCTGACTGACTTCTGGGACATGTCCTCTCCTCCTTCCAGACTAGCTAGCTCTGACTCCCAGCTTTCTGTGGGCTCTGTTCCCCCCTTCAACAAACTCCTCCCACCACAGACTCCATGTGATTACATTCACCCTTTTAGAGGACAGAGTTTATTTTCAAAACAGAGAAGGTTCTCAAATTCCCTTAGGCTTATTAAGGGGCAGGGAAGATCTTCAAATTACCATTACCATTACAGCATGTAATATGATATAGGCTATACCTGTACAATCATATCAAACTTTCCACATTGTCATGTTGTAAAAAAGAATTGGAACCAAAGGGAAAATCCACAAGAAATAGGAGGAAAAAAAAGAAAAATAGTATGCTTCAGTTTGCGTACTGACTCCATAGTTCTTTCTCTAGATGTAGATGACATTTTCCATCATGAGTCTTTTGGAATTGTTTTAGATTCTTGTATTACTGAGAAGAGTTAAGTCTACCAAAATTGGTCATCAGACAGTGTTGCTGTTACTGTGTACAATGTTCTGTTGGTTCTGCTCACTTCTCAGAATCAGTTCACATAAGTCTTTTCAGGTTTTTCTCAAGTCCACCTGCTCATCATTTATTATGGAACAATAGTATTCCATTACATTCATATACTACAACTTGTTCAGCCATTACCCAACTGATGGGCTCAATTTCCAGTTCTTGGCTGCCAGAAAAAGAGCTGCTATAGATATTTTTTGTACATTTGTACAAACCATTTTTATGATCTCTTTGGGATAGAGACCTAGACATAGTTCCAAATTGCTTTCCAGAATGGTTGGATCAGTTCGCAACTCCACAAGTTCCAACTTTCCCATGTCTTTTCCTATATTTATCTTTTTCCTGTTTGTCATGTTAGCTAATCTTATAGGTGTGATGTAGTACCTCAGAGTTGTTTTGATTTGCATTTCCTCTAATCAGTAGAGATTTAGAACATTTTTTCATATGACTTTCATTTCTTCATGTGAAAACTGACCATTTAATTGGGGCAGGGTATGTGAGAAACATAGTTGTGGGAATCACAGGACTTTCCAGGTGGGGAGATCCATTGTCACTTAAAGAACTCAGAAACAAAGTGGGCAGAGGAAGACATTTATTATACTTCAGAAGTGGGTGAGGTGCACACTAGAAACACACCCTTAACCAAGAACAGGCTTAAATATTGTTAGGGTATTCTGACTCCTTCCCTCAGAGTCAGGATTGGTCCAGACTCCTCAAGGTTACAACAACTCTTCCTTACTACATGCCCTCATTAAGTATTTCCCTTCCCAGATCATACATCCCATGATTAGAAAATGGCAGAATCTCCACTCTTTGGGCATGTAAGTTAATATTAATGAGGTTAGTTGAGCAGACCCAGTAGTGAAGGCACTGGTGACCAGGACATGACCTCTCAGGTTTGAATCAGGTGTCCTATCCCAACCTTTCTGATCCCCCTGGTTCTGGGATGGCTATTTTCTTGGTAAAATAAGCAAGTTTCCCCCACAGCTTGGGAGTGTTAATTATCTCCCAGTAACATCTGTGGGAGCAAAACAAGATACCAGGTAGGTTCTTCTAAAACAGGAAAGATTATTGAACAGGAAAGGCTAGTCCTTCCTGCAAGTGAAGGGCTGATGTTCTAAAGGAGTCAAAGAGGAGAAGCTTTTGCCAATGCAAGTCTAAAATGTAAATAAAAGTGCAGTGTAGTTGTGAGTTAACTTTGGCCACTTTATTCCCTACACATGTACCTCACTACTTAAGTTCTTGTTCACACTTCCCTCCCATAAAATCTGAGTATTTGTGGAAGTTTGCCTGGTATTAGGAGGAAATACATTTTTACTACTGTCCTGGCTATACTGTTTGATTAATTGTTAAAGAGCAGTCTCCTGGCAGATTGTCAGGGGGAAGCACACTTTTGGGGGTTCTTGAGGAGGATAATATCCCTCCGTGGAGATGATGTGACTTAAGAGTTCAGAGACTCCTCAAGGTCTGAAGTATGGGAGAGTTTATTGTAACACTAATATGGCAGGCAGAGCTCCTTAAAGAACTTGTGACTTAGGGGCAGAGCCAAAATGGTGGAGTAAAAACAGGAACTCCATGTGGCTCCCACTCCAGACACCTCCAATACCTGTAAAATATGACTCTAAACAAATTTTAGAGCTATAGAACAGAGTGTGACAGAGTGACAGAGAGAAAGTGACAGAGACAAACGAATCTCCCACTGAAGGCAGCCTGGCAGCCCACCAGGAAGGGTCTATCATACCAAGCTTGGAGCCAAGCACAGTCCCGCATGAACCTCCTGTGACCAGACCCAGGGTGGCCCCAACCCGTGGCAGAGACTGGCAAGAGCAGACTTCAGGAGAGTGAATCACTAGCAGTGATGGCGGTTTCCAGACTTCTCAATCCATAAACGCCAAAGAGAAAGTAAAAGGTCCGTGGAGAACTCTTTTGGAACTGGGTGACAAAAGAGTACTGTCCAGTTACTGCCCCCAGGGAAGAGGGGGCAGAGGTGCCACAGCTGCTGCAATGCAGCTGCCTCCAGAGCTCCTGGCCTGCAAATTGTAGGGGGACCAAACGACCATTCAGAGGGCAATCGCTCTTGCTTTGTTCTGCTTCGATCTGGATTGTGGTCTTGGGTGGTGGTCCTGGAGTGTGTGACCAGTGTGCCAGAGGTTGGGGTGTCTATAAAGAGGGCACCTTCCTCATAGCTCTGACAACATCTGTAAAAACCCCAGAGATTTGGGACATAGCTCTCTCCACTCTGGAAGCCGAGTTATAATGTGGCAAAGAGCTCAAAATTCAAGTAATTGGCTGGCAATATGAGCAAGCAGAGGAAGCACAATCACAAAGGATCAAAACATGGAACCAGAAGAAGTCAGTGAAGTCAAAACTCCTGCATCAAAAGCTTCCAAGAAGAATATGAGCTGGTTACAGGTCAAGAAGGATTTTGAAAATCAAGTGTGAGAAGTGGAGGAAAAAATGGGAAGAGAAATGAGAAGGATGGAAGAAAATCAGGAAAAGAGAGTCAACAACCTGACTGAAGAAAATAACACTTTCAAAAATAGACTAATTCAAATGGCAGAAGAGGCCCAAAAAGCCAATGAGGAGAAGAATGCCTTAAAAACCTGAATTTGCAAGATAGAAAAAGAATTTCAAAAGCTCACTGAAGAGAATAATTCAGAATTAGATTGGAGCAAATGGAAGCTAATGACTTCATGAGAAATCAAGATACTACTAAACAGATCCAAACAAATGAAAAAATAGAAGGCCATGTGAAATATCTCATTGGAAAAACCACTGACCTGGAAAATAGATCCAGGAGAGATAATTTAAAAATTATTGGACTACCTGAAAGCCATGATCAAAAAAAGAACCTAGAAATCATCCTTTAAGAAATTCTCAAGGAAAATTGCCCTGATAGTCTAGAACCAGAGGGCAAAATAGAAATGGAAAGAATTCACCGATTGCCTCTTGAAAAAGATCCCAAAAAGAAAACTCTTAGGATTCTCATAGCCAAATTCCAGAGTTCCCAGGTCAAGGAAAAAATATTACAAGCTGTCAGGAAGAAACAATTTGAGTATTGTGGTAACACAATCAGGGAAAGGGCCTGTAATATGATATTTTAGAGGTCAAAGGAGCTAGGATTGAAACCAAGAATCATCTCCCCAGCAAAACTAGGTATAATGCTTCAGGAGAAAATATGGTCATTCAATGAAATAGAGAACTTCTAAGTATTCTTGATGAAAAAAATAGGGCTGAACAGAAAATTTGACTTTCTAAAACAAGAAGCAAGAGAAGCATGAGAAGGTAAACAGGAAAAAGAAATCATAAGGAACTTATTAAAGTTGAACTATTTACATTCCTACGTGGAAAAACAATAATTGTAACTCATGAGAGTTACAACTTTTCTCAGTATAAGGATAGTTGAAGGGAATATAAATGTATATATATGTATCATTTATATATATGTCTATATAGGAGGGTATATATGTGTACAAATACATATGTGAGTGTGTGTATATGTGTGTATATGTATGTATATGTATACATAGACAGAGGGCACAGGACCAGTTGAATAGGAAGGGATGATATCTAAAAAGTAAAATTTAAGAGGTGAGAGAGGAATATAATGACAGAAGGAGATAGGGAGAGATAGAATAGGGTAAATTATTTCATATAATAGAGGCAAGAAAAAACTGTTACAATGAAGGGGAAGAGCGGAAAGGTGAAAGGGAATGGGTCAGCCTTACTCTCATTGAATTTGGCTTAAGGAGGGAATAACATACACACTCATTTATGTATCTTACCATACAGGAAAGCCGGGGGGAAGGGGATAAGAGGGGAGATGATAGTGGGGTGGGCAGATTGGGGGAGAGGGTAGTTAGAAGCACATACATTTGAAAAGGGTCAAAGTAGAAAATAGAATAAATGGGGAGTGGGGTAGGATGGAAGGAAATTCGGTTACTGTTTCACAGTATAACTATTATGGAAACATTTTTTGTAACTACACATATACCACCTATGTTGAATTGCTTATATTCCCGGGGGGGGGGGTGGGTGAGGAGGGAAGAAAGGAAAGAATCTAAAAATCAAAATTTTAAAAAGAAATGTTAAAAAAATTTTTTTTACATGCAACTGGAAAGTAAGTTATACAGCGCTGAGTTAGATAGAAATCCATCTTGCCCTACTAGAAAGTTAGAGGGGGTATGGGGAGAAAATATAAGGGACAGCAGATTGGGGGAAGGTGTATTCAGTAGGCTCACTATCTTGGGGTGGAGGTAGGAGAAAGATGGGGAGAAAATTTGTAACTCAAAATTTGGTGGAAATGAATGTTGAAAACTAAAAATAAATTTTAAAAAAATAAAAATATTTTTAAAAAAGAACTTGCCACTTAATAAGAATGATGCTAAAGCTTATATAGGCATAGGAGTGGATTATTTGGCAGATATTAGGTGATTAGGTGATAACTTACAATCTTGGTTACAGGTGTCATTCACTACTGGGAACCAGGGGAAGGGATTTCTTAGGGGTGTATTTTTGGTCTGTTATGTCTGTATCAAGATAGTTTTGAGAGTTGATGTCTATAGCCTGATCTCTGGATTGAATACAGTGACATGATAATTCTGTGGTTATGAGAGAATTTCTTCAGAGGTCAGCTTGTTCTTGTAATAGGGAAAGATATTTATTTTACTGAGTAATTGTGGGGAAAGGTAGTTTGTCTTACTGGGACCCACTCATGAGTTACTGCTTGGGCTGGGCAGAAAACTGTCAGGGATAGTTTTTTTTATATATTTTATTTTCTTTATTTTGGTTAACATCTTTCATTTCCACGAGATTTTGAGTTACAAATTTTCTCTCCATCTTTCCCCTACCCCCCTCAAAACAGCCATCCCCTTGTATAACCCCTCCCCCAATCTAATTTCTCCTATGTCCTCCCCCATCACTCCTCTAACTTTCTGATAGGACAGGATGGATCTGAGGGATAGTTTTTTAAAGTTAGGGAGAAATGTGATGTAGGAATTGGAGTCCAGGCACAGACATCCAAGCATCCCATTAGAGAGTCTATCTGCTAGTGCCAGTGAGCTGGTTGGTTATAGGCCATGGAGGAGCTCAAGAAGAATTTTGAAAATCAAGTAAGAAGTGGAGGAAAAATTGGGAAGAGAAATGAGAATGATGCAAGAAAATCAGGAAAAGCAAGTCAACAGCCTGTTAAAGGAGACCCAAAAAAATATGGAAGAAAATAACACCTTGAAAAATAGACTAACTCAAATGGCAAAAGAGTGTCAATTAGGGGAGTGAACTCAGAGGGAAGCTATCATGGATCTTTAAGACCCATTTGATCCTAAGATTGTGATAGTAATCAGGTCATAGAAGGATTGTGAGGAAAAGTGCTTTAGTAAACCTTAAAGCAGGGGGATACCAAGAGATCCATGGATTGATGAAGGTCTTCATTGGAAAAAATATCTTTTTCACCAATCTCAAAGTAAAATTTGTAATTTGCTTCCATTATTAAAAATATTATTTTGAGAAATCCTTAGAGTTCACCAAAATTATATCCATGACACATAAAAAGATTAAGAACTCTTAATTTAATGAAAGCTATGAATATTTTGTTACTATTATAGCAAACAACTAATAGTAATAGGTTTTCCCTGCTCTGATTCTTTCTAGATACTGCTACTCTAATAAGCCTCAGCTACCTTTCCTAGGATTCAGAAGTACAACAAGGGCAAAGACTTGACACAATTGCGCTTAGTTCTCAACTACAGAACAGACTTGGTAGCATATCATTAAGTAGCTAACAAGCAGGCTTGATTATTATTCACTTCATTAGATGTTCTCATTGACAACATCTTTCTCTCATGTAACTTTGTATTCATTCAGCTTGAACTTGAACACAAATTGATTTGTAGCCTACTTAACATAAGCTTGTCTCTACTTTCTTCTACTTTCCAGGGCTATTTTCTGTGAATTAGGCAAAAGAGTCATGACGGATGGAGCAAATGGGCACAAATCACCTGTACCAGCAGCCAAACTAAAGATGTAGTATTTTATTTCACCTGAGAATGCTGGTTCTCTAGGCTTGGGTGGGATGCAGGGGTGCAGGGGTACAGGGGGAGGAGTTCTTTGGGGCACTGTAGTTGGTGCATTAGCCTGATGCCTCTAAAGTTCTGAGGGACCATACTGTGAAAGGGAGATCTTTTGTTAAATGTGATCAATTAAATAAGCCTATATATATCTACTAGGTATCCTAGGTCAGACTACCCTATCCCAAGGGCAAGGAATATGCATTATATATTGTTTTTAATTTCCTCCCTTCTTCCTTCTCTGCCCCATAATGTTTTGACTGTGTTGTTATGAAGTAAGCAAAACCTAAAGTGCTGCATGTTGTTCTTTTTAAAAAAAAATTATTTTAAAATTTTTTCCCAATCACATATAAAAACAATTTTTAATCTTTGTTTTTTCCAATTTTGAGTTCCAAATTCTCTCTCACCCTTTTCCTCCCTCTTCATTGAGAAAGCAAGCAATTTGATAAAGGTTATACATGGCAATATATGTTGTTCTTCATTCACTTGTGTCATGACCCTTCATGACCTTCATGGACCATATCATACCAGGACTTTCTGTCTTCCACTGTCTTTTAAATTCTATCCAAGTTCATGTTTGTTGTTTCAATGACACTGTCTATCCATCTCTTCCTCTGCCATTCCCTTTTTCTTTTGCCTTCAATCTTTCTTAACAGTGCACTTGAGGCTCTTACCCTCATTATATGACACAAGTATTTAAACTTCACCTTCAATATTTGACCTTCCATTGAATTTTATGAACATAAGCTTTATGACCATAGGCAAATCACTTACCTTGCATCTACTTTAGTGTTCTCATCTAAAAATGAGGGATTTTAACTAGTTGAATTCTAAGAGATCTCTACCAACTAACAATGGACAGAATAGAGATGGAAAGCCTAGAAGTTAACAGAAGTGTAAAGTTTTAGAGCTGGAAGGAACCTAAGGGAGAGAGAATGGCTCTGCTGCCATGCATCCAAGCTAAGTATGCATGTGTCCCTGTCTTACTTTTGTAAAGCTATAACAAGCTTCCTCCTTTCTGCCTTAACAGTTTTTGTTTTTCTCACTAGGATCTTACAGGTGGGACATTTGAAGAAAACTTGGAGTCACTGAATCTGCAGGAAGGCCTAGATTATCTTCATTTCAGCTGACATTGTCATTATGTTTTTGCATTAAAAGCTACGAAAATCCAGCTAAAAGGAGTCATAGAAAATGGAATTGGTCCAGCTTTACTAGGCAGGAAACAAGATGAAACTATACCTCAAACCCAGCAGCAAAGTTATTGCTTCACCGGAATTATCGTGGAAATAGTGGCATTTTGGTACTACCTCACATGTGCAGTTTCAGCAGACATAATCTGAATGACAAATCAACTTCACAGTATCCTCTCCATGACTGCAGGTGGAGAGGGTGAGAGCATCAGGTGCCCTGGATGTTCTTCGGAAGAAGGTGAGGCAGCCACATCATACTGTGAGGACATTAAGAAATGTTGAACTAAAATATAGCCTCTTCCCAACCCATTTTATTTTTTAGAAATAAGAAAGCTAAAATAGCATAATGGGTAGAGCACTAAATGTGGAGTCAGGGAGCCTGGATTCAGATCCACCTTGAGACATGTTCTTGTTGTGTGTGATCCTGGCAAAGGTCATTTAACTTCTGGGTGGACCCCTGGTACAGGCTCTGGAAAACTCCTTGAACTCTTCTTGAATCTTAATCCTCTCAGCTGGCCTTTCATTGTAAATTTGCGTGAGGCTGTCAACTGACCTTTCATTATAGCCTATGCCCAATCTCCCTTCTTTTTCTGTTACCACTAGTTTTGTAAAGCCACCCTTGATCCTATCTAGACTCCATTCCCATCAAATCCTTCTTAGACCCCTCCTCTAGTCACCCCAGGCCACTCTCATCAAGGTCCTCCCTAGCCCCCTTCTTCAGTTACCTCCAACTACGTGGCCAACCCTAGATCCCTCCCACAGTCTTTCTGTATTATAAGATCCACCATGCTTCCATGAAAGTGCTTAGATTCAATTTGACCATGTGCATTAGAGATACAAATGCTTAGATTCCTTCAGAGTCTGGCCAATAAGGCAGATCTTTAATAAATTCTGTTTTTCTTTGGCTGAAAGAAGGCTTGGGTGGAATTCATTTGGGCAAGACATGCATGTAGCTATTTTAGGGTTCCAATACCCCTAAAACTCAACATCAGGACTTGTTTCCTCATGTGTAAAATAAGGATAATAATAATTTCCTGACCTATTTTACATGACTGCCAGCAGTTATTAAAAAACATTTTAATGGAAAAAAGTCCTTGAAGAGTAATGAATAAAAGAGTTGGAATTTGAAAGGAAAACTCATTTACCCCAAAGTAAGATGGAGAATATAAGAATATTAATAAGGAAGAGGAAACTGTTACATCAGAGTTGATGGGGTACAGGCTCTGGGAAGCCCCTTGAACTCTCCTTGAACCTTCTGACTTGTCGAGGTGTTTGCCTGAGGCCATAAGCCTTTCATTATCACTAGGCACAAATCTGTGTTATTCTTGACCTAACCTAGTGTCCATTGTGCAGATACTTCCCACCCTTGAGCCTATCAGAATATACACACAAATCTGTTACCCTTAAACTAGCCTAGCCCTCCATTGTCTTTCATCTCCAGGTAGCCTGCAGCTATTTCCCACCCTTAATCCCATTCCTGGAGTCTGACCTCAGTTCCTCTAGATCTTCCTTAGACTCCTCCTCAAAACTGTCCCCAACCCCCTCCTTTAGACCACTGCTAGATCCCTCCCACAGTCTTTCAGTATATAAGATCCATCTTGCTTCCATGAAGACACTAAGACTCAATCTAGGGCAGACTCAATCTGTGTCAGATTGTTCTGGCCTGTTTGTCAATACAAGTTTCACAAATTTAGGCTCCTTAAGAGTCTACCCATTATGGTGAATCTTTAATAAACTTTGTTTTACTTTGCCTGAGAGAAGGTTTGAGTGAAATTCATTTGGTGGGTGTGTTAGCATTTTGGGGTCTCGAGCACCCCTAAACCCTACACCTCAACAGAGTGATATAAACACCCTGCTTGGGCACAGAGCAAGAAAACAAACAAATGGGACAGACTCACCTCAATCTGGATGGATTTGAAAGTAAGTTCCTATAGGCCCCTGTTAGGCATGTTGAAGAGAGGATTCTTGTTCAGGTATAGTAGGATAAATTGACTTCTTGAGGTCCCTTTCCAACTCTGCAATTTTGCAATTCTGTAATCTGTCAGGTACGAGGGCAATGACCATATGCAAGTACAAAAAAATGGAGGTACTTCCTTTACCCTGGATTGTTTTTATGAGATATAAAGACCTTTTCATAGGAGTCAGCTTCTAGAGAGTGAATCTTTTCAGGAACACATTTGCTGAAGAGTTGGCACAACTGCAGAAGTTAGCAAAGCAACAAAGCTATAGCAGGTCAAGCTGTATAGTAGACAGGGACTTAAGGACAGTGAGGAGTTACCTCTTCCTATTTTGACACTGTAATTTCAAGAGTAGAATGTGACAGAAATGACCAGATGATACCAGACAGTGTTGTGTCCAAACCCAAATCACAGGTCACTCACTACACACCACCTGATTTGTGACCCACCATTAAGCCCCTTTATATTTTTGTCTTTGTCTCCATCCTACACCCTGTAATAGCTTGAAACAGCTTAAGGCATAGTCCTGGGCATTGCCCAAGGCATAGTCCCCTAACCCCCTTCTTCTCGAATCAGCATTTTGTATATTCTCCCTGGATCAGCATAGTGTACAAGGAACAGCCCTGGGGTTATGATGCAAGACTATCTTAAGAAGAAACCCCCCTGTTCTGTTCCACTGACCAAGCAGGGTCCCCACACCCTTCACCTAGAATATGATCACAGTCTATTCTGGGGAATTGACTATTCTCCACTTCCCCTTACCCAATGCACCCTCCACCCTGTTCTGGGAAGCTGACCTCGACCCTCCACCCTGTTCTAGGAGGGACCCCCATGTTCCAGGAAGGTTGCATCCTTGTACACTTGTGTCATATTCCCAAATTAACCATGAACTATAGATTTAACCAAAGGCTGTTCTTGGCTTCTGTATGTCATTGCTTATGCTAGTTCCCCTCCCTGATTGTGGTTTTTGTGGTTTTTGCCCTTTTAAAACACTGCTTGTACCTTCAGTCTGGGGCTACCTAATTTGGATTAATACCCTAAGTAGTTGTACACTTGATCAGTAAATCCACACCTAGATTTACCTTGAACCCAGGTCTCGGTTAGCTCTTATTCTCTGCACAACAACAGAAGCTGTCAAAAAAGAAGTAAGCAGAAACAAAGAGTCCTAGGGGAGAATCTAGCATGGAGAAACAAAGAGTCAAACTTTTGCTGGCACCTTTCACAGGGCCAATGCATAGAAACTACAGATCTCTTGAAGAACAGTAGTCAACTAGGTAGTCAGGTTAGTTGGAAAGGGACCTCAAGGTGTTTGGGGGATGAAATTCCCTGAGGTTAGTGTAATAGAAAAAGCTATTGATTTGAAAACAGAATAATAATGAACAGGGCTGATTCACAGAGGAGGACATCCAAATTTTCTAAAACTGAAAAAGATATTTTAAAGCGTCAGGTTGTAATAGGAGCAATATCTTAACCCTTCCCACTATGCATGTTAGGCTAGTTTTTCTTCAAAAGGTATTGGGACAGTCTTCAAAATTTGGTTGGTTAAGGGGACTAAGGACTCAGACTGTCAACATTACTTCAGAGAGAGAAAGGGAGAAAGAGAGAGAGAAAGAGAAAGCTGATGCCAGGCTACCCTAATGAGTCCACTTGGAAGAAGTCCATGGTGCTTTTTGGTCTCCAAAACCAACAGCAGAATTACACCTGTATACTGGGCTAGGCTTGACCCTGGTAGTTTAGTAGCCACAAGTGCCTGGGGGAAGAGGGATTCTCAGTGCTGCAGTGAAATCTTCTCTCAAATGAATCAACTCAAGGGATTCTCAGAGTCTTTCTTTGTTGAAAATACTTTTCCTTCTATGGCTAAGTAAATCTCCTTTTGTCAACTGTTGAATTTCTGAGGTCAGAGTTCACTCTATAGCCATTGGGAGTTTTATTTTATGTGAAAAAGCAGCACGGGTCTCCTAGCGAGAAAGCTAAGTGAGACTGATATTTAGAGGAATTATGCTTATATAGATGCTTTAGAATGGTGATATAGTTTCAGAAGTTTTGATGGAAGTCAAAGATGAGGGACAGGATGAGGAAGATGGATGACAGGATAGGAGACACAAAATAAGGGAGACAGGAAATTTTATGACTCAGGATGTGGAGAGACAAGGAATTTTGTGGTCCAAGATAAGGGGAAAGTTTTATAGTATTTCAAGATAAGGGAAGAGACTTTAGGGTACCTTCAGGTTAGAGAATAAACCAGGGAAAGAGTAATTCAGCCCTTAGGGCACCTTTGTGTCCACATCGGAATGCCTTTTTAAGGCATTCTTCTCCTCATTGGCTTTTTGGGCCTCTTTTGTCATTTGAGTTAATCTATTTTTTAGGGTGTTGATTTCTTCAGTCAGATTGCTGACTCTCTTTTCATGATTTTCTTGCAACATTCTTATTTCTCTTCCCAATTTTTCTTCCACTTCTCTTATTTGGTTTTCAAAATCCTTCTTCAGCTCATCTCTAG
>CM053584.1:189640676-189668971 GCA_028627135.1 Pseudochirops cupreus | reverse complement strand
TTCTCTACCCTGTCCCTGTCCCTTTACAAAAGTGTGTACTTCCAGCAACCCTCCCCCCACTATACCCTCCCCTCTGTCATCCCACCTCTCATCTCCATCCCCCGTACACTGCTGTGTGGCAAGATACCCAGTTTAGAGTTTATGTCATTCCTTCCCTAAGCCAAATTCAATGAGAGTAAGGTTGACCCTTTCCCTTTTTCCTTCCCGTTCTTCCCCTCCATTGTAACAATTATCCTTTGCTTCTTCTGTATAAGATGATTAACCCCATTCTGTCTCTCCCTGTCTCCTCTCATTCTAATCCTCTCCCACCTCAGAATTTCACCTTTTAGAGTATCGTCCCTTCCTATTCAATTGATCCTGTGCCCTCTATGTACTCATATATACACATACTCATATATGTGTTTGTACACATATATAAACCCTCCTATGTAGACATAAGTGTATGTATATGTATATATACATTTGTACGCCCTTCCCCTGTCCTCATACTGAGCAAAGTTTCATAAGTTACATTTGTCATTTTTCTGTGTTGGCATGTAAATAGTTCAACTTTGATAAGTTCCATGTGATTTCTTTTC
This sequence comes from Pseudochirops cupreus, assembly GCA_028627135.1. Lineage (NCBI taxonomy): Eukaryota > Metazoa > Chordata > Mammalia > Diprotodontia > Pseudocheiridae > Pseudochirops > Pseudochirops cupreus. Next base: position 189,668,393 of record CM053584.1, on the reverse strand, counting down.
CATGTTTATCTTCTCATGCTTCCTGTATTTGAGTGTCAAATTTTCTTTTCAGTTCTGGTTTTTTCAGCAAGAATGTTTCAAAGTCCTCCACTCACTGAATGCCCATATTTTCCCCTGGAACATTATACTCAATTTTGCTGGGTAGGTGATTCTTGGTTTTAATCCTAGCTCTCTTGATCTCCGGAATATCATATTACAGGCCCTTTGATCGCATAATGTAGAAGCTGCTAGATCCTGGGTTACCCTGATTGTGTTTCCACAGTATTCAAATTGTTTCTTCTAGGCAGCTTGTAAAATTTTCTCCTTGATCTGGGGACTCCGGAACCTGGCTATAATGTTCCTAGGAGTTTTCTTTTTGGGATCTTTTTCGAGAGGTGATCGATAAATTCTTTCAAGTTCTATTTTTGCCCTCTGGTTCTAAGATATCAAGGCAATTTTCCTTGAGAATTTCTTGAAGGATGCTTTCTTTTTTTGATCATAGCTTTCAGGTAGTCCAATTATTTTTAAATTGTCTCACCTGGATCTATTTTCCAGCTCAATGGTTTTTTCAAGGAGATATTTCACATTTTCTTCTATTTTTTCATTTGTTCGGATCTGTTTAATAGTATCTTGATTTCTCATTAAGTCATTTGCTTCCATTTGCTCCCCTCTGATTCTGAAGGAATTATTCTCTTCAGAAAGCTTTTGAGATTCTTTTTCCCTCTGGCAAATTTGACTTTTTAAGGCATTCTTCTCCTCATTGGCTTTTTGGGCCTCTTTTGCCATTTGAGTTAATCTATTTTTTAAGGTGTTATTTTCTTCATTCAGATTGTTGACTCTCTTTTCATGATTTTCTTGCATCATTCTCATTTCTCTTCCCAATTTTTCCTCCACTTCTCTTATTTGTTTTTCAAAATCCTTCTTAAACTGCTCTATGGCTTGTAGGCAGTCTTCACATTTCTTGGAAGCTTTTGGTGTGGGAGTTCTGACTCTGTTGTCTTCCTCCTGTTCCATGCTTTGATCCTTCTTGTCCCCAAAGAAGGAATCTACAGTTCAGTTGCTGTTCTTACTTTGCCTGCTCCCGTTGCCAGTCAATTACTTGAATTTTTAGATCTGTGGAACTCTGCTTCCAGAGGGGAAAGCTCTGTCCCAAATTACTAGGGTTTTCTTAGCTGCCAGAGCTATTAGGAGGCTGCCTTTTTTCTGCAGCCCTCACCAGCTTTGGCTCACTGAAAACACACCCCAGGACCACCACCCAAGACCATGATCCAGATCCAGGCCGCTCAACACAAGGGCTCTTGGCCTCTGAACAATTGCTTGGCCTCCCTGCAGTCTGCAGGCTGGGAGCTCTGAAGCAGCCCTGTTTCCTTGCTACTTCCTTGCCCTGGAAGCAGTTTGGCCAGCCTGCTTTTCTCCCCGAAATTTAGCTGAGTTCCACTGACCTTTCACTTTGTCTTTGTTTCTTATGGCTTGGTAATTGTGGAAACTGCCACAGCTGCCTCTGACCCACTCTCCTGAAGGCTCCAGCTGCGGCTTGTCCTGGCTACCCCAGGGCCAAGCTGTGGTGTCAGGCTGGGCTGGTTTTAGCTCCCAGTGTGCTGTGATGAGCCCTTCCTGCTGAGCTGCCCTGAGTGGGAGATGTGTTCTTCTGTATTTTTGTGTGTTTTGGGGCCCTAAAATTTGTTTAGAGTTATATTTTATGGATATTTGAGGTGGCTATGTGGGAGCTGAGGAACCTTGCTGCTTCTATGCTGCCATCTTGGCTCTGCCCCACAACAAATATTTTTAAATCACTTATTATGGTATTGTTGGTGGTGGAGATACAAATGAAAAAATGAAACAGTCCCTGACCTCAGTGATCTTGCAAATTTACTTTTTTTTCTTTGAGTTGGAGAGGTATGATATGTAAATTTTGTGGTCTTTTCAGTTATGTCTAACTTTTTATTACCCCTTTCTTGGATTTTCTTGGTGAAGATGCTTCAGTAGTTTGCCATTTCCTTCTCCAGTTCATTTTACGGATAAGGAAACTGAGGCAAACAAGGATAAGTGACTTACCCAGTGAGGCCAGATTTGAATTCAGGTCTTCCTGATTCCAGGGCCAGTGCTCTACCCACTGTAACACCTAGCTGCCCCTATATGTGTATATACATATACATGATCATATTTTATATGTACACATATGCATATATGTATATACACATAACATATACAGGCATTGTGCATTCATGTATGTATGTGTGTATATCCTCACATGCATATATATATATAGAGAGAAGAGAGAATGGGAGGGAGGGAGTGAGGGAGGGAGGGGGGGAGGGAGAAAGAGAGAGAGAGAGAAAGAGAAAGAGAGAACAATCTGAAATCAGGAAACCTGAATTCAAATTTTGTCTTACTGTCTGTATTACCATGGACAAGTCACTTAACCTTTCAGGGTCTGGGCTTTTTCATTTGTAAAATGAGAGTGATACTTGCATTACCTTTAAAAATCTCCAAAAAAAAAATTTAACCCATAATAGCAATGCAGAACTCTCATCGTTTTCAAAAGCAATGCAGCAATCTAGAGAAAGAAAAATAAAGGAATGTGAAGGAGAAGTGAATAATCAATTGAATCTCTGATCCTGCCAGCTAAGTGCCTTTTGTACTGAAGTGCCTTTTGCTATTTTGTCCAAGTAGCATTCTCTCAAGAGACCCAAACGTCATGGTCTAGGAAGATTTAAGGAGTGGCAAAAGACACACATACACACATATATTATATTTGATGCATGTTATATATGTATATACACAGATAGGAACAGCTAGGTGAGAAGTGAATAGAGCTCCAGGCCAGAGTCAGGAATCTCAGAATTCAGTTCTGACTTCAGACACTTACTAGCTGTGTGACCCAGGGCAAGTCATTTAACCCCTATTTACCTCAGTTTCTTATCTTTAAAATGGGGACAAAATGGAGAGGGAAATGGCAAAGTACACTAGTATCTTTGCCAAGAAAACTCCATGGAAAAAGTCCGTCAGAGTCATGTGGAGTTGGGCAGGACTGAACAATAAAAACAAACGCTCACAGATGTATATGTTAGATATCTGCTCCGAGCTTAACACACAGAAAATGGAGATGGAAAGTAGAACAGAAAAAGATGAATTTCTGTTACAGACAGCTTACTCTAAAAAAAAAGCTAAGATATCAACCAACATTTACTAAACACCTGCTGTGTGTCAAGTATTGTAATAAGTTCTGGGGATACAAAAAGAAGCAAAAATCAGCCTTGGCACATAGGGAACTTTTATTCTACTGGAGGAAATAACAGACAAGCAAATGTGTACAAAGCAAACTATATGCAAGTAGGAAATGATTAACAGAAGGAAGCCACTAGAATTAAAAGGGGTTAGGAGAGACTTCATGTCAAATACGGGATTTCAATTGGGACTAAAAGAAAGCCAGTGAAGTCCATAGTTGGAGTCAAGGAGGTAGAACATTCCAGGCATGGAATACAACCAGAGAAAATGCTTAGAGTTGAGAGATGGATATATTGCTTGAGGAATAGCAAGATGGCCAGGGTTGCTTGGTCATGGTGTAGAGTAAGATGTGGGAAGACTAAAAAGGTGGGAGGGGTTAGGTTTAAGGGACTTTAAATGCCAAACAGAGCATTTTATATCCTGAAGGTGATAGAGTGCCACTGGAGTTTGTTGAATAGAGGAGTGATGTGGTCAGACCTTCATTTTAAGAAAACCATTTGGTTGAATCGAGTGGATTAGAGTGAGACGAGACCTGAGGTAGACAGACCCACCAGCAGGAGTATAAAAAAGGATAAAATAAATTTTGCGTATTACTTTCAAACCTTTCTTGCTTGTCTCTTTTGCCTTCTGAATGTCTATTCTCTTCTGTGGAAAACGATGCTTCATCGGCCCTCTTTGTTTTTCTTTTAATTGGTGATAATATCATTAGTTTTCACCTTCCCTGACAATCCCTGCTTCCAAAGCGAAAAAAAGATAATCCTTATAACAAATAAGTTTAGTCAAGCAAAAAAAACCCCATACATTTGCCATGCCCAAAAATGTGCTTTTTTTTTTAAACCTTCAGTCCATTCCACTCTGTCAGCAAGTGGGTAGTCATTGGTCCTCTGAAATCATGTTTTGTCATTGCATTGATCAGAGTTTTAAAACTTTCCAAGTTATTTTTCTTTCCAATGTTACCATATAAATTGTTTTCCTGGTTTTATTCACTTTAATCTGTACAAATTTTATGTCTTCTCAGATCCATTCTGTCATTTCTAATGGTGCAATATTATTTCATTAATTTCATATACCATAATATTTTATTCTCTAATTCGTGGACACTTTCCTTTGTTTCCAAATTTTTGCTATAGCAAAAAGAGCTGCTATAAATATTTTTGTGCATGTGCTCCTTTTTCCCCTTTCCCTCATCTTTTTGGGATATAGACCTAAGAGTGTTATTGCTGGGTCAAAGAGTGTATAGTTTACTGTCTTTTTGTATGTAGTTCTAAATTACTTTCCTGAATGTCTAGACTGTTCATAACTCCACCAACAAACAGTGCTTTCTGAACCCCTCTAATAACTATCATTTCCTAATTAAATGAACCTTTTCACAATAGGAAAGTTTACCAGGCCTTTAAAAAATTTACTCAGTATATTTTCTTTCCTTTGTCCTTAAATATATCACTAGAAATTGATTACATTCTGGAATTTCACATATATAGTAAATGTGGTAGTCCATAAACCTTCAGATTAACATAAATATATCCTTAGATGAAGTGGGCTTGAAAACCACACCCTTTTTTTTTTCTTTCAAGGATTCTTATTTGCTCAATAGAAATTCCACAACACAGAAACTTCTGCACAGGGTTTAAAGAATTTTAGATGAATGCATTTCTAAATCACCTTGCACAGAGAATCAATAATGTGGAAACTATAATTTTAAAATACCATATTTTTTTATAATAGCCAAAATTTTAAGTAGACAATCTGCTATCATAGTAAAAATCATCAGTATTATTATTACTTGTTTACAAGTTTCAAATTATCAAATTTTTATCACAACCTTAAAAAAAAAACAATTCACATGCAGCACAACTCAGATTTAAAAAATTGCTGCAATGCCATTTCTATTTCATAATGATTTCTCAGATCTCACAAGCTAAGTGAATTTTTAGAAATGCAGTTTTAGAAATATCTTAATAACACAAACAATGAATTTCAGATGACATCAATTGCATTTCCAGATTATCACATATAGAACTTATTGATCTTATCACTCCTGGAGTTAAAAAACCACTTCAAAGTTAGAGATAATAATAATGTTGTATCTAACATATGCCAGTCATTATGTTAAACATTTTACGATCACCATATCATTTTATTTTATTTTTTTCTTTTTGGAGGGCAATTGAGGTTAAGTGACTGCCCAAAGTCACACGGCTAGTTTTTGCATCAGGTGTCTAAGGCCGGATTTGAACTCAGGTCCTCCTGACACCAGGGCTGGGGCTCTATTCACTGCACCACATAACCACCCCTCACCATATCATTTTGATCCCATAGAAACAACTGATATTATTTTCCCTTTACAAATCAGGAAGCAGCTCAGAGATAAAACAGCTTGCCAAAAGTTGATACATTTTGCAACTAGAACAGAGAAGTGTGTTTACCGGGAACAGAAAATGGTTTCCCAGTGGTGATAGTTCTTGGAGGCAGGGCTTAGAGAATGCTCACCACAAGCCTGATCCATCCACCTTTCCCTTCCCTCACAATAGCAGAATGTACTGAGCTTGGGACTGTTTGCAGCTGCTGTGGCAGGGTGGGCAGAATGTACAGGATGTGGGTGACACTTCTAAGCTTTGACTAGAAGGGTGGGCTACAAGGTACCAAGTGGCACAGGCACTTAGGGCAACTGCCAGCTTGTGAGTGTTATCTCTTCCCTCCTGTTGCCAGATGGGGAAGGGTGATTTAAGTTTTCCCTACAATTCTCCTACATTCTCTTCTCTTAATCTAATCTGTGATGAGAACGGTTAACAAGAACTTGTAGCTGTTAAAAATCCCCATAAAAGATACCCTCTTAACTCTTGGGGAGCAAGTGGGGAATGCTAAGTGATCAGGATTGGAAGGAAGTGTTTTAGCATGGCAGTCTGGTTGATTAGTTAGGCTTTGGATCTTATTGATGCCCAAAAATGATATTAAATGATTATCAATGTATATTTACACATATGCAATCTTCTTCCCACTGGCCTAGTATTCTTTTCCCCTCAAAATAAAAGAGATAACATTTGAATTTTTAAAAATTCTTTTTTTTTCAGATTTGGAGACCAAAAAAAGGAAGACAATTGCAAAATATCCATTAAGCAAGAGATTCACCAGGTCAATAATGGAAAAACTCAGAGGGGACATTGCACAAGATCCCATTTTTGGAGAAGAATGTGAAAGTAAGGACAAATTAGGGAGGCAGGAGCAAAACCCTGCAAACAAGATTCAGAAGAAATCCTTTTCCAAGAAGAAAAGTTTCAGGCAATTGACAGTAACCAAAAATATAATGCCCATTAAAAAAAGAGATGATAAATGTAATGAAATTAGGAGGAACTTCAAACTGAAATCAAAACTTATTACTCATCAGAAAGTTCATATAGGAGAGAAATCTAGCAGCTTTGACACATGTGGAGCAACCTTCAAACCACATTCAGAATTAGTTAAATGTCAAAAAATATGTTCAGGGAAGAAAACTTATAAGTGTAATGACTGTGAAAAAATCTTTAGTGACCGCTCAAACTTTATTCGTCATCAGAGAATTCACACTGGAGAGAAACCCTATCAATGTAAAGAATGTGGGAAAGCCTTCAGCCAGAGCTCATCCCTTATTGAACATCAAAGAACTCACACTGGAGAGAAACCCTATAAATGTAATGAATGTGGGAAATCATTCACTGTGAGCTCATCCCTTACTCAGCATCAGAGAATTCATACCGGAGAGAAACCCTATAAATGTCATGAATGTGGGAAAGCTTTCAGTGATTGCTCATCCTTTACTCAACATCAGAGAATTCATACTGGAGAAAAACCTTATAGGTGTAATGAGTGTGGGAAAGCCTTTAGTGATTTCTCATCCCTCACTCAACATCAAAGAATTCACACTGGAGAAAAACCCTATAAGTGTAATGACTGTGGTAAAGCTTTTAGCCGTAGTACACACCTAACTCAACATCAAAGAACTCATACAGGTGAAAAACCTTATGAATGCAATGAATGTGGGAAAGCCTTCACTGCGCACTCAACCTTTACTCAACATCAGAGAATTCATACTGGAGAGAAGCCCTATGAATGTAGTGAATGTGGGAAGGCTTTTCCTGAAAGCTCATCACTTACAAAACATCAGCGAGTTCATACTGGAGAGAAGCCCTATGAATGCAGTGAATGTGGGAAAGCCTTTAGCCAGAGCACACATCTTATTCAGCATCATAGGATTCATACTGGAGAGAAGCCCTATAAATGTAATGAATGTGGAAAAGCCTTTGGTAATAGCTCAGTCCTGCTCCGACACCAGCAACTTCATACCATAGAATAATCCTGTTAACATAAAAATTTGGGGAACGAAGCTTTTCGTTTGCCCTGATTTTCTATTCACACTCTTGCCACCAATGGCATTTGCTTCTGACTTTCATAGGAAGACCAGAACTGTTGCTTGAATTTCTGTTCCATAAAATTAAGCATGTAAAAAGCCTCCTAGCTGGAAGAAATGTATCAGAAACAAGATTTGCTTATTAGTGTATCATATATACATTCATACATTATATATACCTATACACACATATATGTGTATGTATATGTAAGTATGTATGTTTATGTGTATATATGTATATGTTTATGTATAATTTTATCTGCCTTATCTTACTCCTTTGGTTCCTATACATCTTCTGATTCTTGATTGTCTGCCTGCCCTCACACCCAAACTTAATCAGATGCTTTACCCCTGATCTTTGTGTCTTAGTTCTCATCTGCCTGCCTGTAGGGGTTCTGATATTATTTTATTAGTAACTGTGCATACCTTAGCTTTTACTTTTTTACGTGGATCTTCCCCTTCTGATCTTACCTGATCTCTATATATGCCCTGATATATACTTATCTGTCTGCTTTCTTAATGCATTACTTTACCCTGTCTTTCAAGGAGAATATCTGGTCTCTAATATTTTCACAAACCCCTTGGTTTTCCTAGTCTTTACTTCCTATTATTTCCTCTCTATGATATGTTATTATTGTCAATAGTTCCATCACTAACAGATTTATTCCTTTATTCGAGAATCATATCTTTTCTTCCAACTGTTGTCTCATCATTCCCGTGACCAAGTAATATCTACATTTGCTGTGCCAGTTCTAATTGTTTATGAATTGTTGATACTGATTATCTATCAACTCCATGAGGGTCTCTAATAGTGTTTAACATAGAATAGAAGAGAATTCCCAGATGCGGAATTTTTGAAAGACAGTAATACAAAACCAATAAAAAAAACATCAAGAGGTAGATTTAGACTTTGCGTCAAGAGAAATGTAATAATAATTAGCACTGTACCAAAGTCTAATTGTCTACCTTAAAAAGTGACAGGTTCCCCCTCACTTGACGTCTTTAGACAAAGGCATGATGACCACTTTTTGGAGATGTTTTAGAGGGGATTTTTATTCAGATGTGGGTTGGACTAGAAGACCTCTGAGGTCCCTCCCAAGGCAGAGATTCTATGATTTTATTAATGGGCACTTAATAAATATTTGTTGGTTTATTAAGGACCTAATATTAGTCCTATCTTATGTGACATTTATTATAGTGAACATCATAAAGTTGAGTTTTTTGCAACCGTTTTTTTCCTCTTACATGCTTGGTCTTCAATTAAAGTGACTTGATGGTAGTGTTTTGTTCATGGCTTCATGTTCTACTCTAGATCATCATATCCATGTCTCTTTTTGAGATGATTAAAATTAATAGTATGCTTTTTTGTTAAATTACTATTGTTAAAATAGGGTTAAGTTTTGCAGGCGAAGAAATACTACCAATTCAGGGCAGCCTCCTTGCTGCAACTTATAGAGTTAGAGAGTTGCTTAGAACACTGAGAGGTTAATAGTGACTTTCCAGGATTGTACATGTCAGAAGCATGACTTGAGCCCAGGTGTTCTTGCCTTTGAGGCTGGCTTTTTATCTACCATTCTATGCTATTTTTAATATAAATATTAAAACAGTGGACCATAAACTTTAAAGATATACAAGATATTCTCTATATGTGTATACATATACACACACACACACACACACACACACACATATATACGCACATACACTGTATAAGATACACAATTTGGAAAATATATAATAATCTGACAAAAGGAGGTAACTTTCTCATTGATCTTCACCTGTTCTCATTCCTATAGATTTTAGTAAAACCAATTAAACCATTTTTGGAGTTAAACCATAACTTCAGCATCTCTCATCAACTTTGTATAAAAAATTCTAGGGGTCTGTTTCCCTCCAACCTATGTTATTCTCTTTCTAATGTGAGACTTTTTACAGCTTAGCTCCTGATTTTCCACAGCCTTGGTCCCTGCTTCTTCACAAGAAGAGGAAAATAAGCATGTTCATCCAGCAGCATCATGCTTTTCTCTAGTCAGCAAAGAAATCTTTACGTTATCATCTAGCTGGCCATCTATACTTTTTTTTTAAGGTGCCCATTTGTCTCTTTTCATTTGTTATTTGCTCTGTATATTGGATATAGACACAATATGAAATTGATCTTTGTAATCAGTTCTATCTCAAAGCACTGACTAGAAATAGCTTTCATTTAAAAGTCTTGGAGTTACCAAGAGAAATTATTAGCCATACCAAAATATATTTTAATAGAACATAATATTTCAAAATCAGAGTAGGGTAATTTCTCTATGTACTAGAAAACTCTGAGATACTCTTAATCATGGTAGGGACTTTCAACTTTACTTTTCCCCCTCTATTACTGAAGAGTTGGATCTTAAATTTTCTGATGAACACTGCTATCCTGGGCCTCAGTTAAACATCTACCTAATGTTCACATTGACTTGGGCTCATTAAATACTTAGAAGTCCCATGATTGAGGCAGGATGCAGCTAGCCTGTTCTAGAGCCTGTACATCCTGGGAATGCAGTTAAGATTCTCAGCCCTGCCTGACTGGGAGATCTACAGGGTTTTGACTCTAGTTTCCTTAACCTCTTTTGCTTGAAAGACTCAGACCCTAGACTTTAGCTCTACTGAAGCCAGAAGTCTGCTGCTTTGAGCGTGGAAGCAACTCTTTTCAATGAAGCAGACACTGTCACCTTCACCAATGAGTTTGTTTTCACTGTAGTGAACTGTTACTGTAAATCTCTGGGAGTTTGGGGAATTTGGAGTCTAGGGAAGAACAGGAAATAAGAAATAATATCACCAGTCATTAAGACAGCTAAGTAGCATGAAGTGCTACTTTTGGAGTCAAGAATCCTTGAGTTCAAATCATGCCTTAATAGATTTGTGGTCCCATGCGGGACATTTAACATTTCTCAGGCTTAGTTTCCTCATCTGAAAAATGGGGATAAACACTATTGCATGACATCCTCTATTAGTTTCTTCCATCACAATGACATAAATTGGCAGGATTTGGTGACTGAAGAAGGAATAAAATCACAAGTTTTTAGTCCTGGAACCCTGGATAATCATAGTAACAACAGCAGACATTTACATAGTGTTTTAACTGCAAAGCAGTTTCTACACATTCCATTTTGTTCTCATAACTGTGTGCAGTAAGTTCTGTCACTCCCATTCTGTCAGCCCTAGTCTGTAAAGAAAACCCTTTGTGAACATGAATCAGAGATCTTGAGACATTCCAAGCAATTAGCCCATAGAAACCCTCCAAAATACTAATCCTTTTGTCATTTAGGTGTTAATTTTTAACATGATTTCATATCTATAAAATAAATATATTTAGGAAGTTGGAGGGAAATAGAGACTACACTGTATCATATATCAGGAATTGTGTCCCCTGGGAATTATCCTCAGCCTTGCACTCTGTGTGGATGGTTCTGCTTTGAATCTTTTTTAAAAGCCCCTAGGTAGGTGAAGATCAAGAAGTCAACAAAGCAAATTTTTTTAAATAACCCCTTGGAAGAACTGGGGGAGGAGAGACCATGGCCTTGAATTGGAAAAAAAATGTTTTTCACCTATCTTCTTTCATTGACTTAAAAAAGATTTTCTTCTGTCAGTATGTGATAGAACTGATCTTAGTTGCAAGAACTGGTCGCATAAGGCTTTGGAGCCTGCAAAGGAAGAGAAAGGTTTTTTTGTCCCAGTCCCTTTTCCCACTGCAAAACTTACTGTCCGTCTAGCTTAGAGACTCCTAAAAAATGTGACTCAAACTAAAGATGCAGATTGGTCAAGTCTACCAAAAAATTGCTTTTTAGATAGAATCAGTCTAGACCTTCCAAGCAAGGTGATTTGAGATGGGACCACAGCTAAATAAATTATATTGAGGGGGAGCTAATATTCACCATGGTAGCTACCTTCTATTTTTCTCACTACCACCACCAATCCAATTTGTTGGAAGGCAGCTGAAGCAGAGGGACAAACTCTGCTCTGGGGAGGTTCCCAGGACTATGTATAAAAGCAATTTGTCTATATGTGGAGCATCATATTTCTATGTCCCTAGTGCCCGGGGACCCCATTCATATGCTTTTGGGGGGAGATGATCAGTTTATATTAGTATGAGAAGCAGGAATATTCCCATTTTAGTATAAGAGCTAAGAGAAGTCTACAAAGCTGAGGGTAAAGAAAGGGTACTCATGGGACTAGTAGAAAGTTTGTGAACTCATAGAATTAAGAAATTTTAGAAGTCATCTACTTTAGCCTCATTTTACAAATGAAACTCAGGCCCAGAGAGATTGTGATTTTGGCCATGATTATATAGGTGATGCACAGGTTCTCTTTTGTCACTTTGCCTGAGGTCACATCTGTAGCTCATTGGAATCTCTAGTTAATCTGAGATTTGTAAGCCATTGTTAGGGTTCTCTGTCAGGGTACCCTAACTTAACCGCAGGGGCAGCGGTTACTTACTTCAACAGAGAAGGCGCCAGCACATTCTCAAGAACAGAAGAGTCAAGGCTCAAAGGTGCAAGCAGAGAAAGTTTATTGAGTCCACTCCATGGGGAAGCCTTACAGCCATATCTAAAGGCAGACTCCAAATCTGCCTCACCAGTTTGAGTCTTATCTAACCCAGACCCACATACCATAAGTGACCAACAACAGAGCCCAGCTACCTAGAACAAGATGAAACAAAAATGGGAGAGGGGAGGTACAGTCACAAGAGCATGAAGACCCCAGGGTGTGGAGACACTTATCTGGAACACCTGGTAAAACCTTGAGCAATGCAGTACCCCCTGACCTCTAAGTGACCAGGGGCGGTGCAGTATGCTCTGAATTCTATGTGACCCAGTTTATTCCAGGGCCTCAGACACACCCTGTGCCTCAAACATTACCACCTGCAGCCTACGTATTTTTCTAACCCTCACAATTGTCATTTTGCATTTATCCAAAAGTGAATTATTCAGGCTTTCTACTTTTTCTGTTTCTCTCCCTTTTCCACTAAGTTGTACAAAGGTCAAGCACTTCTAGGGAATAAAATGGGAAGAACTGCAGAATAGTCATCTTGGGGAAAAGATAAAGTTAACAATACACTATTGAAAATAAACTGATCTTTTCCACCAAACCACCCTCTGACATACAGGCTCCAAATCCCAACCTTACCTTTTAAATCTCCATTATCTACATCTAATTGAATTTTTAAAAAAGTGTTTTCTTGATCCTCTTATTTTAAACCAAAAAAACACATTTGTACAGCAGAACATGAAAATGATTCTGTATGAGCTAAATTTCCATTTTGGGCTGCTTCCTTTAAAAAGTACACAACAAATTATATGCATTACATTCACAGATAACCTGCTTGTCAGTGCCTCCTTCTGAACTTTGTTTTCTTCTGTGCACTTTTAAAAATGTTACAATGATCCTATACTGTGTAAAACTCACAGTGTTCAAACATGCTGTGTGACACACCCTGTTAGAACAATTGTTCATAACATTTAGCAATACCTTCTAGGTTCTTTTTGGCAATATCATTTGTGGCTCATGACTCAACATAGATTGTTAGTAGTCATCAAGTTTGACAAATCTTGGGAAGATTACATACTTGCCTTTCTTTTCTAAGAAAGGGAATTACATAGAATAGGATTACTAAAACAGGCAAATGTTTTCAGCAATTTTACAATCTCACTGCTTCTGGCAAAAAAAAAGCTTATGGAAGATTGGATTTTTAAAAATTAACTTTCATTTATTTTTAGTTTACATCATTGATTTCCACAAGATTTTGAGTTACAAATTTTCTCCCAGTCTTACCCCTACCCACGCCCCCCCAAACAGTAATCCCACTGTTTACCCCATCCCCTAATCTTCTCTCTGTTATATCCTCCTCCATCACTCTTCTGACCTTCTGGTAGAGCAAGATGGATCTCTGTATCCCAGTGCCTGTATATCTACTTTCCCAGTTGCATGTAAATAATACTAATTATATACAGGCCGTATATGTGTAGTTGTGCAGAAAATCTCTACAATGGACATATTGTGTAACACTGACAATATTTCCCTCCTTTCTATCCCGCTCTCCCCTTGTTCTATTCTCTACTTTGTCCCTGTCCCTTTACAGAAGTATGTGCTTCTAACAACTCTTCCCCCCCAATCTGCCTTCCCCTCCATCATCCTCCCTCTCGTCCCCTTCCCCCCTACTCTCCCGAAGGGCAAGATACCCAATTTAGAGTATATGTCATTCCCTCCCTAAGCCAAATTCAATGACAGTAAGGTTGACCCATTCCCTTTTTGCCCTCCCATTCTTGCCCTCTATTGTAACAGTATCCCTTGCTACTTCTATATGAAATGATTGACCTCCTTCTTTCTCTCCCTTTCTCCTCTCATTCTATTCCTCTCCCACCTCTTAATTTAACCTTTTAAAACATCATCCCTTCCTATTCAATTGATCCTGTGCCCTCTATCTATGTACACATATATACACATTCTCTCGTATGTATTCATATGCATATATACCCTCTTATATAGACATGTATATATACATACATACATATATACATATATGTGTATATATATGTGTGTGTGTGTGTGTATATGTACACACACACACACACACACATACATATACACATTTATATTCCCTTCACCTATCCGCATACTGAGAAAAGTTTCATAAGTTATAATTCTCATTTTTCCATGTTGGCATGTAAATAGCTCAACTTTGATAAGTTCCTTATGGTTTCTTTTCCATGTTTACCTTCTCATGCTTCTTGTGTTTGAATGTCAAATTTTCTATTCAGTTCTGGTTTTTTCAGCAAGAAAACTTGAAAGTCCTCCCCCTCACTGAATGACCATATTTTCCCCTGGAACATTATACTCAATTTTGCTGGGTAGGTGATTCTTGGTTTTAATCCTAGCTCCTTTCATCTCCAGAATATCATATTCCAGGCCCTTTGATACCTTAATGTAGAAGCTGCTAGATCCTGGGTTATCCTGATTGTGTTTCCACAGTATTCAAATTGTTTCTTCTTGGTAATTTGTAATATTTGCTCCTTGATCTGGGGACTCCAGAACCTGGCTATGACATTCCTAGGAGTTTTCTTCTGGGGATCTTTTTCAAGAGGTGATCGGTGAATTCTTTCAAGTTCTATTTTGCCCTCTGGTTCTAAAATAGGGCAATTTTCCTTGAGAATTTCTTGAGGCATGATTTCTAGGTTCTTTTTCTGATCATGGCTTTCAGGTAGTCAGATAATTTTTAAATTGTCTCTCCTGGATCTATTTTCCAGGTCAGTATATTTTCCAATGAGATATTTCACATTTTCTTCTATTTTTTCATTTGTTCAGATCTGTTTAACAGTATCCTGATTTCTCATAAAGTCATTTGCTTCCATTTGCTCCACTCTAATACTGAAGGAATTATTCTCTTTAGGGAGATTTTGAGATTCTTTTTCCATCTGGAATATTCGACTTTTTAAGGAATTCTTCTCATTGGCTTTTTGGGCCTCTTTTGCCATTTGAGTTACTCTATTTTTTAAGGTGTTATTTTCTTCAGTCAATTTATTGACTCTCTTTTCATGATTTTCTTGCATCATTCTCATCTATCTCCCTAATTTTTCCTCCACTTCTCTTATTTGGTTTTCAAAATCGTTCTTAAGCTGCTGTGTGGCTTGTAACCAGTCTACTTTTTTCTTGGAAGCTTTTGGTGAGGGAGTTCTGACTGTGTTGCTTTCCTCCTGTTCCCTGCTTTGATCCTTTTTGTCCCCAAAAAAGGAATCTAAAGTTGGATTGCTGAGCTTGCTTTGCTTCCTTTGCCTGCTCATGTTGCCAGTTAGTTACTTGACTTTTGGGCTCAGTAGAACTCTGCTCCCGTAGGGGAGAACTCTGTCCCAAATTTCTGGGGTTTTCTCAGCTGCTGGAGCTATTAGGAGGTCACAGTCTCTGCAGCCCCCACCAACTTTGGCTCACTGAAAATGCACCTCAGGACCACCCCCCAAGACCGTGATCACGATCTAGGCAGCTCAAGGCAAGAGCACTTAGCCCCTGAATGATTGCTTGGCTGCAATCTGCAGGCTGGTAGCTCTGAAGCAGCCACATGGAGGCAGCTGCAGGGATGCTGCTTCAGACTGATTCTACCTCTGGAGGTAGTTGGCCAGCCTGCTCTTCTCCCCCCAATTTAGCCGAGTTCCACTGACCTTTTCCCTTTGTCCTTGGCTCTTTTGGGTTAGTAATTCTGGAAACCACACAGCTGCTGGTGATCTGCTCTCTTGAAAGTTCCAGCCAGGGCTTCTCCTGGACGGCCTGGGGATGAAACCTCATGGGGCTGGGCTCTGCTCCCAACATGCTGCAATGAGCCCTTTCCGTCAGTCCGCTGGGCTGCTTTCAGCAGGAGCCTTGTTTCTCTGTCGTTTTATGAGTTCTGGAGCTCTAAAATTTGTTTAGAGTCATGTTTTATAGGTATTTGAGGTGGGAGCCACAGAGTTCTCCTGCTTCTACTGAAAGACTAGATTTTTAAAGAAAATTCTTATTGAAATAATTTACTTTTATGTCATCAAAATTTCCCTGGGTATCCTTTTCCTTCCAAGAGAGCCATTCTATACAACAAATATTTTTAAAGAAAGAGAAGAAGAAAAAAAAATCAGGAAAATCTACCAATACATCTAAAAAGTCTAAAAAAATACTTGCTATGTTTCATGGCCATGTACCTTTCACTTTTCCAAAGGAGTTAGAAAAAAGTATCTTCTCATATTTCTTCTTTGAGGTCAGACTTATTCATTGTAATTTTGCAATACTGACTTTAAAAAAATTATTCTTTATTTATTTTTAATTTTCAACTTCCATTTCCACAAGATTTTGAGTTACAAATTTTCTCCCCACCCCAAGATAGTGAGCCTACTGAATACCCCTTCCCCCAATCTTCTCTGTCTTATATCCTCCCCCAGCTCCCTCTAATTTTCTAGTAGGGCAAGATAGATTTCTATACCCCAGTGCTTCTATATCTTCTTTCCCAGTTGCATGCAAAACATCTTTTTTAACATTTGTTTTAAAAACTTTCATTTCCAGATTCTTTCCCTTTCTGCCACCTCACCCACCCCCACTGGGAAGATAAGCAATTCAATATAAGTTGTACATGTGTACTTATGCAAAACATTTCTATAGTGGTTAATATTGTGAAAGACTAACTATATTTCCTTCCATCTTATCCCACCCCCTCCCACTTATTTTATTTTCTACTTTGACTCTGTCCCTTTTCAAAAGTGTGTGCTCCTAACTACCCTCTCCCCCAGTCTCCCCTCCCTTCTATCATTCCCCCCTCTTATCCCCTTCCCCCCTACTTTCCCATGGGGTAAGATACCCAAATGAGTGTGTATGTTATTCCCTCCTAAAGCCAAATTCAGTGAGAGTAAGGTTGACCCATTCCCTTTCATCTTCCTGCTCTTTCCCTCCTTTGTAACAGTTTTCTCTTGCCTATTTTAATTATAATTTACCCTATTCTATCTCTCCCTTTCTCCTTCTCTCATTATATTCTTCTCTCACCTCCTAATTTTATTTTTCAGATATCATACCTTCCTACTCAACTGATCATGTGCCCTCTGTTTATTTAAACATGTACACAACATATACACATTGCCTTCAACTATCCTCATACTGAGAAAAGTCTTATGAGTTACAATTATCATTTTTCCTTGTAGGAGTGTAAAAACTTCAACTTTAAAAATTTCCTTATGATTTCTTTTTTCCTGTTTACCTTCTCATTCTTCTCTTGCTTCTTGTATTTGAAAGTCAAATTTCCTGTTCAGTCCTGGTTTTTTCATCAAGGATACTTGAAAGTCCTCTATTTCATTGAAGGACCATATTTTCCCCTGATGCATTATACTCAGTTTTTCTGGGTAAGTGATTCTTGGTTTTAATCCTAGCTCCTTTTACCCCTGGAATATTATATTCCAAGCCCTTCAATCCCTTAATGTGGAAGCTGCTAGATCTTGTGTTATCCTGATTGGTTCCCACAATACTCAAATTGTTTCTTCCCGACAGCTTGTAATATTTTCTCCTTGACCTGGGAATTCTGGAATTTGGCTATGAGATTCCTAGGAGTTTTCTCTTTGGGATCTTTTTCAAGAGATGATCAGTGAATTCTTTCCATTTCTATTTTGTCCTCTGGTTCTAGAATATCAGAGCAATTTTCCTTGAGAATTTCTTGAAAGATGGTACATAGGCTCTTTTTTTGATAATGGCTTTCAGGTAGTCCAATAATTTTAAAATTATCTCTCCTGGATGTATTTTCCAGGTCAGTCATTTTTCCAATGAGATATTTCACATTGCCTTTTATTCTTTCATTTGTTTGGATCTGTTTAATGGTATCTTGATTTCTCATAAATGCCTTAGCTTCTATTTGCTCCAATCAAATTTTGAAGTAATTATTCTCTTCAGTGAGTTTTTGAAATTCCTTTTCTATTTGAGCAATTCAGCTTTTTAAGGCATTCTCCTCACGGGCTTCTTTTGCCATTTGAGTGAATCCAGTTTTTTAAGGTGTTATTTTCTTCAGTCAGGTTGTTGACTCATTTTCATGATTTTTTTGCATCATTCTCATTTCTCTTCCCAATTTTTCCTCCACTTCTCTTACTTGATCTTTAAAATCCTCCTTGAGCTCCTCCATGGCCTGTAACGAGTTCATATTTTCCTGGAAGTTTTTGATGCAGGAGTTTCAATTTTGTTGACTTCTTCTGGTAACATGTGACCCTATTTGTCCCTCAGAAAAGATTCCGTGGTCTGATTGTGCTTCCTCTGCTTGTTCATCTTGACAGCCAGTTACTTGACTTTTGAGCTCTTTGGCACAGTAGAACTCTACTTCCAGAGCAGAGAGAGATGTGCCCCAAATTGCTAGGGTTTTTGCAGATATTGTCAGAGATATGAAGAGGGCTCTGGCACACTGGCCACACACCCCAGGACCACCACCAAATATCATGATCCAAATGCAAGTCGGTCAAAGCAAGAGCAATTACTCTCTGAATGGTTGCTTTGGTCCCCCTACAATCTGAAGGCCAGGAGCTCTGGAGGTAGCTGTGCAGCAGCAGCTGCAGCTGCCTTGCCTCCACCACCTCTTGTCCCAGGGGCGGGGGCTGGACCATGCTCTTCAGTCATATAGTTCCAAAAATGTTCCCCACTGACCTTTTACTTTCTCTTTGGCTTTTATGGGGTGAGAAGTCTGGAAACCATCAAAGCTGCTGGTGATTCACTCTCCTGAAGTCTGCTCTGGCAAGTCTGGGCTTCTGGTCAGGTCCACCCCAAATCTGGGACCATGAGGCTTACACAGGACTCTGCTTGGCTCCCAGCTTGGTGCAATAGACCTTTCCTGTTGGCCTGCCAGGCTGCCTTCAGTGGGAGATTTGTTTCTCTATGTCACTTTGAGGTTTCTGTAGCTCTAAAGTTTGTTTACAATTATATTTTACAGGTATTGGAGGTGGTCGGAGTGGGAACTCAGACAAGTTCCTGCTTTTAATCTGCCATCGTGCCTCCACTCTTTACAATATTGAATTTTAATTGTTTTGTGATGGTTCCTTTATCATTGTATATATTATTTTCTTAACTCTACTTACTTCATTCTGTATCAGTTCATTGAAATCCATGCTTCTTTGTATTCATCATATTTATCATTTCTTACACACACAGTAAAATTCCATTATATTAATGTAGCACAATTTATTTAGCCATTCTTTGTCTCTAGTTCTTGGCTATTTATCGTCATAATGGTAACTAATATTTACATAATTCTTACCTTGTACAAGGCACTGATATGAAACATTTTACAATTATTTTCTCATTTGATCCTCACAGAACCCTGGAAGATAGGTCATAGTATTATCCCCTTTTTGTAGATGAGGAAACTGAGGCAAACAGAAGTGAAGTGACTTAGCCAGGGTTACAGAGCTAGTAAGTATCTGAGACTGAATTTGAACTCAGGCCTAACCAGGCTTTAACCAACATACCACATAGCTGTCCCACACCCTATAAAATAGTAATCCTATAATTATTTTTGGTATATATGGGAACTTTCTTCTTATCAGGGATTTCCTTGGGAATATAATATGCCTCACAGCAGAATTTCTGGTTCAAAAGGTATGAATATTTTAGTCAATTTTTATCCATAATTTTAAATTGTTTTACAGAATTATTGTACTGTTTCATAGCTTCATCAACAATGTACTAGTGTGCCTATATTCATACAATCTCTCCCCAACATTGACTAACATCTTTCATCTTTCCCAATTATCTTGGTCTGAGGTGAAACTTCAGTGCTATTTTATTTTGTGTTAGTGATTTAGATCTTCCACATGTTTATTAATACCTTGGGGAACTGTTTGGTCATGTTTTTTAACTTAGTTATTGGGAATGACTTTTAGTTTTGTGTATATATTATCAACTTGTCTTAGGATTGAAATTTTTATTTGATGAATTTCACGCAAAAATCTTTTCCCATTCAATAAATTCCCTAAATCTAGATGCATTAACTTTGTAAAAATTTTCAATGGCATGTATTCAAAAGTATTTATCTTTTACAGTTTCCTTAGTTTCTTATCCATAGCAATGAAAGTTATATGATCTGTTTCTCCTTTGATTTTATTATAATATGATCTTTGGTATTAGGATCATGTAGCCATTTTGAATTTATTGTGGGATGTGGTGCAAAATCTTTGTTTAAGCCTAGTTTTTGCCAGATTACTTTCTAGTTTTCCTAGGAGTTTTTTTTTTAATATAAAGAAGGATGTTCTTTCTTAAGCAATTTATGTTTTTAGGCTTATCAAACCCTGGGTTTCTGAATTTCACTGTTTACTTTTTTCTCATCTAGACCGTTCCACAAATCTTCCTCTATTTTAACCAATATCAAATAGTTTTGATGACTACTATCTTATGATATAGTTTGAGGTTCAGAAGTACTGTTACTCCTGCTTGTTTTTGTTTTTAGATACCTTTTTTGTGATAATATAATGTCCCATTGTGCCTATACTTTGTATGGTTTTTAGCATAAATGAGTCTTGAGCTTTGTCAAAGATATTTTCCATAGCCTTTTACCTATTGAAAAAAAAATGGTTTTTTCCCCTTGCCCTAGTATTGAACTGTCCGTGTACCTCTTGTATAGATCCAACTTAGTCATAATAAATGCTTTCTTTGATGTGTTGCAATAATTTAACAAAATTTTATTTATAGTTTTTGAATTAGTATTCATCAATGATATTTGCTTTATTTGTTTTATCCACTCTTAGTTTGGATATTAGGACTACATTTGTCTCATAAAAGGAGTCTGGTGGAATGCTTTCTCAATTTTTGAGAATTACTTATGTAGATTTGGTACTAATTGTTCTTATAATAATGATAAGCTTGCATTTATATGGTATTTTAAGGTTTGCTTTATATATGTTAACTCATTTGGTCCTCATAAAAACCCTTTTGCAGGTGCTATTATTATCTCCATTTTATGAACGAAGAAACTGAGGTATAGAGAAGTTGCATGATTTGCTCAGGGACAGACATCTAATAAGTGTCTGAGGCAGTATTTGAACTCCAACCACTTTGATTCCAAATGTCATTGCTCTTACAGATATCATTTATTTAGCGTTTTAAGGTTTGCATAGTGCTTTACAAATATTATCTCATTTTATCCTTAAAACAACCCTGGGAGGTAGGTGTTATTATTATCATCTTCATTTTATAGATGAGGAAACTGAGGTGGAAAGAGATGAAATGATTTGTCTTAGGGTCACATGCTTGTAACTGAGGCTGTATTTGAACTTGAACTAGGCACCTAATTGAAATTGGGTTAAGATCTACTGCATCTTCTGTTTTTTTGGATATTTTATATTTAAAAATTTTAAAATATTTTTGAAAGCATTCCTCTTTTCTGTTCTCAGCTTTTTTTTTAGCATAATAACTAAAGTTTCTTGGAGTAGGTATGATGTGGTTTTCGGGGTGTAGGGGCCCCAAAACTATCGAGGTACAGGGTGGAGTCATCTGAAAAGAATTCAGGGACTTAAGCAGTCTTCCAGTCAAGTAGAAAAAGTTTATTATAACACTAATAAAGTAGGTGGAGCTCCTTAGGGAACTCACAACTTATTGTGGATGATGAGCTTATATAGAAAAAGTTCAGTAAATGATATGTCCAGTATACTAATTAGGTGGTCTGGTGTGGGATCATAATTTTTGTACATTAGGTACATGGTTCATTTACCACTGGGAACTCTGGGGAGTTGATGTCTATAACTTGATCCCTGAATTGTATATGGTAACTGTGAGAACCAGTACATGATAGTTCTGCTGGTGGAAGATAATCCTGTTTATGCAAAGGAAATTCTGTAGAGTTTGGCTTGTTCTTGTAACTGAGGAAGGATAGTTTGCTCACTGTGCACTCATGAGTTATTGCCAGAGATAAGGTCTTTGGGCTGGGGAGAGATACGGTCCTGGAACTGGGGTCCAAGCACAAGCACCCTATCAAGTATAGTGGACCTGGGTGGTCTTTCTACCCTGTGGGTAATTTCTCCTTTTGGGGGATCTCTAGTTTTTCCATAATTTTTTCATAAAAAATGTTTTCTTTGATTTACTAACCTCTCCTGCTTTACTGGGACAATTGATTCTTTGTTCTGTGCAGTTGTCATTCATTTCTGGTTTATTGAAATAAAGCTCTGAAAAAACAGGCTTTTAAAGAGGCCATAGATTCAAATGCAGCTACTTGACTATGCCTTTAAATACAAATCCCTCTGGCTTTGATTGAATAGCCAATAATAGGTCCCAGCCCAAGCCTTTATTATTGTAGTGAGTGTAAATAGCGATTGTTTTCTGCTCTGGCCAGGAACTCTAAGGGTCTTACCCTCCCCGCATTGATACTTTTGGTGGTAAACTAGACCTTCTTTTTTCTCAGTTCTTACCTAGCCCTTAATCATTGAATGGGCATTGCCTCAAACAAACTGAGACCTGGGAAAGACCTTAATTTAAAAAGACCAGGCTAACCCACTGCACCTTAAGCCATCTCCAGTCATCTTGCCACTGAACTATGAAAACTCTGGAGCAGAGGGTGAGGCTGATTACTTTGTGCAGCTTTGCCTCATTTATACCCAATTCACTTGAAAGTCAAGTTATCACCCTCCTTGGTCCTCTTCTAGAACTAAGGATGAACAACATCAATAGTATATAACTGATAATCTGATAATTATTTTTATTTTGTTGTGATTTCATCTTTTCATTTGATATTTTGTTGCTTTTATTTTCTTGCCCTCTTTTAAATCAGGCTGGTTAAATGTCAATTAATTTTGTAAATCTTTTCAAGGAACTAACTTTTAAGTTTATCATTTCTGTAGTCTTTTTTGGTTTCTAATTAATATCTTTCTTTAATTTTCAGTATCTCTTCTTTTGTGTTTACCTTGAGTTTATTTGTTAGGTCTCTAATTTTTAAAAATTCACATTCAGTTCATTAATTCTGTCTTTTTCTATAAAGTATGATTTAAGAGATATAATTTTCCCCTGAGGGCTTCTTTAACAATATCCCATGGTATGTTATTTCACCATTATAATTTTCTTTCATATAGTTTCTATTTATTCTTTAACCCATATAGTTATCAGATAACTAATCTTTAAGTTGTTTCTGTAATAACTGTCTGTCTTTGAGAGAAAACTGATTTGCTCACATAGAGATAATATTTTCTCTTAATGTTTTTACTTTTTACTTCTCTTCATCCAGACTGTCCTTTGCTTTTGTATATTTGTATTCTTAAATATATTCTCTTTGATTTCTTAGGAGACACTTGTCACCAAGAATTCCAGTTTTTCTATTGTTTCCTTCCTTCTTCCCTTTCTTCCTTCTTTCCTTCCTTCCTTCTTTCTTTCCTTCCTTCCTTCCTTCTTTCCTTCCTTCCTTCCTTCTTCAAGCCATTTGGGAACATCCTGCTGTGGTTTTATGCTTTGGTTGTCTGAGTCGTCAGGTGTTGTTTGATTTTCCATTGTCTTTAAATATTTATTCAGAGATGTTTGCATTCATTTAGATGTCCTGAAGGCTATCTTTACTTTCTATTTATTATTCATTCATTTCATTATCTATCCCGTTGAGTTATCTGCTTATGCTCAAGTTTTTCTTCCTCCTGAGATCTTTGGCGATTCCTCCTGAGATTCCTCCTCAGTCTTTCTTTTCCCTTAAATTCTTTCATTCACACTCTGACTCCTTTTCCTTTGCTAGCAGATCCCTGAGCATAGGGCTTTAAAGTTATCTCAGCTTCCGTGTAGGGGAATTTACTTTTCATCAACCTTATTCCCTAACTCAAGTGACTTGGGTAGGTTCGTGGAGGTAAGAGGAGGACAGGGGAAGGCCAGGTTAGGTCCAGTTCCCACAACTACCACCACTACATATGCTGGTGCCCTGACCAATTTGCTCTATTCTTTAGTTTTCTGACTGAGCTCTGAAGCAACATAGTGTGCTATCAGCTCAATCAGAATGTATTTCCTCTTTCCAAAGCCTCCACCTTCTTTGAAAAGGGGGTTATAGGGAGTCAGGCAAAATTGAGTTCTGCTTCTTGTTGCCATAGAATGGTTACATGAAGATATGATGTGCTGGCAGAGGCTATAACAGCAAGGAAAACTTCCCAGAGCTGAAGCCCGTGAGCATCAGTGTGCCACCCTGTTTTAGTGTGGGTCTTGGTGAGGTAGGAGGTGTTGAGTGAGCAAGTTAGGGATTAGGTATTAGCTTTCTGTGCTGTTCATCCATTAGTTTGTTATATAAATAGACTTCTTGATATCTTGTCCTGTGAAGACAAATGAGTTTACTTTGCCTCTTACACATAATTCATATATTAAGGAGTCTTGATGGTTCATAAGGATTGTAGAAGATATTTTGTCCTCCATCTTGTTGGTCATGTGACCCCGAAAGGCAATTCTTACAGTGATCAATCATTTTCTTCTCAATATTTTAAGTGTTACTTTTTTTTTTTACAAGTATCATGTTTTCTTCACAAAGGGTTTTATATTTGTAACATGGATAGGTAGGTAGCCAGCAAATATAAAATGGTTTCTTCAAATGTGGTTTGGATTGATAACTGAACTGGGACTTGACCCATCTTTTTTCTAAGTGAGACTATAATTTCTGACTTTGAGGTGCATAAGAGGAGAGCCATGGCTTATTCCCTTTTTCATCTATCTCTAAGAGATGTGGCAATTATATATTTATAGTCTAGGGGGTCTTTTAAAATTTTGGAATAAAAGCCACTTTTCCTTATTGCCCTTAAGGTGAATGTAATAGTCAGTTTACTCTTGCCAGTTTATATTACTGCCACCACATGCTTAGTTCAGAAAGAAAATAAATTTGGACAGCAAACAAATACATTTATCTAAACAAACAGTAAACATAAATCACACAAGTTGTATAGATTAGAGAAAAGAAAACTATAGAAATCTAGAGATTCTCAACTGAGTAAGATAAAATTTTACTTTGACCAAGGAAAGAATGATTTCATTGGGTAAGGTTATTTTTGCTGCCTCTGGGAATGGAAATGCTTATAAAATTAAAGAGTGAGGGAAGATTCCCCATATGTCTGTATCTTCATGGGCATTAGGAAGTTATTCAAAAATTCTTGTCTCACCTCCCTAGCCCTTTTTTTCTCCTGAATTCTACTTCTCTTTTCCCCAGCAGTCTCTCCAAAGTCTCCTTACATTTACACACCATCAAGAGCTCAGAGATTTCTTGACCAATCAAAAATCATGTCTCTCTGTGCACAGCACTGTTATAAGGCTGTCCCTCAGGAAACTACCTCAACCTTTAGGTGGGAGCAGAGTTATATATGTAAGAGCTGAAAAAGACCAAGAGGCCACCACTTCTGATCCTATGACAATATCATTCTCTGGCTTAAATGCTTTGATTTGCAAGTTAAATCTTCATTACTTAAAATAATTTAGTTGTCTTGAGCTGAAGGTTCACTGGTGCTGGTTATTCACAAATGGCTGGTTGTTGTCCTTCATTCTCAAAGAGGACCAAAATGATATCACTATGCTACAGTTGTTTCTGTGTGTCTGACTGTGGCTGATCAGACCCATATGAGCTCAGAATGCTCTACCACAGGTCAGGCACAAATAGTTTGTGTGAACATTTGGGGTGAATTCTCCAAATTTGCACATCCTACATTTCTTTTGAGGATTTTCAATTCTGTTTTGCTCATAGAGCACACAACCTTCTCTAATGTGGGCATGCCATGCTGAGCATTACTGTGCCAGAGTCTCCCATGTCACACAATCAATTCCAAAGTTCTTGGAGACCTTGAGAGTGCCCTTGTATCACTTCTTCTGACCACCATGTGAACACTTGCCCCGTGTGAGTTCTTCATAAAGCAGTCTTTTTGGCAAGTGTACATTTTGCATTTGAACAACGTCAGAGTTGTGCTCTCTGAAGCAGAGTTTGAATGTGTGGCCATTTAGTTTGAGTAAGGACCTCAATGTCTGATACCTTATCCTGCCAGATGATCTTCAGAATCTTCCTAAGACAATTCAAATGGAAGTGATTCAGTTTCCTGGCATGGTGTTGGTAAGACTGTCCAGGACAGGCATACAACTAGAGGTCAGTACAACGACTCTGTAGACCTTCAGTCTGGTAGTCAGTCTAATACCTCTTCTTTCCCATACTTTCACTGGAGCCTCCCAGGCATAAGCTCTGGCAGTGCACGTGTCAACCTCATTGTCAATGTGTACATCCCTGGAAAGTATACTACCAAAGTAAGTGAATTTACCCACAGTATTTAAAACTTTTCCATTTGCTGTAAAAAATGATTCACATATGGATGGTACACCTGTGTTTTCTTGGTGTTAATTGTTCTACCAAAATTAGCACAAGCAGCAGAAAATAACCCACACTTTGTTGCACCTCAGCTTCAGAGGCTACATTGAGTGCACAATCATCTGCAAACAGATAATCATGCACCAAACACTCCACTTTGGTCTTGGCTTTTTCAAGTTGAAGAATTTACCATCAGTGCGGTAGTTGATCTCAATGCTGTGTTCATCCTCATTGAATATATTTGACAACATGGCTGAAAACATCATGCTAAAAAGCATGGGAACAAGCACACATCCTTGTTTCACTCCACTGGTGACTGGGAAGGCATGAGAGCATTCTCTGTTATCTAGAACCCTGCCAAGCATGCTGTTGTGAAATTGACATACAATGCTGATGAACTTCTCCAGGCAACCAAATTTTGACATAATTTTCTGTAATTTCCCTCATGACTAACAGTATCAAAGGCTTTGGTCAGATCTACAAATGTGTGCAGATCTCTGTTCTGCTTCTGGCATTTCCTGGATTGTTGGGCAGCAAACGCCATATAAATTGTTCCTTTACCCTTTCTGAAGCCACACTGGCTCTCAGGAAGGTGACCCCCTGCCAGGTGAAGGATCAGCCTATTAAAGAGGACTCCAGTAAGGATCTTTTTTTTTTTTTGCATACCCTTGTTCTTTTATGCAAGTCACTGATAATGTGTTAAATAGCTTGGGACCTAGCACTGATCCCTGAGGGCACCCTGAGGTACTTTCTGCCATGTTGACATTAAGCCATTAATGACTACTTCTGGACTTCCTCCAACCAGTTCTAAATCTAATTGTGCGATTGTCTAGTCCACTTCTCTCCATTTTCACAAGAAGAAAAAAGAATATTTTATTAAAAACTTGGCTACAATTTAGACAGACATTATCTGTAGCATTTCCTTTATCAACTAGTGTAGTAATACTGTCCAAAAAAGGGGAAGAGGTTAGACTGGCAGAAGACATTCTTTTCTTTTTTTTAATTTTGTTTTAGTTTGCATCATTCATTTCTACAAGATTTTGAGTTACATATTTTCTCCCCCTCTTTCCCCCACCCACCGCCTCAAAACAGCCATCCCAGTGTGTCCCCCCTCCCCTAGTCTATTCTCTCCTATGTCACTTTTCAGTAGGGCAGGATGGATCTCCCAACTGCAGTGCCTGTATATCTCAAGTTCCAGTTGGATGTAGTCAATACTACTACTACTACTACTAATAATAATTGCATATATATATAGATAGATAGATACACATTCATAACATTTGATTCTGGAACTCCAGATTCCAGATTCTTTCTCCTCCTCCCTCGCCACCCACCC
>CM053584.1:189624847-189640176 GCA_028627135.1 Pseudochirops cupreus | reverse complement strand
TTTTGGGGTGGTGGGCGGGGGAAAGACGGGGAGAAAAGATGTAACTCAAAAAAATTTAATAAAGAATCTCATATTAAAAAAAAAAACAAATTGGAGGAGCAAGAAAGAAATTATTTGCTAGCTTTATGGACAGGGAAAGTGTTCATCATCAACCAGGAGAAAGGTAAAATAACAGAAGGCAAAACAGTTTTGACTACTAATAAAATCGAAAAGTTTTCACACAAACAAAACCAATAAAATTAAAAGAGAAGCAAGTACCTGGAGGAAAATATTTCTCTGATAAATGTTTCATTTCTAAGATATATAGGAAAATAATTCTAATTTATAAGAATATGAGCCATTACCCAAATGTTAAGTCGGAGGACACTGTGGTAGGAGGACAGTTTCCTGACTCAGCTCCCCTGACCTTGACATAACTTTCTCCCCAAGCAACTTCCTTTTGCCCCAGCTCCTCTAGCAGTTTCCTGGCAAAGCTTTCTCCCCTCACAAAACCTGATTGGCCTCAACTTCTCTGATGCAGTTTCCTCACAATAAAAAGCCCAAGACAGGTAGGTTCAGGGCCTCCTGGACTTGGCTGGTGCCAGAAACTGCATGAGTCACTATATCCTAATGACTGCCAAAGACATGGAGATGATGGGGGAAGGGGGAGGCAGAGTGGGGAGGGATAATATCTGGAGAAGCTAAGTGCCACTGTATCCTTCTTATGTGTCTTTGCTGCGTGTCTTTGCTGTGTGTTAGGACAAAGTATATCTGTTGTTAAATGTTCAGGATTTTATTTCATCCTGATGTCAAAACTGAACTTTGGCGCAGTTTAGACAAACCACTGTACAAACCTGTGGCTTTAAAGTCACATCTACAACAGATATGAATAAAATTTTTAGAAGAAAAAATCCATATAGAAAAAAAAGCTTGAAATCAAGAATAAATAGAATTCAAGTGAAAATAAATCTGATGTTCGACTTTGTACCTTTCATACTGAAAGAGTTGACCAAAAAAAAAAGAAAAGAAAAGAAAATGACTATTGGTGGAGTAGCGAAAGAAAAAGAATTTGGAACAATTTTCCCCAAAGCTACTAAACTGTGCATATTCTTTTACTCAGAAACATCAGTACTAGGTCTATACCCCAAGAAAGTCAAAGAGGAAAAGGACCCACATTGAAAAAAATATTTGCAGCTAACAAGTGAGAAAAGTTTAAAACTAGGGTATGTCCATCTGGGGAATAGCTGAACAAGTAATGGAATATGAATGTGTTAGAATGGTACTAAGAAATGTTGAAGGGGATAGTTTCAGAAAAAAAAATGCAAAGACTATACTGTTGCAGAGTGAAGTGTGCAGAACCAGGAGAGCAATTTATACAATTATACAATAAAATTACATCAGTGTTGTCAGGACAAACAACTTTGAAAGACTTAGGAACTCTGCTCAACACAATGAACAACCACAATTCCAGAGGGCTCAAGGTGCAACATGCTATCTGCCTCC
Organism: Pseudochirops cupreus; assembly: GCA_028627135.1. Classification (NCBI taxonomy): domain Eukaryota; kingdom Metazoa; phylum Chordata; class Mammalia; order Diprotodontia; family Pseudocheiridae; genus Pseudochirops; species Pseudochirops cupreus. Next base: position 189,638,694 of record CM053584.1, on the reverse strand, counting down.
TGATAACACAAGTAATGGACTCAGTACTGGTACTTTTTTTTTTTAAATAGCCACTGGGGAAATCTATTTGTAACAGGGATTTTGTTTGTTTTTACTTGGGGGACGGGGAGGGAATGGATAATGCAGATGTGAAAATAAAACGTAATTTTTAAATTGCTAAGATAATGAAAAATAAGTGAACAAAGATGACGAAATACTCTAAGCTTTGAGAATAAGATAAATTCCATTCCTCCTTTATATGAAAAGAGTAAAAGTTCTTAAGCAGGGGTTAACATGCTGAAAAGGACATTTTAGGAAGAAGAATCTGGCTACAATTTGCAGGACTGATGGAAAAGTTCAGAAGGAGGGAAACCAATAAAGGAGTTACCAAAATATTCCCAGACTAACAGAACAGAGTAGGTTACTAGCAATGGTATTATGAAGATGAAAGAAAACAGCAATGGAATAATGGAAAGAATGTTAGACTAGGCATCAGAAAACCTGAATTTTAATCTTGTATCTGCTACTAAATAGTGATGTAATCTTTGGCAAGTTGTTTCACTATCTCTATCCTTTGCCAAACCCTAACTTTAGACTTCTATCACCATCCACTTCTTTTGTACCCATTCACATGCTGCTGAATGAAGCTCCCATAAAGCACAAACTCATGCTAACTGGGCTCACTGCCTATTTATATCTAATCTCAACTAGATCCTCACTGCAGCAAAGCAAACATTCTATTCTCCAACTGATTTGCAGCTATCCTAGACCTTCTCATCTTTCCTCAAGCCTTCCACCTCACTCTCTTGGGTTCACACTCTCATCTGAGAGTTTCACCTCATATTTCATTGGAAAAAAAATTAGACCATTCACTGAGACACCTCTTTTTTCTTCTACTTTTCATAGCACTCAGACATTGCCCTCTACTTTTTCCACATCTCTTAAAATACCTGAATCAGAAAAGTGAGAACACCATAGAATGAAATGTAGTGAGATAAAAATACTTGTCCCTTTGGATACAACCTTCTTTAGACCTTCTGTCCTGGCTGCTCCATTATCTCCAGTCCTCAGATCTTCAAATCAGCTTTTCCTGGTCATGATATACATGCCCCATAATATTTTTCTAGGTTTATAAGAGATATTTAAATGAATTTTAAATTAAAATTTTGTAATGTTAATGGAATAGGAAGATCTTCCCTGTCCACTAATAGGCCTGTGTGACTACATGTGTTCCCTTTTCCCTTGGAACAGGAGCTGCATTCCCAGCTCTAAAGGTACACAAGTATTTCAATCACAGATGTCTTGCTGCTTTCACAGATGTGATACACCCTGAAGCACACAGAGCCCATTGGGGGTAGGAACTTGCCTAAGGAGGAGCTTGCTTAAGGGAAGGCTTGCTTGTAGGAAGGCTTGCTTGTAGGAAGGCTTCCACACCTTTTGGTACTAAGCTAATTAGGCACTGAATCATGAGGGTTATGGTACCTCCTGACTCTGTCTATTAGTTGAAAATTATATATACTGGGAGGTTGGTGTTTTACTTTGGGGGCTCACTCATGAGAAAAACCTTTTGATTCCCTGGACAGGGAGTAGCCATTTGTTAAGAGTTCCACCCCCACCCCCCACCCTCTGACTACTCAGATGTTAGTGTTCTCTCTATTTGGTGGTGTATGTAGGTGTCTGTATTACTTTGTTAAGGCAGTTGGTGCCCTGTCCCTTGAATTCTTTCTTGGATATTCATTTCTTTCTACTTATCTGTACTTATCTGTCTGTTAATTAAAGCAAAATTGTTAATCTCTTTAAAACTGTCTTTCCTGTAGAAAAGCTGATCAAAGAACCTGTGCTAGCAGCCCACTATGAGTGCTAATATGGTTGCTAATACAAATTTAAATGAAATTTCTCTCTTGGAGGATCCAATCTAGGGTCTTTTAATAACAGAGACCTGTGGTTTTATGCATACTTTAGTATGTATAAAGATATTTGTGGTCGTACATTTAGTCAGTACACTACATAAATGTGCTCCATACCCACTACTCTGAGGACACTTGCTAATCCCACCTATGCCCTTATACCAGAGTAATTACCTCTTCCACATAATCCTTACTACTCTTTATTGTGCCTAGAACCCACATCCATTTTAGACAGCCACACCTTACACTAAACCTATTTCTCATCTTTTTCACTACCTCTTAGTATCAACAGAAACCTAGCTCCCATTTGACACTACCACATCCCCTATGGCCCTTTATCCTTCTTCCATGTTTCCACCTATAGAAACATAGTGACCTCTTCCACACACATCCCCATGCCAATGCAAGACCAGAATTAATAAATTCAATCTTCTTTTCTTTGTCAAAAGTTTATGTATCCCATCTGTATCAGCTACCTAAAATCATTGCCACTGTGTGCGCCTCAAAGTGGGTATTCATTTCAATCCTCCTAAGTGATCTCACCACTTTTTTCGCTACATTCTGCTTCTTCCCCAGCACCGTGAATCTCTTACACCATTCTCTCCCCTCTTGCATACTAAGAAGCAAAGATTTTCCTCCCTTGAAAGGAATTTTCATCATCTCTGCTCCTTCTGTCCTGTTTCAATTTCTTTTAACCGTTAAACAATAACTGTAACTTCCTCTAATCATCTTGACTCAACACTTAATTCACAGAGTTTAAATAGGTATCGAGGGTTAGGTCAGGAAGACCAGAGTTCAGATCACCTCAGTCACTTACTACCTATGTGACTCTGGAGGAAAATTCATGATCTTATAATGACCTTGGGTTGACCTTGGGTCTCTACCACTATTAACCCTTTTAAGATCACGACAGATTTCCATAGTGCTAAATTCAGATCTTTTCTTCAGTCCTCATTATTATTGATCCCCTTGAATTTGAAGTTGTTGATCACTACTTCTCTTTGAAATACTTTCCAAACTTGGTCTCTGTGAAAATGTGTTAATCCTGGTTCTTCTCTTTCCTTCCTCAGACTCCTATGGCTCAATAGGAGATATTCCCCAAAGTTTAGTCCTTAGCCAGAAATGCTTTCTTTAGTCTTTAGTTAGAGATTTCAATCATTCTCATGACTTCAGCTGTCATTTTGATGACATTTGATGAGAAGATGGGCCAAGAGTTTCTCTGATGCCACACCTTATGCCTTCCATCTCCTGCTGAGCATAGTGTTTCTCCAGAAGAAAGAAAGCAAGGGGCTAGACTGGGCATCTTCTATCTGCCCCAAAGGACTGCTCCTTTACCCAAAGTAACAACTTCCATCTACGCCAACACAAGACAACTTCCACCTCCTTCTACCAGCCTAACACCTAACTGGGAGCTGGAAAATCTGTGGTACAAAGGGGAACTACTCTTTGACTTCAAGCACCTATCCTTTGAGGGAAGAGGAAAGTTGGTAGGGAATGGGACTTCTTTCTTCTACTGTGCAGGTTCAACTTCCATCTTCTGCTGTGCACTTTTCCTGTCTAATCTCCACCCTTCAGAGACAAGAGGAATAGCAAAGCAGGGTCTTTCATCAGACCTTATAATTTCACCAAAATTACTCTCTCTAAAACTGCTAATAATCTCTTAGTAGTCAATTCCAATGGCTCTTTCTCAATCTGTAGTCTCCTTGACCTCTCTGTAGTCTTTGATGCACTCTCCCCTCCCTGATCTTCTCTTCTTTCTAGGCTTTCAAGATTCTCTCCTGGTTCTCATTCTGCCTATCTGATAGACTCCCTCAGTCTCCTTTGCTGGATCCTTATCCAGATCATGACCTGTAACCGCAGATATCCCACAGTGTACTGCCCTGGATCCTTTTTCTTTCTCTATAGCCATAGTGCAACAGAACTCCTTTATTCTATGTTAGTCATCCATACCCCCGATACCTCAGCAACCACATTGAAGGGACCAGCAGTTGGCATTGATCTTGGCACCATTTATTCCTGTGTGGAAATCTTCCAACTTGGGGAATGAAGATCATTGCTAATGAGCAAGGAAACAGGGTCATTCCAAATTATGTCATCTTCACTAACACAGAATGCTTAATTGGGCATGCAGCAAATAATCAAGTTGCAATAAATGCCACCAATACAGTGTTTGATATCAAACATTTGATTAGTCACAGATCTGATAATGCAGTTGTATAGTCATTCATGAAAAACTGGCCTTTTAGCAATGGTACATTCACTCAAGCAGGCCTAAGGTCTAAGTGAAATACAAAGAGGAAACCAAAAGTTTCTATCAAAAAGATGTATCTTCTATAGTCTTGACAAAGAGGAAAGAAATTGCCAAAATTTATCTTAGGAAGACTCTCACAAATGCTTTCATCACAGTATTAGCCTACTTCAATGATTCACAGCTTTACACCATCAAAGATCACTGGTCTCAATGTGCTCTGAATCATCAATGAGCCAACTGCTGTGGCTTTGTGTATGTTTTCAACAAAAAAGTTGATGCTGAGGGTGCTTCCCTCAAAGATCAGGTGCCTGAAGTCAAAGGGTAGTTCCCCTTTGTACCTGAGGTTCTCCAACTCCCAATTAGATAACTGGACTGGCAGCAGGATTTGGAAGTTGCCTTGTGCTAGTATGGATGAAAGGTGTTGCTTTGTGGAAAGGAGAAGTCCTGTGGGGCAGCGAGAAGATACCCAGTCCAGTCCTTTGCTTCCTTCCCTCAGGAGAAACATTACCCTCAACTTAGAGGTGGTACTTTTTGATGTTTCCACTCTTTTTGAATTTTTAATCAATTAAATCAAATTTCATTTGAATTTTAGAATTGATGCCATTAAAGATGTCATCTTTGAAGTGAAGTCCACAGTTAGAGACATCCACTTGAGTGGAGAGGACTTTGACAACTCTATGGTCAACCATCTCATTGCTGAGTTCAAGCAGAAACACAAGAAGGGCATTAGTGAGATTAAAAGAGCCATGTACCATCTACACATCACTTGTAAACATGCAAAATGCACCCTCTCTTTCAGTACCCATGGCAGTATTAAGATTGACTCCCTCTAAAAGTAATGACTTTTATGCCTCTGTTACCTATGCCTTTTTTGAAAGGCTGAATACCAATTTCTTCCATGGCACACTGGACCCTATAGAAAAGGTTCTAACAGATTCATGGTATCACCTTAGTGAGTGGTTCTTTAGCGGTTCCTTTAAGATCTACCAAATCCAGAAATTTCTGCAGGGCTTCTTCAGTGGTAAAGAGGTCACATGAGGCTGTTGCCTATAATGTAGCTGTCCATGTGGCCATCTTGTTTGGAAATAAATCTAAGAATACGTAGGACTTACTAGCTGGATGTCACTCCTCTTGATTTTTACATTGAAACAGCTGGTGAAATTATGACAGTTCTGATTAAACACAATACCACCATCCCTACCAAACACAGACTTTTACCAACTACTCAGACAACTAACCTCATGTAGTGATTCAGGTTTATAAAGATGACAGAACAATTATAAAAAGACAACAACCCATTTGACAAGTCTGAACTCACAGGAATTTACCCTATCCCCAGGGATGTTCCTCAGATTGAAGTAATATCTGACATTAATCCAAATGGCATCCACAATGTTTCTGCTGTAGATAAGAGCACAGACAAGGAGAATAAGATCACTGAAACAAAAGTCTTCTGAGCAAAGACGATATTGAGCATTTGGTCCTGGTGGCTGAGAAACACAAGGCTGAAGATAAGAAGCAGAGGGACAAGGTATCTTCCAAGAATACTCTTGAATTTTATGCTTCCGCCAGCAAGGCTGAAATAGAGGATGAGAAATGCCAGGGCAAAATTGGTGATGGAAGACAAACATTTCTCCCTCTTTATTACTTCACTTGGTGATATTATGAACTCCCATGGATTTAATTACTATGCTGCAGGACAGCTAGGTAGTACAGTGGATAGAGAACCCAGTGTGGAGTCAGAAAGACCTGTGTTAAAAACCAGCCTCAGACACATACTAGCTGTGTGACCCTAGGCAAGTCACTTAATCCTGTTTTAACTCAGTTCTCATCTATAAAATGAGCTGGAGAAGGAAATAGCAAACCACTCCAGTGACATTATTTGGGGGTCACTAAGAGTCAGACACAATCAAAACATCTCAATATCAACAACAAATGCTATGATTCTCAAATCTACTTATCTTGCCCCAATCTCTTTGCTTACCTCCAATCTCCCATCTGCAACTTCCTTTCAGACATTTCAAACTTAATATTCATCAGATATCTTAAACTGAACATATCTAAAACAGAACTCATTACCTTTTTCCTTAAACCCTTGTTCCACTTCTATACTCCATCAGAGCAACACCATCCTCCCAGTCCCTCAGGCTCACAAGCTAGTAGTTACCTTTGATGCCTCACTATCTCTCACCTTCCATATCCAAACTGTTGCCAACGTCTGTCAATTTCACCTCTTCAACATATACATCCCTTTTTCTCCTCTGATACCACCACCATTCTAATGCAGGCTCTCATCACCTCATACCTTGACTATTGCAATAGGCAACTAGTGGTTCTGCCTGCCTCAAAACTCTCCCCACTTCATTCAGCCATCAAAATATTTTCCTAAAGCATAGGTTCAATCATGTCCCTCCTCTCCCTACTCAACAAACTCCAGTGGCTCCCTATTGCCTCCACGATAAAACAAAAAAATGTTCTGTTTGGCATTCAAAATTTTCATAACCTCACTTCCTCTTATACCTTATATCTTACTCCCCAACATGTACTCTTTGATCCAGTGGTTTCCTGGCTATGCCAAACAAGATATTTAATTTTCAGTTCTGGGCATTTTCTCTGGCTCTCCCTCATGCCTGGAATGCTCTCCACCCTCAACTCCACCTACTGACTTCCCTGACTTCCTTCAGGTCCCAACTAAAATCCTTTCTTTTACAGGAAGCTTTTTCTAATCTCTCTCAATTCTAGTGCCCTCCCTCTGTTCATTAATTCCTTTTTACCCTGTATATATCTTGTTTTGTATTTACCTGCAAATACTTTGCAAAGTAGCACTTTAACAATTCCTAATTAAATTACATGCTTAAAAAAAGAAAGAGATGTAAAAAACTATTTTGATATGCCAAAAATATTGAAAATGAAAGGATTCAATGAGCTAGATGTAGCAAGATGAAATAAATATATCTGGGGGGAAAACAACTATGTTTTACCTGATTTTTTTTTAGTAGCAAAAAAATCTGTCAGTTAACATAGATTATAACACTTTAATACTTGCTATAAAACTAGTAAGTACTGCCCTCTTTGTAATTAAACATAATTACATTTAGCTCTTCAAAGGTGCCTGACCTTTGGCAAAATTTTAGCATTACTAACATCTGAACACTGTGACATTTAAGTAGAGGGAAGGAAGAAACGCCAGGGAGAAAAAGAAAACTTACATGTTTGACAAATACTGAATTAAACTGAGTTTATAAAGGAATCTTCTAAAAAGGATTATTAAGATTAAAAAAAAATAACAGATTGTATGCAAACTTTAAAAATAAGCTGTCAGCCTGGATTCTATGTATAATTCTATCAATTCTGTCCATCACTCATTATATGGCAATAAATATTGATAATATACATATATTCCCAAGGCCCATTGCTCTAAGATAGATATAGCTATAGATATATAACACAGGAAATAGATACATTTTTAAACAAGGTAGTACCAATTTTTTTTAAAGGCGACAATCCAAAGCAAGAAAAGTGCTTGCCTTTTTTGACTTTCAAAATTGTGTCAGAGTTTTAAAATGAATATATTTTTAGGAATTAGTTTTAAATTAGAATAAAATGTTTAAACTTAAATTCATCAAATTCAATGACTTCCATGTAGTTTTTCTTCTAGAATTCCTTTATAATATGGGGGAGGGATAATAATTTAGACCCTGCTTTACAGATTAACCAACAATCGAGTTTTCACTCTTTTTACTTTTTATTGTTAAAATGTTTGCAGGTGGTAGAGAGAGAATATTTATTATTGTAATCATTTGTTAGGATCACAAGATCACAAAGTTAGAGTTAGATAGTCTAACTCCCTCATTTTACTCAGGAAACTGAGGCTTAGAGAGATTTAGTGACTTGCCCAGGGTCACACAGTTAGTCTTAATCTAAACTCAACTCCTACAAATCGAGTTAGTGTTCTTTCCACTGTACTATGATGTTAATGTTAAAAATATTGGTAACAACTCACATTTCCATACTGCTTTAAGATTACAAAGCTCTTTCCTTAAATAGTCTATAAGTTAGACAGTCCTATTTAGAACTAACGAAACTAAGATCTGGAGAGATTTATTTGCTCCTAGTCACAGTGTCAGAGCTAGAAATCAAAAGCAAGTTTTCAGCTCCTGAACCCATACAATACTAATTGTTTAAACTATGGTATACCAAATTCCCTCCAATAATGAATTCTGGTATATAATGGCATTCAAATTGCTCATTATTGTAATGCCATGGAAAAGGGTGCTAGTTGTTCATCTGGTCTTGTTATCATTCAGTATGTAATACTCACCAGAAAACGTGTGCAAATCAGAGACTTCCCTTTTGTTTGTCAGTTCATACTGAAAGCCTGTAATCTTCCTACTAATATCCTGTTGGGGGGTAGCTTCAACAAACAGAGCCCCTTGGTCAAGTCTGAAACAATAGACCTTTCTGGGGTTGTGGTCTCCATCTGCAATCAGTAGCTTCAGTTCTCCATTCTTTTCCAAATAAGTATTTGCTCCCATGGAGTCCTTGAACGGTTTGATGCAAATTGTTAAGTGTTTATTAGACAATGATACTGTGTTTGGTTGAAGATTAATTATTAGTGCTCCAGTAGGATACATCCACTCAACAGATCCTTCAGAACATCGGAGGTAGACCTGTTCAACATCCTTCTTATGTGCCTCATGGGTCAGCCCACTAAGGAGAAAAAAGAAATGTTAACACAAGAATTATCACATAGGATCAGACACATTGTTCATGCAGATCGATAGCTGTTTGCCAACGTGGTCTCAATTTAGAAACTGGGTATATTCCAATGTTTTGTAGCAGTCATTCATCATCTGTCATTCCTCATATTTTCTGCCTGTATCATTTCTTGGATTTATGAGTTCTGTAAGAGTAACTGATAACTGAAAATAATATTCTCTTATTTGTACTAATCTTAATTGGTTTAAATTGCAATACTCCTATGTTCTAGTTTTTGGTGATTTGATGAACACACTTGTATTCATATCATCTTGGGTATTTTGTGATTTTACCAATTTAAATTATATGTGTTCCCCCTCAAACACACCTTAGACTTCAACCTTCCAGACTGAAGTCCTCTCTTATCTTTTGAATTTTCTTCCTATAGCAGCATCCTGTTCATTTCTTCAATGATTTGAATTGCCATTCTCCAGTTCCACTAGGTTTTTTTCTCAAGGAGTAATATGTGTACACACAATATTCTAAGAGCAAGTATATCAAAATCTTATATGAGAGTAGGAGAATGTTTTGATGACTATAGTCAGCCTCTTTGTTATTGTTTTGTAGCAGAGCACACCTCAGGAAAGAATCTATGGATCCCTTTCATCATTCAGAGCCTATCTGATAATTAAGAGTCAGAAAAGACTTGCAATACCACCAGGCTTGAGGTAAAGTAATAAGCCCCAGATGTGGGTGTTATTGGCAGAAATGAAGATGGAAAGGAAAAGACTGAAGACATAGTGATTGATTAGGTTAATACCAGAAGATGGTATTATTCTTAAGTCTTGGCAGCAACGGAAGAATGATGATATCTTCAACAGAAAGAGGAAATTTTTGTAAAGATATAAGGGGGTGGAAAAGACAGATAAGGATAAACTCAGTGCTGCACATGGTGAATTTAAGGTGCCTAGTTTCCTTTCTGGGGTCAAGAGATCAAGGTCCTTTTTGTTTATTTATTCCCTAGTCACGTGGATAAAAGAAGTTATTGTATTTTCAGATCCACTCTGAAAATAGGTTCATGTTTTTATCTTTATAGTTAGAGTTAGTACATAACAAAAATGGTGTTGTTGGTCACACAGGTGACAAAATTGAGATTTTGAAATACTTTTCCTTAATTGTTTGGGAAAGAAAGGGGGAGAGAAAAGAGAATAAGCATTTATTTAGCACCTACTATATACCAAGTGCCTTACAAATCTCATGTAATCCTCACTCTATTCTTATCCCCATTATACAGGTGAGGAAATGGAGGCAGACAGTAGTTAAGTGATATGCCTCGGATCACACAACTATTAAGAGCCTGAAACTGGATTTGACCTCAACTTTTCCTGACTTCAGGCCCAGTACTCTATTTACTCTACCACCTAGATCCCATTTAGAAATATTTAACCAATCAAAATCAAGTATGAGGGGACATCATAAAGAGTAACCTATTTTCATATTTCACATCAAATAAAAATCAACATGGTCCATCAGCATTTGGTTCACTTGCTCTCAATATGCTGCTTAGGATGACTTATAAAAAGTTATAAAAGGTATATTAAATTAAATTTAAAGTTAATTTTAAAACAACTTCAAAGTAACAGGTTTCAACAGTATCTGTCAGCTGTTTTATACTCATAATGACAAATGAAACAGTGTATACCACAAAATGAACTATACATTCTTGGAATTTGGCTTGGTAAAGTTTCTGGTGATAGCACATTCTACAAATAAAGCCTCCATGTTGAAATAGCCTTCTGCTCTCTCATTTATACTACCATAAATTTCCTTGATGACAGGCTTTCAGGCTGGCTGTCAATTCCAGTCATCCAGGAAGTAGAGAAAAGTTTTAAGTAGGCGGCCAATAAATACACGTACAAGCTTCTCAAGGACCTTCAATTTAAAATAACTGGGGAATAAAAATTGCAATGTCAGGATTATCCACACCCCTGAAAGGTTAAAAAAAAACCAAACCACAAACCTTTTTCATGTTTTTCTTTGTTAAGAGGAGAAATGTAAAAAAAAATTTTTTTAAGGGTAGAAATTTATTTAGAGGCATACTGATAAATGTTTAACAACCAGCTCTGCCCCCCCAAAAAATTTTTATGCTCCACATTTTAAGTTTAATCTGCATAAGCATTTTCTCTGCTTTCTTAAGTCTAGAGATCTAGACATTCAACAAAATAATAAATCAAATCTTGATTTGTAGTATTTGCTGATTTCCACAGTAAATATTAAAAATTTAATAGTTGATTGATATGAACTGCCCTAAAATCCTAGGGCTACTATGTCTGGACAGGTATAGTGTGAGAAATAATGTCTGTCCTCTCAATTCTAGCACACCCTTAAAATGTATTCTATTTCTGGGCTAGAACTGGAAGGACAGACATAATTTCTCACACTATACCTTTCCTGACATAGTAGCCATAGGATTTAAAGGTTGGAAGGGACCTTAGGAATAATTTAATACCACCCAGGCTCTCATTTTACAGGTAAAGAAAATAGACTCTAAGTGTTTTATCCAAGATTATACAGGTAGTAAATGGCAGATGCAGCAGTTGGGTCCTGGGCTTTTTAGGCTAGGCAACATATTGAATGGAGCTCTAGATCTAGACCTGAGTTCAAATCCAGTCTTAGATATTTACTAGCTGGGTGACTTTGGGCAAGCCATTTAACCTTTATTGGCCTCAGTTTCTTCAACTGTAAAATGGGAATAATAAGAGCACCTACCTCAGAGTTGCTGTAAAGAACAAATGAGATATTTATAAGGCAGTTAGCAGGTATTCCACTAGCTGTTATTATTCTACTTAGAAAAACACCTTATTCTTTAATAATACAATAGACACAAGAGAACATCTCCAGTTTTGAGCAGAAAGCAGGGTTGAAATATTATGGATATATTTCCCAGAAAGATCACAGAAAAAACCAAGTACAGAATGACAGAGAAAGTCCATAAATTAAAGCTGAAAAACAGAAAGATGACAAAAGAAGATCAACTGCATCAGCCTGGTCTACTCCAAGTAGCCGTCTCCATTTTTCACCCATGCAAAAGTCCAGAGACTGGTTTATTCATAGATCTTCTACTTTACCTATCCTAAATGTAAGCAGCATCAGTTCTGGAAGTGGGACCAGGGATGGAGCCTTTTTGGACCAAGGATCCTCTAGAAATCTGTCTCCATTTTCAATGTCCAGTCCTACACTGGTACTCAGAAGCCATCACCAATAAAGCTCATGTAGGTCCAAACCACTAGAACTGCAGAGGATACAGTATCCTTCAAGTCACCCAAATGGATCTTCTAGTGATGAAAAGGAAGAAAAAATATCCAAGGACCCATAAACTCAATTTGAGAGACAGGAACATTGTTGACTCCCAAAGGATTCCAAAGACCCCTTTTCATTTGGGCAAAGTTGCTCTCCCTTGTGACCTATTGTTGTACAGAGTCATAGGCATACTTTTTTGCTTCCCATCCATTTCGTACTCAAAATAGGAAAGATGTCACACATTCACAGTTCTGCTAAGGATCATATGTCTGGGGAGCAAAGTTTGAACCTTTCTAATGGAGGAAGATCTTCTAATTTCTCAAAGTAGTCAATTATAGCCAACTACTGATCTCTAGAACTAGATTTCAGTGGGTAGGGGAAATATCAATGTAGACTCTTTTCTATACATTTGTCCAGGATTTATTTTTTTCAAAGAGTAATAATTTTCCTATACAAAACTAAACTACATTTTGGGCATATGAAAATGGTTTTAAATTTCTCTAACTGTAAAGTTGGGTCTTGTTTAAAAATTTAGAACAAAGAAACCCCCCCACAACCTAAAAATATCAATGGTCAGGTATGAACCTGAAGGCAACAATCACTGTAATCCCAGGAACAGAATTTTGGACTTTACTGCTAACTCCTAATTTTACTCCTATTCAGTCACTTTAAATTTTAAAATATAAGTAACACTGTTTGAGGTTATGGTAAGTTTTTATTAGGAAAAATGCAATAGTGCTGATTTTTCAAAATTCTACTACTATCAGAAAGAGGGGGGGGGGTCCTACTGAAGAAGGGCAGCACTAGGAAGTTATTTTCTTTAAGGTCAGTTTAAGCTTATTAAAAAAAAATTAAAGCTCACCAAAAATCAATCATATAACACATAAATACATATATATGTGTGTGTGTCTATACATAAATACATACTCTGATGGGGAAGACAACATATATGCACAGTGACACACACAAATACACATATATTGATGGACTCATATTTTCACAAATCTTCTGACCAGAAAAAGAGACTGAAGGAAAGAAATATAGTTGTTATGGGCTTATTGCATTCTAACACTTTATCTAAGATTCCTTCCATACCTAAAGTATTAGGGCCCCAGCTTTGATAAATCTAGTAACAAATAAAAACAATAGTTTATATAATGGTATAATAATACTTTCCTCATAACTAGTCGTATGTAATTATATCATAGTCATAGATATTATGTATACGTATATAAACATATCCTTATATATATATATATATATATATACATATGCCAAAAAAGTCATTCTCTCAAATTTTTTAATTTTTTGCTTTTATTTTGGAAGGGGGAAGGTAGGGTAGATTTTGTGTTGTATCTGAGGCCGGATTTAAACTCCGGTCCTCCTGACTCCAGTGCCGGTGCTCTGTTCACTGGGTCATGTAGCCGCCCTACCTTTTTTTTAGATTACAAGAAATTTGAAGGAGCGTTCAAAGCAAATTCCATCCCAGTCCATCCCCCATCTTGTTCGCTGAATCTCAAGCCCTTTTGGAACTTGCTAACTCATGAGCCAGTTTTCACACTTACTAAATTTTTGCTGGCAGAGTGGGGACAAAAGGGAACGTCATGATACTTGAGCTAATGGTTACAGGATCCTAGCTAAATCCGATTATAACAGCGACTAAAACCCTTTACCCCAAGTGCTCCATCAGATAGTCTAAAAAAAGGCTAATC
>CM053584.1:189594900-189624747 GCA_028627135.1 Pseudochirops cupreus | reverse complement strand
AGAGAGAGAGAGAGAGAGAGAGAGAGAGAGAGAGAGAGAGAGAGAGAGAGAGAGAGAGAGAGAGTTACATGGCAGAGCCAGTGCTGTGCTGAGTATAAATACCAGTACGTTTGTCTGACATATACCTTTCTTTCTCACTCCACTCAGTTTTTTTTTAAAGTCTTAACATTACCTCAATAAATGCCGCTGCTTCTTGATAAAAATGTCTATCTCTATCCCCCCTAAGTCCTATTCTCTCCCTTGAGTCCCAAGCACTGCGATATACACAGGGGGGGAAACAGGCCAGGACTAGGTGCAGCATGAAGCTAAGGAACCGAGCACAGCCTCAAACCCAGAGGGATAGCAGAACCGAACAAAACTAGAAGCAGTCACAGTAATACAATAATGATGATGAAAATTACTAACATTTATTTATATAACTAACATTTATATAGCGCTTACTATGTATACCTGGCATTGCTAAGAGCTTTATAATTATTTATTACATTCACAGAGGAGCAAACAAGACGCCGCATTCCCAGAAGGCCTTCTTTTGTTCTAGTTAAAAACCGGGTGTTGTAGGGTCTGCAGAAATTCGCCCGCCAAGAGAGTAGGGACCAGCTGTTTTGACTCATTGTGTGCATCCCTGCCATCTTCGTCCCACCGAAATTCCAACCAAACCACCTCATTCGCACTCCACATTTAGACTTCACCAAATAGAGTAGAGAAGAGGGGGATACAGGGAGGGAGCAGGTCCAGAACACAGTCGACTACTCATCCTTCCCTCTTTTCTGGGCTAAATGCCCAAGAAAGAAGAGGACATTCTCTTCCCTCAGCAGTGAAAGGAAGAAGGGTAAATCCTTTTCTCATTCCCATCTGAGAAGGGGTGGAAAGATAAAGCAGTTGGTAGAAGGGTGACTTTAAGAGAGTCATGGGAGCTAGTTCCTTACCTCCCTTTCCAGTTGCACATATTGCTGGAGAACTGTGCTGAGGCCCCTCTGCGCAACAGCAGCAGCAGCAGCAACAAGAACAGCAGTAACAGCAGAAGCGGCGATGATGGCCACAGCTGCCTGGCAGGTCCCCGGAAGGCCAGCACTACGCCCACCATGCTCCGAGTTGCCTTACCAGCCCCGAGCCTGGGGCTCGAGTCCACTTTCCCTCCAGTCCGCCCACCTCCCCTTTTAAAAACGACTATAATTCTCGATTCAGGCAGGGCGGTTGAGTCTGGCAAGAGAAAATAAGTGAAGTTTCCAGCACGGCCCAGAAAGGCAGAAAGGGCCCCCCTACATTGTGGAGCAGAAAGATGGGATCAAGACTTGGGACAGCAGGGCTCCCCCAGTGAGATTTATCCTTCCCATCCAGGTTGCCGACCAGGAGCTTCACTCTCTCCCAGAAGCAAAGTTCCACTGAACTTTTTTAGGTCCTAAAGCCAGACTCCAGATGAAGGGCGGAGGCTTACTGAGAGTTCTCCTCCCCCAGCGCGTCCTTTTCTCTCTCCTCTCTCAATTTCTCCCTGCTTAGTTCCCGCCCTCAGGCAGTCCATGTAGCTAAATCCTGTGGGCACTTCACCTCACCGGCTGGAAGAGGGAGGGAAGATTATGACTAATTCCCCTCTTCTACTTGGGATCGGAAGGTAGAATTTATCGGAATCCCATTTTTTCCTTTTTTCCTGGCCCCCACCCCTTTTCCACACTATCTTTCCCCAGTGAAAGCTTCAGGAATTCTCTATTTAAATCTTACTTCAGATTATATATATCTGGCTAGCAGAATCTTTGGAAAGCCGTGATAATTGTATCACCAATATGACAGAAGTTATGGAGGGGGGGGGGGGAGTTCTGGACTTAGATTAAGAATACCTGGGGTTCAAATCCTGTTTCTGCTACTAAATATCTGTATGAACTTGGGCAATTCATTTCATCTTCTCAGTTTCTTCTGTACTTAACAGAAGAAGTCGAACTAAATGATTTCTAAGATTTCCCTATATCTCAGAAGGTAATGATGGCTGTGAATTCAATAATGGCTGATATTAAGTACCCAAATTTTCAAAACTCTGTTAGAGAAATTATTTAATACTCAAAACAACCATTTGAAGTAGGTAGTCCAGGTATTATTATTCCCACTTGAAATTTTTTTTTGGGAGGGGGGAGGGAATTTAAAGAGTGGGGAACTCCCTTTGTGGAAATTCCCTCCTTTTTACAGATAAAGATCAGACCTCTTTTGTAACTTAAAATCAGAGAGAATGCTGAGAATTCAAGTACTTACACCTAGTATGTCAGTCAGGACATGAAACCAGGTTTTCCAGAATCTAAGGAAATCCTTTATCTGCTAACTCCTGATAAACTCCATGCTGCCTGCCTCTCTTCCTTATTTTCCAGATGAGGAAACTGAGGTTATTTGATCACACACTTTAAGTCCATGGTCACACTACTAAGTGTCAGAGGGAATATATATACCTGAGTTTCTCCTTATTCCAAGTCCCACACTCTTTACATTGCATCAGGATGTCTCTCAAAAGAGGAGCAGTTCTGGGAAAAATTTAATGAACTGCAGTTTAAATATTTGACTGGTGTTTTTTAAAAGGATTCTTCATTGTGAAAAGTAAAGGCTACTAGAAGATACAACGGAAATTTATAGAATCACAAAGGATGAATATAGAGACAGATATAGAAGTCAACCTTGTCCAGTAGACTCCATGCATCTGAAACAATCATGACTACCATAGTGACATGGAAGGAGCAGTGCTCCTAATAAAAAGTTTAGCTAGGAGTTTAGGACTTCCTCTGGAGACTAAACCATTAGTGAAGTAAATGTAGTAGCTTTGAACCAGTTCTTTCTGCTAATATTAATCATTGTCTGATGGTGGCAAGTTCAGTTTCAAGATGAGGTTCTGGGAGTAGTGATACCGACCAAGAAAGATAGGTTTGACCCACTAGGAATAAGCCTTAACTTTCCTGAGAGTGACAGAAGTGAGAATTTTACCTTAGAATACCATATAGTAGTATAACCAATTCTATATTGAATAAAACAAAACAGTTTTGGCTAAAGCCTGCTGATTGATGGCTATAGTAGTTTTCCACTAAGATTCTGGTCATCTGGGTCAGGAAAAATAAAACACCTTCTCTGCTAAATTTACATTCCATCTACTCCATATTTATTCTCTATATATTAGTTTGTGTATATGTTGTTTTCCTCATCAGAGTATAAACACATAATTAAGAGCTTAATAAATATTGATTGATTGGTTGGTTTTGGTATAAAACAGGTACAACTGGTTCCAGATGCAACATATATCTATAGATATATAGGGATTGAATATATGAATATGGATATAGCTATATAAGAAAGAAACTTGTATCTGTGTGTTCAATGGAAAGATAGTAAAATGTAGTAAATACAGTATTAGATTTGGCATAAACAAGATAAGGTATCACATCCTACCCATCACACTTATTGGCTATGTATGTACTCATGAGGAAGTCAGTTAACAGCTCCAAGCTCAGTTTCTTCATCTGTAAAATGAGGATAATAATACTTGTAACAGCTACCTCACAGAGTTGTCAGGCTGAAATAAAATAGCATATGTAAAGCACACGCTTAAAGTGACATTTATTATTCAACAGAAAGTGCTTAATTTAGAGCAGAGGTGTCAGACTTGGTACCCTGCCAGCCAAAGGTGGCCCACAAGACTCCCTAGTACAGTCATATAAAAAATACAATAAAATATAGATAAAATGACATTTTAAAACTAAGTCAATATGCGGCTTCCAAGGATCCTTATGAATCAATTTTTGGCCTCCATTTCTATTTGAGTTTGATATTATTGGTCTAGAGCATAAACAAGGAAGATTTCAGAATTTGTGTGCTGTGTAGACTTCTTGCCTATAAAAGAGGATAGGAATAACTTTACCTACTACACAGTGGCCTACCAAACCAGAAACAAAACATCCACACTACAGTGGTATGCTAATTACTTAATAATTTTGATATAGTTCCATATGGGGACAAAAGTGGCTGTATGTATATTTCTACTGGCACCAGACTTAGAACATCTGACCTTGACAAAATAAAACCAGAGTGAATTATTTTCCCTCTCCCCTTAGTTAGTTTTCTATCAGTTGTGTACTAGATTTTGTGCCATATGTATGTGTCTCATTGTTCTTTTGGGTTGTGTTTTTAATTCTTTCATTTATGAGAAAGAATATTACTCCAAGAAAACTTCAAAAGTGGTAGATCTTAAAGAGCACGCTTCAACAACTGTTAGATATTGCATTGGTTGTTGGTGTGGGCAGTAAAATGCTTCACAAATCATTTATCCACAAGAAAACAATATCATTTACACCAAGGCACTAAGGAAATGTGACAAAATAAATGCAACAGTAACGAGAACTAATGAACTCTACAAAGTGCCATAGGCTTCTTGAAGCTGGAAGAACACCAGGAAAACAAGTAAAAAGATAGCAACTAACCTGATATGAGGAGGAAAAAAACATTTATCAACAAGATCATACAAAGACTTGACGGGGAAAAAAAGTAATTTTTACTAATGAGACTCATTTTTTCTTTCAACGTTTAACGTACAGTGCAGTGTTCTAGCAAATCTCCATCAATTAGCTCTGCTCTCAAGTGAACATGGAATGTTCAAATCTCTAAGTGTAGGAAACAGGTGTCTGTCCTCGTTGTGACCCAGGAGCAGATTGATGAAAGGGGCCTCTAGTATTGCTTTGCCTAGAGATATTTGGTGGTGCAGTGGAGAGAGCACTGGGTTTGAAGACCTGAGTTCAAATCCAGCTTCAGATACTTACTAGCTTCATGACCCTGGGCAAGTCACTTAACCACTATTTGTCTCAGTTTCCTCAATTGCAAAATTAGGATAATAATGACATTTACCTTGCAGGATTATTTTGAGGATCAAATAAAATGATATTTGTAAAAGTGCCTGGCATGTTGTAGGAACCAAATAAGTGCTTATTTCCTTCCCCTTCACTAAGTACATTGACAAGTTATATCTAAATTCAAATTAGTGATTGATTATTTAATCTTATGATGAAAGGAAACAATCAATCAAACTTCTAGTTTCCTAATGTCATTAACAAATGTTTATCAGATTTAACAAACAAACATATATCCTTCGCAATTTTCCAAGTTTAAGGGATGCGCATAGATCAGTAGTTGTTTACCAGAATGGGAAGACGCGGCACACAGAACACATATCACTGCCAAACTATATTACTTAAGTCCTTAATACAGAGAAACAACTTACTTAACTCAGTCACAAAAATGAAGGCCTAAAACAAAATGTTGTTGATCAACCTAAATTAACATTTATCTCCGCTATACAAAATTATATCAAAATTGTTGTCAGAATCATGAGCTTGGAATATCTGGATTTCCTGATCAAGCTGTAAAACATCCTTTGTCAAGGGCACTTCTATCCTTCCAGTCATTTAGGTTTGCAAAACCAGTTGCTGTCTCTTCTCCTTTCTGATTACATGAGAGGTTTCATATCCATAAACATCTTTCTACACACACACACACACACACACACACACAGTCACAAACTTAGTTTAAATCCTCATTACCTCTTCCTTGGTCATTGCACTAGCCTCCTAATTGGTCCTTCCTCTCTACAACCTCTACGGAAATGAACTGCCAAATCTCCAGGCACAGAAACTAGTCCAGATTTTACATTTAGTTTGCAAGAAACGCAAGACTAAGGAAGGTTAAATATACATGGATATAAATGGATTAAAGAGAATGAAAAAGTGATAGAGTAAGTAGTTGACAAGGTAAAGAAAGAAAATGTAAGTGGATTAGAGTATTAAGGAAATTGATAGAATGGTTTAATAAATGGGGTAAACTGATGAAATGTATAGGAGCCTGAAATAAGGCTAAAGGGGATAAGGGTATGGCTATGAAGTTGTTTGAATAAAAGCAAGAGATTTGAATGGGGTTGTCAAATTATTAAAAAAAGAAAAAAACCTCTTTTACAACAACCAAAAAAGCCCAAAACTGAGTGAGAAGCCAAGGAAAAGTTACAATGAGTCATTTTTCCCAGGCCATCTTAGGATGATAGTAAGATCTATGGACACTGAGGTTGGGGCTGACCAGAAGCATTGTGTAGCAATGGACGTGGCACTCTGGCAGTGGCAGCAGTGATTGGGAGCAGCCCAATGCCTAGGGATGATAAGGAGATTGAATATTTTAGCAGAGATCCTAGTATTAGATCCTAGCAATACAGAGTTACCTGTATTAGCACTGGGAGCTGGAATGAATGCAATATAGCAGCTCTGTCACCCATTGCCCAGTTTCAGGTCATAGTTCCAAGGCAGAGAGAAGTGGTCACAATCTCAAAGGGAGCAGGGGCCCTACCAATGAGCAGAGAATAAACTAGGAGAGTAATGAATTTGTACCATCTTAGAAGCACCAAAAAACTTACAGGCCCCTGTGCTGAGCTGTGAAAGCAGCAGGACATAAAAGACAAAAGTTCAGGTTGGTCATTTCCTCCCAGATATGAGCAGAGTCCAACACAACATAAAGTCCAAAGTCAATAAGAAAGCTGGAAAAATGAGTAAACAACAACAACAAAATATTCTGACCATAAAAAGGTGCTAGGGTGACAGGGAAGACCAAAACACAAACTCAGAAGAAGACAATGACTTGAAAATATCTACAAGCGATGCTTCAAAGAAAAATCCAGATTGAACACAAGTTATTCTGAAATAAAAAAAGTTATTTGGACAAAATTATTTTTAAAATAAAATAAGGATTGTTGCTTTTGTTGTTTGTACTTTGTTTTTGAAGAAGACCATGACATCAGGGAGGTGATGTCATGACATGCAAGTGAATTGGATTTTAGCAAGGGAAGGTGGTGAAAAGTCACCAGCCTCACTTTCTCCTCCAGAGCCATCTAGGTCAGAGGAAAAATGAGGAAAAAAATGAGAACTTTGCAAGAAAATTATAAAAAGAGAATAAACAATTTAGTAAAAGAAGTGCAAAAATACTGAAGAAAATAAGTCCTTAAAAATAAAAATTGGTCAAAGGAAGCTAATGCCTCCATGAGACATCAAGAAATAACAAAACAAAGTCAAAAGACTGAAAAAATAGAAGAGAATGTAAAATATTTCATAGGAAAAAGTTTTAACCAGGTGCCTGCGATTCAAATGTGAGCATCTGTAAGTACTTTAAAAAAAAACAAGCATGAAAATCTCAGCCATGATGGAGAGTAAGGGCGACTCATATGGTATTGCCTGGAGGTGGCAATGTTCATGTTTCCAGCACTGCTGAGATTCAGAATCAGAAATCTCCTGGTGTAGAAACGCTTTCTACTAATGTTAATCTGTAATTTTTCTTCAGTTTATAGTTCTAGAGTTGCCTGAAACTGAAAGGTTAAGTGATTTGCCTATCTTCCTTCCTCACAGGATGCCCCATCCCCATAAATTCCCTGAGGTTAAGAACTGGTTCACTTTTGCCTTTGTATCTCCAGCACCTCACACGGCTCCTCGTCACAAAGAAAGTACTCGATAAATGTTTCTTGATTGGTGATCAGATTTGCTTTCGGAGCATCTCTTTGCCATTTCTGTAAAGGCTGTAGAGAGGAAGGACCAATCAGAAGACTGGTACAATGACCAAGAAAGAGGTAATGAGGATTTAAACTGAGTTGGTGGCTGTGTGTGTGTGTGTGTGTGTGTGTGTGTGTGTGTGTGTGTGTGTAGAAAGAAGCTTATGAATAGGAAAGCTTTGATGAAATCAGAAAGGAGAAGAAACAGCAACTGGGTTTGGAAACCTAAATGACTGGAAGGATAGAGATGCCCTTGACAAATACAGGGAAACTGACAGGGGTAGGGAGGTAGAATAATGAATGGAGTTACCAACCAACCACGTGTCACAATCTGAACAATAGGCATTTTTCGTCCATTTAACTTTTCTCTTATGAATTGTTAAGCTGAAGCAATCATTGCTATCATGAGGCAAGCCACTCTAATATTCTTGATGCATTCTGCACAATAATGCTTGCAAATAAGAATAGTTGGAGGTCCACACCAATACCTCTTCCATTTGGTCCTTGCATAAGACTTCCTGTAGTGGTAACAGTTACTTGCAGAACCTTTTAAAACTCACAAGAATTTACTTGATCCATTTCATCATTGATATTCATTCACATAAGATAAGAAAAAAATGAAAAACAATAAAAACAGAAGAAACAGCATTGTCATGCATTCATGGCCATTTGGTTGCTAGGTGGGGAGAGAGGACAAAACCCCACCCACCCACTCAATTCTTTGCTTTCCATAAGAGGAGAAAGAAAATTCCTCTTGTACGCACATTCAGTTTTGCCTCAGCAAGCAAACAAGAAACTTTTTTTCTTGCCAGCCATTTTTATTTATTTAGATCAGCAGTGAAAAGTGTGGAAAGGCTGGACACTTGTATCAGTGTAGAGGAGGGATAATGTGAGCTAGCATGTGAAGAAAAATTTTTTTTAAAACTCCACCAGACTGAAACCCTGAGGTGGGACTTGTTTTCCTAACAAAGAAGAAAGAGCTCCCTTGCCTTAATTAGAATAACAAGTGGGTCTCTTTGTGACAGGGTAGAAAGGACCAAAGAACTACAGTACAGGTCAGGTCACAGCACAACAGATTGGGTCACTGGGGCACAAGCATCTAGCTCATGACATGGGCCCAGTGCTGTTTGATAAGTTGATGAGTTGGTGGAAGCTCACAGGTTTATCAGAGCCCAATTCGGGCTCAATTTTCTTAGCCAATTGCTTTCTCAGTTCCACCTGCCACTGATCATAACTGTTGACATCCCAGACATCTTGAACAAAGATCTTGTGCTCACATATGGCAATGAAGGCTCCAAAATGAATGGAATAAGCTTTGTTAAGACAGCAGAATTAGTAGAACAATTTCCCTCAAAGACTTTATGAGGCATCAGTTTCTTCAAGGCATCGCCATTCTTGCCTACTACCTCAAGCTTCTTGTGTGCCTTCTGATGTCTTCGCTTTCCTCAGGACCTTGGTCTGAGCTAGAAAGCTGACTAAAAGGATCTTGTGATAAAGGCCTTCTGGATTGGATACTTGTCTGAACTGGGATGAGAAAGTCACAAGGAATTATTTGGGAATCCTGGTGAATAAGCTGGTAAAAAGCATACTATCTACCCACATAATGGGGCCTATATTGTAGACAATCTGGGTTTCTGACTTGGTGATGTACTTCCCATTACAAGTCATGTCACCCTGCTGAAAGTAGGCAGCAAAGCAGTACATATACTGCTCATAGGACAGCAAGACATGAGTCACATCCAAAACAGTTAATGTATCAGATGGCTAGCATAGCAAGTAACATGGGAGGATTCTGCTCCAGTGGGATGGTGAAGAAGTGATTGTCTATTCAGTAAACCCCAGACAACAGCTGCTCTAAGTTATCCAAACTAATATCAGGGTGATCGAGAGGTCAATAGTTGACCACAACAAGTAGCATTCATCAACCTACTCCCAGAATTCAAACATGTTTTGAGCATCCAAACTCTTGAGCTTTTGGTTCATTGATAGACAAAGCCATAAAGTGCTTTGCCACTTTTGCTGTCTGAAGAAACTGCTCTTTGGCTATCTCTGTATTGGTGATGGTTTCCTGGGTGGTGAATATCTTTGAGGCAATGATTAAGAGGGAAATTTCCAGGTTGAGTTCAGTGGAGTCTTGGCAATATGAGTACCATCACCATCAGTAGAGAAAAACCAGATATGAGGACCTCCTCTGGAGTGGGACTTTAGGGCTTCTGTCACCATCAGAGACTCAGTCAGAAACTCCAGTGCCAATATTGATCACATCTATAATTGTCTTCCTAGTGTAGCTTTTCTACTTTCCACCACAGATATGCTGGCAGAATGCCTATATTTGTTCACCTCTGGTACCATGTCCTTACCCTCCAGCAGCATGATTGTATTGGAGTGATTCCCACAGTGTCACATGGAGCATAGTCTGCTCATCTGTGAAACTGACCTTCTTCCCCTTGGACATTTGTTCCCCAACATCTTCCACTCTTCAGGATTTAGCCCCATGTAACATCTTCTGTAATGAAGTTCTTGGATTATTCCTCAAGGGTATGCCCATTTCTGATGTTGAGATTCAGGCTGAAGTGACTGAAGTGGTAGTGGTCTGCCTTGAAAATGCTCTGCAGGTTGGATTCCTTGTGGCACCACTGGACTACCTTCTTGAAATTTGGGTTGCTAAGCACAGCCATGGCAAGGACATGGATGACTTGGAGAGATATAGCATGAATCTGGATTACTCTGAGGTTGGCAAACATCCTTAAAAGATTTTTCATCATTGTGTCAGGATATCCTACCTGATGACAGGGGCAGCCGGTTACTTACCCTAATGGAGAAGGCGCCACCACATTCTCAAGAACAGAAGAGTCGAGGCTTGTAGGTGCAAGCAGAGACAGTTTATTGAAGTCTCTCCATGGGGAAGCCTTACAGTAAGATCTTCCTACAGACTTCAAACTACTCCCAAAGCTTGAGCCTTATATATATATTGCAGATGCACATACCACACGTGACAGAGCCCAACTGAACAGAATTGTGAGAGGGGAGGTGCAGTCACAAGGGCATGAAGGCCCCAGGGTGTGGAGACGCTAATCTGGAACACCTGGTAACCCCACATGGGAGAACCTTGAGCAATGCTCTGAACTCCATGTGACCCAGCTTGCTCCAGGGCCTCAACACTCCCCATGCCTCAACACAACCACCTGCAGCCTGCACGTATTTCCCAACCTTCACAATGCCCCTTTTTTGTTTTGCAAATCGTGCTCATGCTGGAGTGTGATCTGGGCTTTGAGTAGGCTCAAGGAGTTTTGTAACACACTACCAGCACATCTAATACCTGTGGGAATACAGAACAGCAAAACAAGAAAACAAAAGGCAAGCTTTCCTAGACCAGTCATCAGTTTCCAACCCCAGGCCCACCATGACATATTCTTCAATCAGTTTATTAAATCAGCCACAACATTCCGTGGGGACAAGCCCCCATGGTTGGCATGACCCATGTCCCACATCAATCCATCCAGGTTCATCATGTCAGCTGACAAATTATCCCTTCTATAAAGCCATGCAGGTGGTGTTTAATGGTTTCCTACTGCAGTCCAGTGGCATGGTAAGGGGCAGGAGTGATACAAATGGAAGTTTGTCGGTAATTCTCAAAGGTTGAAAGTACATCCCTGGACAGTAGTCATTGTTATGAGACTAGTTATATTGACAAGGCTTGCTTCCAAGAGACAGCATGGTTAGCACGAAACACAGCCATTGCATGGACTTAGCTCAGCCTCTCCTGTGCTTCAGTTGCCTCTTGGGTCTCCTTCTCTTCCTCTTCTTCTTTATGTTGCTGTTGTGGGAGGACCCAGACCCTTCAGACAGGATACCAGTGTGGCCCGTGTTCCTAAGAGACACAAACATGCCCTTAACCCCAAATGGTTATTTCATAAGGACCCACCCACACCTCTCCTGCTTGAATCATTGCTTTTTCCCCTGCACCAGCCTTAACCTGGGGTGGGACGCGCAACTGTCCTTGCTGGCACAAAAGATGTTTCATAGCTGGTATCAATTCCAAAATTTTGTGAATGTCAGGTAATTGAATGTATACAGTGCCAGATCTATATGTTTCTGTCTGACGGGGCCCCTGACCCTTTTTTGTTTAGTGAGAATTGCCTTCAGGGTGCTGTTAGCACATTCCACTATAGCTTGGCCTGTAGGGTTACAAGTGAGGCCTGTGACATGGGTTATGCCCCATTCCTGACTAAAGTGCTAAAACTCCTGAGTGAGTTTTAAAATAAACAAGTTACCCTCTCAGACTGAATAACCTTGCCTCTAGAGATAGTTTCCATGGGCTTTTGGCAGTGTTACAACATAGGAATAACTAAAAAGGACTTTAAGGAGGGGCTGGTGGTGATGCCACTGCTTTGTCAAAATCCCATACATGCAGGAGGAATGGTCTGAATGGACAGAATTAATACAAATAAAGTTTTCACTTATCTCCTCCTTTCTACATAGAGCAATCAACTAACAATTTTAGGTTTTATTGTCAAAACAGTAAGTAACTTTGATAATAATTTCCATAAGTGATAGCCAAATGGTTTTAGATATAAGTTCCTTTTTAACTATAGGTAAAAGTGTAAATACCTGGTTTTCTATGGGGCACATACAAAATGTAAGTGACCTGTTTTTAAACAAATTCTGCATCTTTTGATTCCAACAAAATTCAACCCAAAATTTTGTTGACAAAACACTACTTCTGGCTTACAATGATTCCTCAATCTTCACTACAGTTGAATTTTACTATAGTTAAGAAAAACTACAAGGACACCAATTTCATTTCCAAATCATCACTTGCAAAAGCTACTAAAAAAAATTAGGCTTTTCTCCTCTCCTCACAGCTGCAGAGTCTTATTGTGGATTTATTTGTTTATCTAAACAAAGTTCATTTGTTTATCTAAACAAAGTGTGGGCTTCAGGGTGCCTCGGGGCTTTTGCTAGTGGGATCCTTGTTAGATTTATTATAAACTTAAATTCCCTATTATTTTTGTAGCACTTTCTCTCTTAATCTGCTAATTTTACCTTGTACTTCAGTGCTATGTTTAGTTCTAAAAATTGCTTAGAGAGTGAAATGCTCTCAACCCCCCACTAAAAGAGAGTGGAACTTCTGAAAAAATTCTCAGAGGTGCGTCAAGTCCCACTTCCCCAAAACTGGGGAAACTGGAGCTCTCACCTTTCAAATGTTTCTTTCTCAGATCTTAGCAAAATTCCAATTTGCCTAAATGCCAATTAGTATAATAAATTCTGACTTATCTTAGCACAAGGTTATGAATGGTATTAATTCACTTTTTCACATTACCCTTAAAATGACCAGAATAAGTTCAAATTGATACACAAGATTTTTTCCTTAATAGGTGAGGCAGAAAATGGTTAATTCTTATTTGTTCACCTTTTCAATCTAAGGGGAAAATTCCCATATTATTTCTCATCACCTTTTCCTCACTCCACTTGGCCAGAGTGGAATGAAGGGAAGGAGACTTTTAAACCTTTCAAAATCTCAGAACTTCTGTTCACACTTTTCCTACAGAATGACAAATGACTCACACTCACTCACATAAAGACATAAAGACAAAACAGACAGACACGAACAACAAAATGAATCCAAAAGCTTCACATAGAATTTATAGGAGATCTCCTGAAAAAAATTTAACAGTTGCTAGCTCTCCAGATAGTAATGGAAGCAAGGTGAAATTTACTTGATAATATCAGAAACAGCTGTATCACACCAAAGTGTTCAAGCCACCTCTGGCACTTTCAGTTTGATCTTATGGAAAGTGTCTTTTGTCGCAGGTTTGTTGGGGTTCACAGATGTTAAACTCTCAATTGTGACAATTTTATCGTAAGTGGCATCACAGGCTGCATATTCTATTACATAAAACTCACCCTTTATAATGCGTACTTTAGCCAACCACCAGCAGCATGGCTCTTTTTCATTGGCCCTGAAGTAAACCTCAACCTCATCACTTTCATTGATATCTTTATTATATCCTATAGGAGGTGGAAATCTCACATCGTGGAATGGAATCTGTCTCTCTGGCTGCCAATTGTTTTCAAATGCAGCCATTATTGAATTTTCATGTACATCTTTTACAAATGCCTTGTAGAAAGTGCCATTGGAGCCCCGGACTTCCACCACCAGTTCCTCCATGTTCCTATTGCCACTTCTAGGACTGGAGCCCATGATTGGGAGCCAGAGGGGGAGGGAAGGGGACAGGAGAAGGCTAGACTATGGAGATGGCCTTGAAGTTCTAATTCACTAATGTAGTCCATTTAAGACAAAACAAAATATCAACAGTAACAATGTAAGACCTGAGCTGCTGGAACAACCAGGGAGATAACTTCTATAAGGGACCTCACAATGTGTTTGCAATTCTTTAGTTGACCACCAGGCCAGTGACAGACATAGTTAATTGCAGCTGTTGATCCAAGCTGATCAAAAGACAAAAAATGGTTATGTCCCATGCCAATTAAAATATAAATATAAAAAATCTTAAGGAAAAAAGCTGGGGATTTTAAGTAATTGTTTATAGAATTAAGATGTAAGTTCCTGAAGGTCTGAGTCTGTTACATTTTTTGTCATTATTTCACTAACACCTGGCAAAGTGCCAGTCACATAGTAGGAATTTAATTAAATTATTTTTAATTGAATGCAAGGACTGCAGAATGTCAAGGTTAAAAGAGACCTTAAAGATCATCTCATTTTTATTATTAACAATAATTATATTAGTAGCAACAGCAGCTAGCACTTAATAGTGCTTTAAGGTTTGCTAAATGCTTTACAAATATTATTTTATTTTAACCTTTACAACAGCCCTGGGAAGTAGGTATTATTATTTTTATTTTACAGATGAAACAATGAGACAGAAGTTAAGCAACTTCTCCAGGGTCACACAACTAGTAATTGTTTGAGTCTGGATTTGAATTCAGGTCTTCTAGACTATGAGGGCAATGCTTTATCTATCTACCTTCTCGCCTACCTACCTAATAATTTTATAGAGAGAAAAACTGAGGTCTAAAGACCTTCTTGCTCTGTTGTTTCAGTCATGTCCAACTCTTTGTGATTCCATTTGGAGTTTTCCAGGCAAAGATAGTGGAATGGTTTGCCATTTCCTTCTCTAGCTCATTTTACAGATAAAGAACCAAGGCAAACATGGTTAAGTGACTTGCCTAGACCCTCACTACCTGTACTATTGTTATGGGAATCTGAAGATCTTCCAAGCCCCTCAGCCCCTTGATAGGCTTAAGTGCCTCTGAGAACCTTCCCTGATTTGAAAGTATACTCTGCCCCCTAATAGGCTGAATGTGGTCACATGAAGCCTGTGGCAGGAAGCTTGTTCTTCAGGCATACCCATGCCTTATTACTTTGTGATTGGACAGTGGGTCAAGAGGGCTGTGACATTCTTTGATCCAAGAGAAGGCTATATATACTGCTGATGAGAGGTTTTGCTTTGGGGCTCACTTTGAGAAGAGTTGTGTGATTTGGCCAGATGAGACTCTGGGAAGCGGTTGAGCCCCCCAGCTTTGAAAAACCCAGATGTTGGTACTTCCCTCTCTGGTAACTAAATAGGTATGGATGTAATGGTCAGATGGCTGGAAGCCCGTCTGCTGATCTGTTTCTTTGTCTGCTTGTAACTTGTGTTTTGTATTCTGTTTGTATTCTCTGAAGTTCAGGGTGCTGACTTTTTCCCCTGAACTAGGTGAATGATATGTGTTTGATTGATTAAAGTGAGACTGTTAACCCATTTTGAGTTGCTTTCCTTTAGAAACGCAGATCTAAGAACCTGTGTTAGCAGCCACCCTGGGTATGCTAGGGTGCTTACTGATACAACTATAAAACCAAAACTTATGTAAGATTCCTGAAACTGATAATTTTGCCTCACTGATTTTTTGTTCAGTGATGCCTGCACTCTGACCATTAAAAAACAAAATGCAGTTTTGCCATCTCTGTGTTGTTGAACATGATTGAAAGCAGTACCTAGTCAATGGTTTTTTGAACAATTTTTGTCACAATTATTGGAAGCTCCAGATGAAGCTGAGTAGAATGGATCAAGATCAAGTTTTAGATCAGACACCCTGCAGCATGTGCAAGATAATATTATCTAGGGAGATTTCTGGCCAGGAAAAAATCAACTGACCAGTAAAGTCACTCTCCTATCTAGAAAACTGTAGACACAGGTTAGTGTTCTGTGTACTTGTCTGTATTACTGAACCATCAAGGAGCAAATTCCTTGTAGTCAAGGTGAAAATGTCTACACTGAGCAAAGGAATGAACAATGAACTGAGGAAGGAATGAGGAGGACCAGAGGGGGTCTGTGTCCAAAAAAATAGTTCATTCTTATCAGATAATTCTTCTTGACCTAATTTCCATTTTCTAGAATTTCCAATTTTTCCAGCAATTTTATCAAATAAATTGGGGTTTAAGGGTCATCAAACACTAGATTAGTAGGGTTTTTTTTATGTGTGTGTAATCTGTTCCACTGATGTAAAAACCAGGCAGAATGAAAGTTCATCTGCCACTTCACTCTTGTAAATTATCTGTGTAACCCTAATGTAGAAGAATTTACTGATGTACAAAAACAACAACACAGTATCAAATTTTTTTCCTTTAATTTTTAAAATCTTTCTTTAAAATTTATTATAATTTTATTAATATATAAACCAATTTTAAATACAAAATAAAAATAATATGACAGATATTTATTACATACATATGTAGTTACATATAGTAAATATAATAATTACAACATTAAGTGAGCTTCATGTTGACAATATTAAGTGGCCTTAACTTTTTATATAAAATTTCTCAGTATGAGGTATGTTTAATGACATTGCTGCTCATGTCTCTTTTTCAGTCATTTATCCTTTTTATTTTATTTATCTGTCCTTCCCAATTTCACATCCACCCTATTCAGCAAATAAATTTTTTAAAGGAAAAATTAAGCCTTTAAGAAATGCATTGTCTAGCAAAACAAATCCCTGCAGTTGATAGTTGGAAGAGTGAGCCAAGTATATGCCACATATATGTGTTAGGAATGTGTAAAGTGTGATGTTTATTGAATTGAAGTGCATTGAATGAATGGTTCTCTAGACTGTAAATTCCTTAATGTGCACCTTCTTATACTGAAATACACTGAAGACAATGAAAACTTAACTAATACTGTGAATAAATAAAATAAAAATCTAAATAAAATAAGCACTCTGAACTACAAGGTCTCAAACATGAACATTTTGCAAGTCAGCATAATATCACTTTTTATTTTGGTGACTCATTTAAAATAAAACTATTCTTATCATATGAATAACTTTTGAAAGCTGTTCTTGAATCAAAATTATACAGAATAATAGTTTTAGAATGTAAATAAGATTAGAATAGAATTATTCATGATCTTACCTTGTGGCTTTAATATTTACCCCAGATTCTGAAATCAAGGTAATGAAATTTAATGATTAAATTTGAAGATTCAGATTCAAAATTTAACCTTTAAAGTATACATGTGACCATAACCACAAATATATATTAAATATTTAAATTTGTATTAATATATTTGTAATTAGAATTATTTACTTACTCTAGAAAGCAAAGATTTTTGTTATGTTTTAGAACCATATTAATGGCAATAGCTGAAATTTGCATAACAGCGTATAATATCTTATTTAAGTCTCACAAAAACCTTTTGTTGTAAGTTCTACAGGTTTTGTTATCTTCATTTTACAGATGAGGCAACTGGGGCTATGAGAGGTTAAGTGATTTGACCATAGTGATATAGTTAATGAATGTCAGAAGTAGGATTTTGTCTGGGGAGTGAAAACTTGAAAACTTCTCAGAATGGATCTTATAAATTGGTGTCAGTTCTGACCATCTACTTCACCCTTCCCCCCCATCTCTTCACTTCCACTATCAATCAGCAGCAAGCCCTTTCAGGAGTCTTTTGACCTCCTCCCTCCTTTACTACTGCCCTGGTGACTTTTCTGCCTCCCCATCTCTTGCTTTGGGACCCTTCCCCCTTTCCCTTACTGTCAGTTGGCATCCTTGTTCTTCGTAAGCCTGTTTCCCAGACACTGATGGATAGTGGCGGGTTTCCCTGCTATTTTCCATTGGGGAAAATTTTTGCGCCAAGTCTTGAGTCTGCCTCTCAGCCAGTGGGAGAAGGGACAGTCAGGAAAAGGGGGCTTGACTGTGTCAGGGTTTAAAAACTCTGTTAACCCCACATTGCACACCTCTTCCTCATGACCAAGCATGGGGAAGACCACTCTCTTCTCCTGGGGGAAGAGAATAAAAATTTCCTGTTCTTATTCTGAGAAATATCTGTGTTCTTGATTAAATTTTGGATGGGGTTTTTCATCCCAAACAATTTGAATCCAGGTATTACTGTATGCATTATAGTGTGCACTATAGCCCTAACCCTTATGTGTTCTTTGATATTTGCAGTAGAAAACAAGAGGGAAAATGGGCTTTTTTAGAATGGCTAATATATCCCTATTAAAATAGAGTCAAATCAATTAGGGGGCAGAGTCAAGATGGTGGCACAGAAGTAGCAAAACTCCATGGTTCCCCCCATAACCACCTCAAAGACCTATAAAACATGACTCTAAACAAATTTTAGAGCTCCAGAACCCACAAAGTGATAGAGAAACAAATCTCCCACTGAAGACAGCCTGGCAAGTGGACAAGAAGGGTTTGAAGAGGTACAGAGAGAGGGGAGGATTTCTATGAAATCCTTTGAGGGGTCTTTGTCTGAAACAAATTACTGGACTCAGCTGTCTTTTGGCAGAGTTACAAAGTTCTATTGTTACACTGACTTCGCAGCAGGCAGGAGTGGGGGGGAGAGTAAGGGGACCTGCAAACTGACAGGAATCTAAGGCAGAGTTATAAAGTTCTATGTCACGCTTTACAGTGGGCAGGAGAAAGTTAAGGATAGCCTATGAAGTGCAGGGGCTGGAGATGCAGTTTTTAAAGCCAAAAAACTGTCAGTCAAAGGTGGATTATGGTAACTAGGTGGGCAAGGGTGGAGTTAGGGAGGAGTTTGGGAGGAGTTTAGGAGTGGTCAGTGCTTAAAGGGATATGCACTTTTTATATCAACTGGGCAGGCATTTTGCCCATAATTCACTGGGAAATCCCCCTTAGGGGGGCCGGGAGGAGGTGTGGTTTTTGCCTTGACATGACACTAGGTAACTTTTAGTCAAGGATGAATGACATACGTCCAATATGGCTTTTGGGAGGATAGGCTTGATTGTTTCAGGAAGTGCCAAGTTTGGAAGCTAGATTGATTAGGGATCCAGGAGGGACCATCTAGGGAGGGAGTTATCGCTTTGATAATGTTGTTCAAGGTTTTTGGGTGCAGCTGGCCACTTAGAACAAAGGAGCTATGTATTTCTCTAAAGAATACTTGGGTGATGTATTCATGGGTAACTGTATCTAGGCAGACTGATAGCTCAGGGAAAAGACTTTTAGGCTGGGGTCAGGGGAGAGGCAGAGTTAATGCCTTTATGGCTGGGGGAAAGTGTGACTTTTTACAACATAATTGCA
Organism: Pseudochirops cupreus; assembly: GCA_028627135.1. NCBI lineage: Eukaryota > Metazoa > Chordata > Mammalia > Diprotodontia > Pseudocheiridae > Pseudochirops > Pseudochirops cupreus. The sequence continues at coordinate 189,605,659 of CM053584.1, read as the reverse complement.
CAGGCTTGTTACAAACTGATGTTACATACATAGGTACCCAAACACAAGTAAGATTTTTACAAACTGAGGTTACAGACAAAAGCATCCCAGACCTCAACAGGTTCATTGCAGAATGCTGGGAGCCCAGCCCAGCCAGGTATAAAACTGTGGTCTTTGCCCCAGGGTGGCCCAACCAGCCATGGCAGGAGCATTCAGGAGGTGGATCACTGGTAGCTATGGTGGCTTCCAGAGTTATCAACCCATAAATACCAAAGACAAAGTGAAAGGTCAGTGGAATTCGGCTGAATTTGGGGAAGACAGAGGAGCGGGTCTGGAGCTCAGTCCCCAGATCCAGAAGAGGTGGAAGCAGTGGCCTTGCAGCCACCTCCACATGGCTGCTTCAGAGCATCCAGCCTGCAGATTGCAGGGGGGTCAAGTGACTATTCAGAGGCTAAGTGCTCTTGCCTTAACCTGTCTGGTTCTGGATCATGGTCTTGGGTGGTGGTCCTGAGGTGTGTGACCAGTGAGCCAAAGCTGGTGGGGGCTGTAGAAATGTCCTCTTCATAGCTCCAGCAGCTGTGAAAATTGCAGCAATTTAGGACAAATCCCTCCCTTCCAGAAGCAGAGTTCTACTGTGGCAAAGAGCTCAAAAGCCAAGTAATTGACTGGCAATATGAGCAAGCAAAGGAGGCAAAGCAAGTACAGCCATCCAACTTTAGATTCCTTTTTTGGGGACAAAAAGGATCAAAGCATGGAATGAGAGGAGGACAACACAGTCAGAACTCTCACACCAAAAGCTTCCAAGAAAAATACAAACTGGTTACAGGCCATAGGGGAACTTAAGAAGGATTTTGAAAACCAAATAAGAGAAGTGGAGGAAAAATTGGGAAGAGAAATGAGAATGATGCAAGAAAATCATGAAAAGAGAGTCAACAACCTGGCTGAAGAAGATGACACCTTAAAAAATAGATTAACTCAAATGGCAAAAGAGGCTGAAAAAGCCAATGAGGAGAATGCCTTAAAAAGCTGAATCTGCCAGATAGAAAAAGAATTTCAAAAGCTCATTGAGGAGAATAATTCCTCCAGAATTAGATTGGAGCAAATGGAAGCTAATGACTTTATGAGAAATCAAGATACTATTAAACAGATCCAAACAAATGAAAAAATAGAAGACAATGTGAAACATCTCATTGGAAAAATTACTGACCTGGAAAATAGATCCAGGAGAGACAATTTAAAAATTATCCGACTACCTGAAAGCCACAATCAAAAAAAGAACCTAGAAATCATCCTTCAAGAAATTCTCAAGGAAAATTGCACTGATATTTTAGAACCAGAGGGCAAAATAGAACTTGAAAGAATTCACCAATCACCTCTTGAAAAAGATCCCAAAAAGAAAACTTCTAGGAATGTTACAGCCAAGTTCCAGAGTTCCCAGACCAAGGAGAAAATATTATAAGCTGCCAAGAAGAAACAATTTGAATACCATGGAAACACAATCAGAATAACACAGGATCTAGCAGCTTCTACGTTAAGGGATCAAAAGGTCTGGAATATGATATTCTGGAGATCAAGGGAGCTAGGATTAAAACCAAGAATCATCTATGCCGCAAAACTGAGTATAATGTTTCAGGGCAAATATGGTCACTCACTGAGGTGGAGGACTTCCAAGCATTCTTGATGAAAAAACCAGACCTGAACAAAAAGTTTGACATTCAAATACAAGAAGCATGAGAAGGTAAACATGGAAAAGAAATCATAAGGAACTTATCAAAGTTGAACTATTTACATGCCAACATGGACAAATGATAATTGTAACTTATGAAACTTTTCTCAGTATGAGGACAGTTGAAGGGAATATAAATGTATATGTATTCAAACACATATGTCTATATAGGAGGGTATATATGTGTATGAATACATATGTGAGTATGTGCATATATGTGTACAGATATGCATGGATAGAGGGCACAGGATCAATTTAATAGGAAGGGATGATATTTTAAAAGGTCAAATTGAGAGGTAGGAGAGGAATATAATGAGAGTTGACAGAGAGAGACGGAATGGGGTTAATTGTCTCATATGGAAGAGGCAAGTGATAACTGTTACAATAGAGGGGAAGAACATGAAGGCAAAAGGGAATGGGTCAACCTTACTCTCATTGAATTTGGCTTGTGGAGGGAATGACATACACTGTAAATTGTGTATCTTGCCCTACAGGAGAGTAGGGGAAAAGGGAGTGAGAGGGGGCATGATGGAGGGGAGGGCAAGTTGGGGGAGAGGGTTGTTAGAAGCACACACTTTTGTAAAGGGACAGGGACAAAGTAGAGAATAGAACAAGTGGGTAGGTGGGATAAGATGGAGTGAAATATAGCCAGTCTCTCACAATATGTCCATTGTGGAGATGTTTTGCATAACTACACATATACCGCCTATATTGAATTGTTTGTCTTCCCAGTTGGGGTGGGTGACGAGGGAGGAAAGGAAAGAATCTAGAATTTAAAGTCTTAAAATCAAATGTTTAAAATATATATACATATATATAATTATTATTATTGTTATTATTTACATGCAACTGGGAAATAAGATATACAGGCACTAGGGTAGGAAGATCCATGTTGCCCTACTGGAAAGTCAGAGGGGTGATGGGGGAGGATATAGGAGAGAGCAGATTGGGGGAGAGGCTATACAGTGAGATCACTGTTTTGGGGTGGTGAGCAGTGGAAAGACGGGGAGAAAATTTATAACTGAAAATCTTGTGGAAATGAATGATGTAAACTAAAAATAAACAAAAGTTAATTTTAAAAAATAGAGTTATATCACTGCAGTACTGTATTGTTAAGCAAGTACAGCGCACTTTTCGTGATTTAAAAAGACCACATATGAAAATTTAAATTCCGGTTCTCAAGATGGTGGAGTAAGTGGAAGCCTGACATCGTAGTTTTCTTACAATCACTTCATTAAGGATTAAAATAAAAACTGAACACCAAATTTAGAAATAATCAAAAAATTCAAGGAGAAACTGCAGTAAATGCATTTTTGCCAACCCATATATGCAAAAAGAAACAGTGAGAAGTCTGTAGGCAGTAAGAAAAGGTCTACTTTCTTTCCTCTCATTCCCTGAACTCTCTACAGTTTGACTTCTGACTTGATCTTTCAACCGAAACTATTGTCTCTAAAGTTACCAATGATCTCTGACTTGACAAATCTAATGGCCTTTATTCTGTCTTCAGATTTCTTGAACTGTCAGCAGCCTTTGAAATTGTAATTTTCCTTGGTACTCTCTTTAGTTTTGTGGAGAATACCACTTGATCCTGGTTCTCCTCCTACATCTCAGATTTCTTCTTCTTAGTCTCCTTTGCTGGATCTTCGTCCAAGTCATACCAGCTAAATGTGTCCCACAGGATTCTGTCCTGGGACCTATTCTCTTCTCCCACCATACGTCTTTACTTGGTAATCTCATCAGCTACAGTGCATTAAATTATCACCTGAGAATTCTCAAATCTAGCCCTAACCTCTCTGCTGACCTCTAGTCTTAAATCTCCAATTACTTACTGGCCATCTCAAACTGGGTATCTTAAACTCAACATGTTCAAAACTGTATTCATTATTTTTTTTTCCCAAAAATTCTACATTCTTCCCAAATTGCTTCTTGAGCATGGTCCCAGTCACCCAGACTCCCAAACTCCCATCTTCTTTGATTCTTCGTTGTCTTTCACTACCCATATCCAATCTGTTGCCAAGGCCTGTCAGCTGCACCTCTGTAACATCTCTTGCATATCCTCTCTCTTATTCTCTGACACTGCTAAAGTGTAAGTCTGACTATGTTATCTCCTAATGAGTGCACTTCAGTGGTTCCCAATGATAATCATTTAAGGTCATTTGAACCCCAATAAGGAACCAAAACCTGAACTAATCAACCAGTCATTCTTTGCTTTGCTCTAAAAATGCCCTTTCCTGTGTCAGCAGCTTTACGACCAGATAAGGCTGAACAGGAGCGTTCTTCCTGTTTGTAACCACTAAAGTATCGGATACCTAGGAGAAGACATTGTCTTGAATAGTGGGACTTTTCTTATCTTTGTATCTTACAGACATATGTTATATACAGGAAACACAGATATCCTGGGAATGTAATTTCTTTTTTTTAATCAGTTATTTGTTGTTTATTCAGTATTTAGGGTTAGTATGATACTTGAGGAATTAGGAACATGGTTGAACATATACAGATCTTTTATATAATATGGAAATTTCCAACTATTGATAGAGAGAGAGAGAGAGAGACAAAATCAAGTCCTCTGGAAATGTGATACATGGGACTATGCTATAGCCCTAATGGAGGGGAGCACAAGGGTAATCAATGCATCAATAAAGAATTATTGCTGTATTGGTGTTTTGTATCCAGAAGTGTTATCTTCTGGACCCACAGGAACTTGTAGCACCTACATACAAGGGAAGTAGTTTATGTGCCTGTGGGGCACTGGCTCTGCTTGACACCAAACTACTGAGGCTATACAAGTCATATCCAGCATCATATGCAAATAATAGCAGGTTTAACAAATAGTAGTCACACTGTAGTATTCCCCATTTCTAACTTTAGGAAGAGACTAGAGTGTGTTCACAGGTTTTACATTTCTGGTGTTCAATCACTAATCAGAGGAAGGATTTCATTTATTTGAAAAGTGCATCATACATAACCCCTCAACCACTGTCATACTTTCTTGATGGCAGCACATTAAAAGGTTTTTAAATTGCAGCTCCTTCTGGATTCCCCAAAGAGTATCTGCACTCTTCTTTAAATGGCTCTCTTGCTCCAGATTCAGGTTTGCCTTCACCACATCTGAAATGCCATTCTACCCCAAGATACATGGGAGGTAAGGACAGTAAGGAAGACATCTTCATTAATGCCTATAGGCCTTTAATCATGGTGGAAATTGAATGCATTCTCCTAAGATTCTTCATAATGCTTTCTGCCAGATCTGCCACAGACAAGTCCAGCACTTTCAACCACCTGTTTATGAACATCTTTCCTATTCTCTGAATTGGCATTGGTTACCAATTGAGGATGGAGATTCTTCAGAGACACACTGGCAACATTTACACCACTCCACCCAGGAATACTGGATTCTCCATGTTCCTCAAGAATCCATTCATGACAACTTGAAGAACGGACATCAAGTCTCTCGCCCATTAGGTAACAGAAATGGGCAGAATTCAGACTGCAATCACTTCCAATAACGTGGTTTTTAGGAAAGTCACTTAGTTTCCCAGACACATATGTCCAAATATCCACTGGATTGGAAACAAAAAGCAGCTTGCAGTTAGGGCTGTATTTAACAATATTGGGAATGATGAATTTAAAGATATTTACATTATGCTGGACCAGATTAAGATGACTCTCTCCCTCCTGTTGACATGCCCCAGCCATAACAATGACCAGTTTTGAGTTTGCAATCACACTGTAGTGTTTGCCAGAAATGATCTTTGGCATTTTGAGGAAAAGGCTGTCATGTTGGAGATCCATCCTCTCTCCCTTTACTTTGTCTTCTATTACATCAACCAAGGCAAGTTCATCAGTCAAATCCTTTGTTAAGATACTGGGGGCACATGTGTGCCAACTGCACCAACCCCCAAAACAATGATCTTGTTCCGGAGAACCTGGTCTTCCTTTAGGACATTAAAAATCAGCTGATCCTTAACAGTAGATGCCATTTTGGGGGATATTGAGGTTGCTGGTCAGGCTGTGAAAGTTCTGATTTATATGTGAGACTTCCACTCCCAGACACTTTTTCAATTGTCTTGTCTTATTGTATTTATGACTTATTCAACCAAGAAACTTCCTTTCTCATGCTTTAATTAAACACATATGGAGATCATAAATCTGAGGGACGCAGACATCCTGAATTGGAATTGTTCTAAAATGTATTTAAGGCTGATCATTCTTTTATCAGTCAGTCAGAATATTTCTTCTGGCTCCATGATCATGTATCTGCTAAGTTTAAGGGAATAAAACAATATGAATTTATATATCACCGTTATATATAAGGCCTGTTAACCAGACTTTCAGGTTGACACCTAACACCTCTAGGATCAAATATAAAATCCTTTGTTTCATGTTCAAAGTCCTTCATAACCTGTCCCCCCTCTACCTTTCCATTCTTCTTATAAATCTCCTCCTATATCCCCACTGGACTCTGCCATTCCTTCTACAAAACACTTCATCTTTGGACTCTGGGCATACTCATGGGCTATCGCTCCAGATCTGGAATTTTCTCCCTGCTCATCTCCTCATCCTGGAACCTTAAGGTTCCAGCTAAAATTCCACCTTCTTCTGCCTTTCCTGATTTACTTTAAATTACAGTTTTACACACACATACACACACACACAATTTGTACATAGCAGTTTGCATATTATCTCCTACATTAGATTGTAAGCTCTTTGATAGTAGGGGCTATCTTTAGCCTTTCTTTGTATCTTTAGCATTTAGCTCACTGCCTGGCACAGAGTGGGTATTTAAGAAATATTTACTGATTGACTGACACAGAAAGAATTTGATGTAATACACTGAGCTTAGTCAAGGATAGGGAGAGGGGAATTAAGGGAGAAAGTAAATTTATGGATAGATTATTCATAAACAAAATAAACCCAATCTTCAGAGAGTATAACGTGAAAGAGAAATTAAAGGAAAGAAAGGCTAAAAACATATGATTGGAGGGAGAGTGGGTAAGAGGAAGAAAAGAGAAATAGAAGAATGAATCAAATACAAATCACTACTATAGACTACTTCCCTTTCTTAATACTCTCCTTTTTTGTAAAGAAGGTGGGAGAGACCAAAGAGAGGAAAAGGACATAAGGATCTGTAATGGCAATGGGAATTTGAAGATCTTCCCTGCCCCTTAATAGACCTAGGGGGAAGTTTGAAAACCTCACCTGCTTTGAAAGTAAACTCTGCCGCCTAATAGGTAATCACATGGAGCTTGTGGTGGGAGGAGTTTTGCTGAAGGGAAGTAGAGCCTACAGGAAGCTGGTTTAGAGCTAGCCAGACATTGCAGGAGAGAGAACACTCAGGCAAGGACTCAGATAAGCTCATGAGTATATATTGATCTTGTATTGGTTTGTGGGAAGGCTAAAGGATGGCATGGCTCTCAGTGTTATTATGGCTTCTGAATATCTTTGGTACTATGATGGAATCGGCTTACTGGTTTTGGGATTCGATTTTCTGGTGTCTAAATAAATCCTTCAGTTCTATCCTCTATCTGGAGAATCTGGTATATTTTGCAACTGAACATCATGTAATCCTTTTAGATACAGTCTTTATTGTGATCATGGATGCCATAACTACCCCTACAGGATCACATGGAGGAAAATATAAAACAAACTCAATTGTGAACACATGAGATCAATTCAGCTATGAAACAGAAGTAGGTAGCAGAATGGATTAGAAAACAGAATTCAACAATATACACACCTGAAACATAAATATTCACACAGTTAAATAAAGGGCAAGAGTAAAATATGCTTCAGATGAACTAAAAACAAAAAAACAGGTAGCAACCATAATCTCAGGCAAAAAAGATTTGATTAAAACAAACAGGGGAATTATATTATGTTCAAAGGTACCATAGACAATAAAATAATATCTACAAATGCACTGAATATAAATGTACTGAATGTTATAGCATCTAAACATGAAAAGGAAAAGTTTTTTTAAAAAAAAGTTTTAAAGGGAAAACAATAAAACTACAGTAGTTAGAAATCTCAACCCTCATTACATCTAGGCAAATCTAACCAAAAATAAATGAGAAATCTGGAGATTATTGAATGGGAGAAGCAAGGTTTATATATATTTCACCACATGTAGCAGTTTTACAAAAACTGATGGTTATTCTAGAGCACAATAACCTCATAGAAATGAATATATATTATTTTGGATATGGCAAATGCACAGATTTGTTTTTGAGAAAGGAATTACAATTTTCATATTAATCTATACGATATACATAATGAATTAATAATTTTGTTTTCTCAAGAGTTGCCTTTCTGACTTGTGAGTCAGAGCTCACAACGCAGTTTAAACTGATTAATCAAAACTCTGACAATGCTCACAGTCACTGGGCCTTAAGTGAATCAAAGATTATAGAACCTGTTCACATCACAGAACTCTGGTTCTGTACTCTAGGGGAGGTGGTTGCAACCCCCAAAGACTTCACTCTAGAATTGTTGTATTGTAGGATTTGTGGATTCCTTGAGGGAAACTATTAAATGTTTGTAATGCTCCTTCCCCTCCTTCCCCACTTGTGATTTATGTATATAAACTGTGCTTTTATTTTAACTAAGAGAACGTTCCTCACTCTGAAATGGATTAATTAAACAACTTGATTACTGGCACTCCAGTTTCTAGGCCTGCTTTGTCTGGCTCTGAGCATTCTCAGTTTAGAGACCAGCTCATTAGAAATCCTATTAACATTAATTGGTGCTAGAAGTTTTTAAGGGGCAGGCATAGGGTGAAGCCTTCAGTTCTTCATTGTGGGGAGAAGAGACATTTTTTTCACAGTCCCAACTCACTTGACTAACAGGTAGTGTCTTTCTAGGCTAGGGACTCTTGCTCCATTACAGGCCCAGTCTCTGATCAAACCTGACTTTTCATTGTGAGGAATGCTCTTTTTCTTGATCTGGATGACTTTGGTAAGGCCTGTTTTTTCATTTCACTTTTTGGCACATGGATTTGACTTTTACATGAGTCTTTTCTCTTATAATACAGGGTCAGATGTGGCCTGCAGTTTTTCTCTTCTCTCTTTTACAAATGCAGTCTGACCTATGGATTGTGGGCTTTTATTTCTGCACACAACAAAAATTTTTTGAGTGAGAGTTGCTTGTGCCATTGGTTTTGTGTGCAGTTAAACTGGTTGAGACACACTTTTTATTTGCCTGCTTGTTTAGAGTTGTGGAAAGTTTATTTCTATAATGCAAGTAAATTGCTAGCACAGTGTACATGAAACACTTGTAATTGTGTGCTTGTATTTTGTGTATTTGTGTTGTTATATTCCCTTTTAGTATATTTGTATTTCTAGTGGCTGAGCCTGCCTGTGATCTAGCACAGCTCTAGGAGAAGAGAAGATTTCAAGTAGCCAGACCACCTCTCTTCTCACTCCTCATGCTATGAGCTTCAATGTAACCCTGGGGAAACTCAGAAAGACATCACCTGGCCTCAGCGTTGGTACACGCCAGCCAGCTCCAGCTCACCACCAGGTGAGCTGCGGCATTTTATAGCTTCTAACTAACAGAACCAGAGACCACAGCATACAAAGCCAGTAACCAGACCCCTGGTTCCCAGCAGAAGAAGCATGGGACAGAGCCTCCTGTGCCCCAGAAGCAGAGAGTCACTTTAAAAGTTAGGAAATAGTTGATCACAATGGGCAAAAAGCAAACTGGAAAAGCAAAGACCATAGAATCTTACTTTGGAGACTAGGAAGATCAAAATACAAATTCAGAAGAGGACAGTATTGACACTATACACACTATACACACTATACACACATCTTAAACCTCCAAAGGGAATATGAACTAGTCTCAAGTCCAGAAAGCATTCTTGCAAGAACTCAAGAAGGATTTTAAAAGCCAAATTAGAGAGGCAGAAGAAAAAATTGACCAATTATTTTAAAAATATAATCGAAAAAAATGGAAGAAAAATTTCACTGAAGAGAACAACCCCTTAAAAAGTAAAATTGGTCAAATGGATAAGGAGGTTCAAAACCTAACTGGGCAAAATAGATCTTTAAAAGGAAAAATTGGCCAAATGGAAGGAGGTAAAAAAGCTAAGTGAAGAAAACAATTCAATAAATATTAGAATTGGACAAGTAGAAGCTAATGACTATATCAGGCATCAAGAATCAGTCAAACAAAATCTAAAAAATGAAAAATAGAAGAAAATGTAAAATATCTCATTGGAAAAACAACTGACTTGTAAAATAGATCCAGGTGAGATAATTTAAGAATTATTGATCTACCAGAAAACCATGATGAAAAAAAAGAGCCTGGACAGTATCTTCCAAGAAATCATCAAAGAAACCTGCCCCGTCAAAAATTTCCACCATTCACTTCCTAAAAGAAATCACAAATTGAAAATGCCAAGGAATATTGTAGTCAAATTCCAGAATTATCAGGTCAAGGAGAAAATATTACAAGCAGCTAGAAAGAAATAATTCAAATATTGCAGAACTACAGTCAGGATCACATAAGACTTTGCAGCTCCTACACTAAAAGATCAGAGGGATTGGAATATGATATTCCATAAGGCAAAGGAGTGTGAATTGTAACCAAGAATCAAAATTGAGAAAAGAAAGCAAAATTGAGCATAATCTTTCAAGCAAGGAGATGAACATTCAATGAAATAAGGGAATTCCAGACCTTCCTGATGAAAAGGCCAGAGCTCAATGGAAAATTTTATCTTCAAATACAAGACTTAAGGGAAGCATAAAAAGGTAAACAGAGGGGAAAAGGGGGGGAAAAACCTTGTTGTTCAATAAGAGCAAACTATTTACATCCCTATATAGGAAAATGATACTTGTTAATCTTGAGAATCGTACGTTTATTATGACATAAAAGGGAAATACATAGAGGGTATGTAACGATACTGGGATTTGAAGATCTTCCACGCCCCTTGAGCTTGCTGATGTAGCAGGAAGGGGTGGAGCAAGAGAACGCGGGAACCAAGCTAGTCTCTGTGCGGTGCTGACTGGAAGCGGAGTCAGAGGCAGTGGCTGCGGTTGCGAACTCCTTTTG
>CM053584.1:189570836-189594400 GCA_028627135.1 Pseudochirops cupreus | reverse complement strand
TCTTTGAATAACCATATTTTCCCCTGAAGCATTATACTCAGTTTTGCTGGGTAGATGATTCTTGGTTTTAATCCTAGCTCCTTTGACCTCAGGAATATCATATTCCAAGCCCTTCAATCCCTTAATTTAGAAGCTGCTAGATCTTGTGTTATCCTGATTGTGCTTCCACAATACTCAAAGTGTTTCTTCTTGGCACCTTGTGATATTTTCTCCTTGACCTGGGAACTTGGCTATGATATTCCTAGGAGTTTTCTTTTTTGGGACCTTTTCAAGAGGCAACCAGTGAATTCTTGCAATTTCTATTTTGCCCTCTGGTTCTATAATATCAGGGCAATTTTCCTTGAGATTTCTGGGATAATTGTAGAATTTCTTGAAGAATTTCATTTTTTGATTATCATTTTCAGGTAGACCAATACTTTTGAAATTATCTCTTCTGGATATATTTTCCAGGTCAATGGATTTTCCAATGAGATATTTCACATTGCCTTCTATTTTTTTTACTTGTCTGGATCTGTTTTTATAGTATCTTGATTTCTTATAAAGTCATTAGTTTCCATTTGCTCTAATCTAATTTTGAAGGAATTATTCTTTTAAGTGAGTTTTTGAAATCCCTTTTCCATCTGGGCAATTTGACTTTTTAATGCTTTCTCCTCCTCATTGGCTTTTTGTGTGTATTTTGCTGTGTGAGTTAGTTTATTTTTTAAGGTGTTATTTTCTTCAGTATTTTTTTGGGTCTCCTTTAGCAGGCTGTTGACTCACTTTTCCTGATTTTCTTACATTATTCTAATTTCTCTTCCCCATTTTTCCTCCATTTCACTTACTCAATTTTAAAAATCCTTCTTGAGCTCCTCCATGGCCTGTAACCAATTCATATTTTTCTCAGAAGCTTTTGATGCAGGAGTTTTGATTTCATTGACTTCTTCTGGTTCCATGTTTTGATCATTTATGTCCCCAAAAAGGATTCTAGGGTCTGATTGCCCTTCCTCTGCTTGCTCATCTTGCCAGCCAGTTACTTGACTTTTGAACTCTTTGGCATGGTAGAACTCTGCTTCCATAGTGGATAGAGCTGTGTCCAAAATCTCTGGGTTTTTGCAGATGTTGTCAGAGTTATGAGGAGGGCACTCTCTCCTCAGACACCCCAAGCTCTGGCGCATCCAGATCCAAGCAAGTCAAAGCAAGAGTGATTACTCTCTGAATGGTCATTTTGGTACCCCTATAATCTGCAGGCCAGAAGCTCTGGAGGCAGCCCTGTAGGAGCGGCTGCAGTCTCTGCTCCTCCTCTTGCCCTGGGAGCGGTGGCCAGACCGTGCTCTTCCATCACCCAATTCCAACAGAGTTCCCCACTGACCTTTTACTTTCTCTTTGGCATTTGTGGGTTGATAAGTCAGGAAACTGCCACAGCTGCTTGTGATTCACTCTCCTGAAATCTGTTCTTGCCAGTCTGTGTCGCTGGTCAGGGCGACCTTGGGTCTGGGATCATATATCTCCCAGATCAATGTGATAGACCCTTCCTGTTGGCCTGCCAGGCTGCCTTCAGAGGGAGATTTGTTTCTCTCTGTCACTTTGTGGGTTCTGTAGCTCTAAAATTTGTTTAGAGTCATATTTTACAGCTATTGGAGGTGGTTGGAGCAGAGCTCAGAAAAGTTCCTGTTTTTACTGTTTCATCTTGGCTCTACCCTCCTCTCAATTATAACTCAATCTTAAAGCCTGCAGCAAGATAACCAGGGAAGAGAGTCCAGACACAAGGGGAACCTATAGTTTTGTCACTGTTAAACTTCAGGAATTTCCAGATGGCTGATAGTTACTGGGTCCAACTCAACTACCAGAATTCCAATGAGGGGCAACCATACAGACAGGTCAAGAACCTATACAGTTTAGACCAAGAGGGCAATGATCAGACTTTGCCAGTCATCAGATCAATTTGGGACCAGTAAAGACTTCTAGGTCTGTACCCTGAGCTGTTCTTGAGATCCTAGAAAAATACAAGATAACACTTTCAAGAAAGAAACAACAGAACCTAAAAAGACACAAGCTTAGTTCAGACATTCCTTCTAGGATTGTGCAGAGCCCAGTCCTAATAACAAGTCTGAAGGCAGAAAGTAAAATTTAAGACTAAACAAAAAAAGATTTCACCATAAAAGGTATTATGATAAAAGGAAAGCTCAAAATACAAAAACAGAAGAGAATGATTTCAAAATGAAGTACAACAATTCCTGCAAAAGATGAAGCAAGAGATTTCTTTGTTTAAGAGTTTAAATTATTTTAAGAAGCAAATGAAAGTACAAGAAGGAAAGAATTGGAAAAGAAATGAGAGCTATGGAAGAATAATTGGAAAGAGAGTTAACAGCTTTGCACAAATGGTACAGAAATGTTAAGCAACAAACACCTGGAAAATTAGAATGTGCTAAAGAGAAGTTAGGAGCAGCTAGGTGGCATAGTCGATTGAGTGCTTGGCCTAAAGTCAAGGAAACCTCATCTCCCTTAGTTAAAATCTGGCTTAAGACACTTACTAGCTAGGTGACCCTGGGTAAACCACTTAATAATGTTTGCCTCAGTTTCCTCATCTATAAAATGTGCTGGACAAGAAAATGGTAAAATCACTACAATATTTTTGTCAAGAAAACCCCTAATGGGGCCACAAAAAGTCAGACACAATTGAAACAACTAAACAAGAACAACAAATATGACTGCATGAAATAAGAAGAAATAATAAAGACAAGAAGCTAAAAAATATAGAGTAACATTTAAGTTATCATAGAAAAAATGAAAAACTGATTTGGATAATAGTGAGGAGGGATAATTTAAAAATCACTGGACTAAATTCACTATTTGACAAAAACTGCTGGGAAAATTTGAAAGAGTCTGGCAGAAACTGGGCATAGACCAATATCTTATACCATATACCAAAATAAAGTCAAAATAAGTTCACAATTTAGATATAAAGGCTGAAACTATAAGCAATCTGGGAGAGCAAGGAATAGTTTACTTGTCAGATTTATGAAGAAGAGAAGAATTTATGACCAAACAAGAGATAGAGAGCATTATGAAATGTGAAATGGAAAACGTTGATTACATTAAATTGAAAAGTTTTTGTACAAACAAAGTCAATGTAAGCAAGATTAGGAGGGAAGTAGAAAATTGGAAAAGAAATTTTATAACTAGTGTCTCTGATAAAGGCCTCATTTTTAAAATACACAAAGTTGAATTTATAAGAATACAAGTCATTCCCCAATTGATAAATGGTCAAAGGATATGAGCAGCCAGTTTTCAGTGGAAGGAATTAAAGATATCTATAAGCATATGAAAAGCTGCTCTGAGGTACCACATCTCACCAGTCAGATTGGCTAAGATGACAAAACAGGAAAATGATAAATACTGTAGAAGATGTGGGAAAATTGGGACACTAATGCATTGTTGGTGGAGTTGTGATCTGATCCAACCATTCTGGAATTCCAATTTGGAATTATGGTCAAAGGGCTATAAAAAAGTGCATACCTTTTGACCCCGTAATACCACATCTAGGACTGTACCCTAAAGAGATCATAAAAATGGGAAAAGGATCCACATGTACAAAAATAATTATAGCAGCTCTCTTTGTGGTGGGATAGAATTGGAAATCAAGGGAATGTCCTTCAATTGGGGAATGGCTAAACAAGTTGTGGTATATGAATGTAATGGAATACTATTGTGCTATAAAAAATGAGCAGCAGACAGATTTCATAAAAACCTGGAGAGATGTATATAAACTGATGCTGAGTGAGGGGAGTAGAACCAGGGGAACACTGCACACAATTACAAACTCATTGCATCTGTGATGACTGACTTTGAAGGCCTGGGCTCCCCTCAGCAGTGCAAGATTATAAGACAACTCCAAAGTGATGGAAATGGCTATCCACATTCAGAGAAAGAATTATGGAGTCTGAATGCATATCGAAGCAAACTATCTACTCTCTCTTTTTTATTTTGTTCTGTTTTGTTTCTTCTTTCTTGTTATACATTCCATTGGTTATAATTCTTCTTTACAACTTGACCAGTGTTTAATGTGAAGGTATATGTAGAACCTATATTGGATTGCATGCTGCCATGGGAGGGGGAAAGAGAGAAGGGTGGGAGAAAATTTAGAACTCAAAATCCTGTGGAACTGAATGTTGTAAACTAACAGTAAATAAATTTTTAAAAAAGCATAATGTCTAGGTCCTATGGACTTCACTTTGAGCACCTCTTTCAATCCTAGGAACCACATTTTAGGAAGGATAGTTTTATTTTCTCCTGTGGCTCAAACAAGATATTAGGAATTATTATGCTGGTTTCAGGACTTTTGGAGGGCCCTGAGGTATGTACACACTGCCTGAGCTCCATCTCTGTCTTGTCCCTTCTCTGTCTTCTTGATTTAGTAGGTGCTGCCTTTATCCCTTGCTGCACTTCTCATAGACCAAAACTGAGATCCACTGATTTTGTTCCTCTATATAAAAAATTGTGCTGGTTTCAGGCACCCTAGTATTCTCATGGCCAGGTTATCCACAGGCTCCTGGCCATTTTGTTCAGTTGTAGTTAGGATGGAGGAGCTGTTTTATTGGCCACTACTTCTTTTGATATCCTTTTTCATCTTTGCTGCTGAGGTTCTTAAAGAAACTGGAATATGTTCTAACTTTTCACATCGTTACTTTAACTGAGAATCTGTAGCACATTTCCAATTATGACTACGGTGAAAAAAGTGATGTGAGGGAAATCATTGAAGAAATGTGTAATCAGAGGGGAAAATAGGTTCATCACATAGTAAAAATGAGGCATAATTGTTCAAGCATTGCATTGGTATGCATAAAATTTTTAAAAAGCATCTTGGAAGACCTTCTGTGGAGAATCTATGGGAGGATATGGGCAAGAATCGCAACCAATTAATCAATCAACAAACATTTATTAAGTGATTATTATGTTGCAGAAGCTGTGCTAAAGTTCTGGGGAACCAAGGAAAAGCAACAACAGTCGTTACCATCAGGGACCTTGCAATCTATTAATGGATACACCATGCAAATAATTAAGTAAAAACTTAATTCAAAGATTAGAAGAGAAAGATCTAACATCTAGGGAAATCAGGGGAAAGCCTCTTGAAGGCGTTTGAGCTGAATCTTGAAGGAAGCCAAGGATTCTAAGTGGTTGGAGGTGAGAAAGCAGAAGCAATCAGAAATGGGAGTGTTATGGGTGAAAAAAGCAAGTGGGTCAGTTTGGCTTTGATATTAAAATATGTGGAAAAGAGTAAAGAATAAGAATGGACAGGTGATGTATACCAGCAGATGTTACTGTGGAGGCAAAATTGATGTGTTATGTGCATTATCCTTCCAGGGAAAGGGGTAGAATGGAATTCTCCTAGATTATGCCTTTCTTTACTCCCTGGGGCTTGACTTTGAGTTGAGCATCCCTTTTGGCCACCCTTCTCCAACTTTTTCCCCCTGCTCTGAGTCAGGGGCAGAAGAGGACTTAGGTCAAGTCCTCTTGGGCTCTTCTTGTTACAAGGTTCCAACAACAATAGACTTGTTTATGTTAGAGGCAATTCCACATCCATTTGGAATATTCTCCCTGATCTTTTGAGGGAATTTTGTAGAGTCATTATCAACCAATAAACATTTATTAAACACTTGCTATGTGCCAGGCACACGCAATCTAATGGAGGAAACCATATATATCTCAACTCTCTCTCTCTCTCTCATATAGATATAGATAGATATGTATATACATACACCTATACACAGAACAAACTATATACAGGATAAATAGAAAATAATTTTTAAAAGGACAGCGGTGGAATTAAGAGGGGTTAGGGAAGGGTGCCTGTAGAAAGCGGAATTTTAGTTGGGACTTAAAAGGAAACTAGGGAGATCAGTAGTTAGAGCAGAAGAGTGAGAACATTTCAAGAATGGAGGAAACCTGAGAAAATGCCTGAAAATGAGAAATGGAGTGTCTTATTTGTGGAACAGGCAGGAGACCAATATCACTGGATCAAAGATTACATGTTGGAGAGTAAGGTGTAAGAAGACTAGAAAGGTAGGGGGAGCTAGGTTATGAAGGGATTTGAATTGCAAACAGAGCATTTTGTAGCATTTTGTATCTTCTGGAGATAATGGGAATTAATTGAGTGTGTATGTGTGTGTGTGTGTGTGTGTGTGTGTGTGTGTGTGTGTGTGTAGCCAATCATGAGCAGCTCTCCTGAGGGCTGCTGCTGTTGTTGCACCCAAACCCAAATCCCAGGCTACTACACATCACCTGACTTGTGGCCCACCATTAAGCCCCTCTTGTATTTCTGTCTTTGTCCCTGTTTTATATTTTATCATAGCTTGAAACTACTTATTGGGCATATTGCTGGGCATATTGCTCAAGGCATTCCCTGACTCCATCTCCCCTAATCAGCATTTCATATTTTCTCCTTGAATCATTATAGTGTACCAGCCTCATTATGATGCAATGATCTTGTCTAGGTACCATCCTGTCCTGCCCCGCTGACCAAGCAGGGGCCCCACCCCCTTCACCAAGAACATGACCCTAGCATGCTCTGGGGAATTCCAGTCCCCTTCATCCCATGACCCTCCACCATGCGCCCTCCACCCAGTTCTAGGAAAGACCCCACTTCACAGGAAGGTTACACCCTTGTACCCTTGTGCCATACTCCCCTGAGTCACAGATCTAACCAATGGCTATTCTTTGCTTCTGTACATCATAGCTTCTTTTAGCTCCCCTCCCTTTTGTAATTTTAGCCTCTAAAACCAAAACCTATATTCCAAAGATTACTGCCAATTTGAGGGCTGAACATTCTGGTAGTCATGCACTTAATCAATAAATCTACATCTAAATTTACTTTGAACCCAGATCTTAGCTTGTTCTTATTGTCTGCACGACACTGTATAACTTTAAGGATCTAATTGCATAGTATGGTGAGCTATTTATTCAGCAATAAGCTAAAGCAAAACATTCAAGAAACTAAAGCTCACATTCACAACAATATAACATAATAACATTACTAAGGTGGCCACATAGTCTTAAACAAAACATATCAATCAGTAAGTCACAATCTTTTTAATCAATATAAAGTACCCATCTAAAGTCTTCTTTCATCTTGATTGGAGACTGGTTTCCAATTATCCTTAAGGGGTAATCATCATTAAACCATTCATATTTAAGGGTTAGTGGAAAGTACAAAGGCCATATACCTGTAGGTCACAGTCAGTTACAATATCATCAGTCAGCACTGAGTACCCAAGTAAAGTCTCCTTTCATCTTAACTTGAGGCTGACTTCCAAACCCCATGACTCCTCTTCCATGCTCCCAGCTCTTGCCTGGATTCACCCAGCTATTGCCTAGATTCACAGGTAGGCAGCTCTTCACTCCTGTTCAATATCTCAACTCCTGGGGACTGTTCACTCCAAGCTCTTCACAATTTCTGTTTCTAGGAAAACAAAGCCCAATTCACTTTCTGTCTGAAAATTCAGCACAAATCAATAGACAGAGTGCTTCTATCTGACAAAATAACACAATCCAACAGACAGAATGCTTCTGTCTGGCAAAGTAACAGCAACATAGAATAACAGACAGAACAACAAACAGATTGCTGACATCACAAACATTCTCCCTCTTAGCTCTGCTCATGCACAAGCTTTTACATGCTCTGCTCCTTCCTGTTCCACCCTTTTGGCAAGTTCCACCCACTGTGGGTTCTGTGTGATGATGTTAGGCCTATTAAGGGTGGGGAAGGTCTCCAAACTTCTTTAGGCCTAGTAAGGGCAACACAATGTGTATTATTTCCAACAAAGACTTCATATAATCACAAACATGGCTCAAAGCTACTTGAATAGCCGAAACAAGCAGCTAAGTACTACTTTGCTTGTCATCACATTTTGTGTGTATGTGTGTGTGTGTGTGTGTGTGTGTGTGTGTTATGATCAGATCTGCATTTTAGAAAAATCACATTAGTGTTTCAATTGAGAATAGATTGGTGATAGAAAAAGTGAAATATCTCATTGGAAATACAACTAACCTGGAAAATAGATCAAGAAGGGATAATTTAAGAATTATTCAACTACCAGAAGTCCATATTCAAAACAGAGTCTATACATCAAATTCAAGAAATTATAAAGGAAAACTGCCCTGTTATGCTAGAACCAGAGGATGCATGAAAAATTGAAGGAATCACCTCTTGAAAGAGATCTCAAAATTAAAACTCCCAGGAATATTATAGCCAAATTCCAGAACTCCCAGGTTAAGGAGAAAATACTAGGAGCAGCCGGAATGAAACAACTCAAATACTGTGAAGTTACAGTCAGGATAACATAGGATTTAGCAGTTTCTACATGAAGGGATCAGAAGACTTGGAATAAAGTATTCCAGAGGGTAAAAGAGCTAAGATTATAAGCAAGAATCACCTACCTAAGTGAAACAGAGTATAATCGTTCAGGGGGAAAATTAAACTTTAACAAAATAGAGGAATTTCAAGCATTCCTAATGAAAAGACCAGGGCTGAACAGAAAATTTGATTTTCAAGTATAAAATTCAAGAGAAGCACAAAAAAGGTAAACATCACAGAAAAACCATAAGGGATTAAATAAAGTTAAATTGTTTACACTTCTACATGGGAAGACGATATGTGAAACTCCTAAGGACTTGATCATTATTAAGGTAACTAGGAGTATGTATAGACAGAGGGTACAGGTGTGAGTTGACTATGATGGGATGACATCCAAAAAAATAAAATTGAAGGCTAAGAAAGAGGGTGCACTGGGAGAAGGAAAAAGCAGACTGGGACAGCTAAGTGGTACAGTGGGTACAGTGCCAGTCTTGGAGTCAGGAAGACTCGCTTAACCCTTTTGCCTCAGTCTCCCGATCTGTAAAATGATCTGGAGAAGGAAATGGCAAACCACTCCAGTATCTCTGCCAACAAAACCCCAGATAGGATCACGAAGAGTCAGACATGACTGAAATGACTGAACAACAACAAAAGAGGTAGAATGAGGGTAAATTATCTCACATAAAAGAGGCACAAAACAACTTTTAGAGTGGAGGAGCAGATGGAGATGGTGTTGGTGGTGAAATACCTGAACCTTACTTTCATCAGACTTGATGGAAAGAGAGAATAACATACACATTCAGTTGGGTATAAAAATCTATCTTGCCCTACAGGGAACTAGGAAGGGAGTAGGAGGGAGGGTAGATTGGGGGAGGCAGTGGTCAGAAGTAAAACCCTGGTGAGGAGGGACAGATTGAAAGGACAGAGACAGAGAGAAAGAGAGAGAGAGAGAGAGAGAGAGAGTATAAACAGGGGAAAGTAGACTGGAGGAAAATGACACAGTAATTAATCATAACTATGAAAATGAATGGGATGAACTCACCCATGAAATGGAAGTGGAGAGCAAAGTGGATTAAAATCTGGAATCCTACAACATGTTTACAAGAGACACACCTGAAGCAGAGAGGCACACAGAGTAAAGGTAAGGGGCTGGAGTAGAATCTATTATGCTTCAGCTGATATAAAAAAAACAAAAACAGAAACAAAACAGTGGTAGCAATCCTCATCCCAGACAAAAGAAAAACAAAAATAGATAAGAATGAAACTACTAATGAAGTAATACTAGTACTAAATACAGGCACCAAATGGTATAGCATTCAAATTCTTTAAAGGAAAAGTTAAATAAGTTGCAGAATGAAATAGACAGTAAAACTATACAATTGAGGGATCTCAACCTTCCCCACTCAGAAGCAGATAAATCTAGCAACTCCCCACCCCCCAATAAAGTTAAGGAGATGCATACACTTTAGAAAAGTTAAATTGGAGAAAAATTAATGGGAATAGAAAGGAATATACTTTTTCTCAGCAGTACATGGTGCCTACACAAAACTGACCATATATTAGGTCATAAAAACCTCATAACCAAATGCAGAAAAGCAGAAATATTAAATGCATCCTTTTCAGATAACAATGCAACAAAAATTATATTCAATAAAGGTCCATGGAGACATAGATTAAAAATTACTTAGAAAGTAAGTAACCTAATTCTAAAGAATAAATGGATCCAAGAACAAAACATAGAAACAACAATAATTTCAGTAAAGAGAATGACAACAATGAGACAACACATCAAAATTTATGGGATGAAGCCAAAACAGTACTTAGTGGAAATTTTATATCTCTGAATGCATACATCACTAAAAGAGAGAAAAAACAAATCAGTGAATTGAGCATGCAACTAAAAAAAAACCCAGAAAAAGAACAAATTAAAAACACTCAATTAAACACCAAACTGGAAATACTGAAAATCAAAGGAGATATTAATATAACTGAAGGTAAGTAAACCATTGAACTAATAAATAAAACTCTAAGCTAGCTTTATGAAAAAAATAGGCAAATCATTGGTTAATTTTTTAAAAAATTTTTTGTTACTTATTTTTATTTTTTAAATAACTTTCTTATTTTTAGTTTACATTGTTCGTTTCCACGAAATTTTGAGTTACAAATTTTCCCCCCATCTTTCCCCTCCCCACCACCCCAAAACAGTGATTAAATGTTTACCCCCTTCTCCAATCTGCTCTTTCCTATATCCTCCCCCATCACCCCTCTGACTTTCCGGTAGTACAAGATGAATCTCCTTACCTCAGTGCCTATATATCTTAATTCCCAGTTACATATAAATAATAATAATTTTACATATGTATGTATATATATATATATTTTAGCATTTGATTTTAAGACTTTAAATTCTAGATTCTTTCCCTACATCCCTTGTCATCCACCCCCACTGGAAAGACAAGCAATTCAATATAGGCTGTACATGTGTAGTTATGTAGAACATCTCCACAATGGACATACTGTGAAAGACTGACTATATTTCCCTCCTTCCTATCCTGCCCTCCACTTGTTCTATTCTCTACTTTGTCCCTGTCCCTTTACAGAACTGTGTGCTTCTAACAGCCCTCCTTCCAACCTGCCCTCCCCTCCGTCATCCTCCCTCTCATCCTCATCCCCCCCACTCTCCTGTAGGACAAGATACCTAATTTAGAGTGTATATCATTCCTTCCCTAAGTCAAATTCAATGAGAGTAAGGTTGACCCATTCCCATTTGCCTTTCCATTCTTCCTCTCCATTGCAACAGTTATCCCTTGCCTCTTCTATACGAGATGATTAACCCCATTCTGTCTCTTCCTGACTCCTCTCCTTCTATTCCTCTCCCACCTGTCAATTTCACCCTTGAAAATATCATCCCTTCTTATTCAATTGATCTTGTGTCCTCTGTCTATGTACACATATATACACACACTCACATATGTTTTCCTATGCATATATACCCTCCTATATAGACATATGTGTGTGTACACATATATAAATACATTTATATTCCCTTCACGTATCCACATACTGAGAGAAGTTTCATAAGTTACAATTATCATTTTTCCATGTTGGCATGTAAATAGTTCAACTTTGATAAGTTCCTTATGATTTCTTTTCCATGTTTACCTTCTCATGCTTCTTGTATTTGAATGTCAAATTTTCTATTCAGTTCTGTTTTTTTCAGCAAGAATACTTGAAAGTTATCCAGCTCAATGAATGACCATATTTTCCCCTGAAACATTACACTCAATTTTGCTGGGTAGGTGATTCTTGGTTTTATTCCTACCTCCCTTGATCTCCAGAATATCATATTCCAGGCCCTTTGATCCCTTAATGTAGAAGCTGCTACATCCTGGGTTATGCTGATTGTGTTTCCACAGTATTCAAATTGTTTCTTCTTGGCAGCTTGTAATATTTTCTCCTTGATCTGGGAACTCTGGAACCTGGCTATAACATTCCTAGGAGTTTTCTTTTTGAGATCTTTTTCTTTTTTTTTTTAAATTAATTAATTTATTTTCTTGTTTACATCATTCATCTCCATGAGATTTTGAGGTACAGATTTTCTCCCCATCTTTCCCCTACCCAGCACCTCAAAACAGCCATCCCACTTTATAACCCCTCACCCAATCTGCTCTCTCCTATGCCCCCCTCATCCCTCTGACTTTTCAGTAGGGCAGGATGGATCTCCCTACCACAATGCCTGTGTATCTTAATTTTTGGGGGATCTTTTTCAAGGAGTGATTAGTGAATTCTTTCAATTTCTATTTTGCCCTCTGGTTCTAAAATATCTGGGCAATTTTCCTTGAGAATTTCTTGAAGGTTGATTTCTAGTTCTTTTTCTGATCATGACTTTCAGGAATCCAATAATTTTTAAATTGTCTCTCCTGGATCTATTTTCCAGGTCTCTCCTGGATCTATTTTCCAGGTCAGGATCGATTTCCATTTTTTCCAATGAGATATTTCACATTGCCTTCTATTTTTTCATTTGTTTGGATCTGTTTAATAATATCTTGATTTCTCATAAAGTCATTTGCTTCCATTTGCTCCACTCTAATTCTGAAGGAATTATTCTCTTCACTAAGCTTTTGAGATTCTTCTTCTATCTGGCAAATTTGACTTTTTAAGGCATTCTTCTCCTCATTGCCTTTTTGGACCTCTTTTGCCATTTGAGTTAGTCTATTTTTTAAGGTGTTGTTTTCTTCAGTCAGGTTGTTGACTCTCTTTTCATGATTTTCTCACATCATTCTTGTTTCTCTTCCCAATTTTTCCTCTATTTCTCTTATTTGGTTTTCAAAATCCTTCGTAAGCTCCTCTATGGATTGTAATATGTTTACATTTTTCTTGGAAGCTTTTGGTGCAGGAGTTCTGACTGTGTTGTCTTCTTCCTGATCCATGCTTTGATCCTTTTTGTCCCCCCAAAAGGAATCTAAAGTTGGATTCCTGTTCTTACTTTGCTTCCATTGCCTGCTCATGTTGCCAGTCAATTACTTGACTTTTTAGCTCTGTGGAACTCTGCTTCCAGAGGGGAGAGCTTTGTCCCAAATCACTGGGCTTTTTGCAGCTGCCAGAGCTATTAAGAGGCTGCTGTTTGTGCAACCCCCACCAGCTTTTGCTCACTGGTCAGGTTCCTCAGGTACCACCCAAGACCACGATCCTGATCCAGGCAGCTTAAGGCAATCGCACTCAGCCTCTAAATGATCACTTGGCCCCCTTGCACTCTGCAGGCTGAGAGCTCTGAAGCCACCTTGTGGAGGTGGCTGCAGGGCCACTGCTTCTGCTACTTTCTTGACCTGGGGGCGAATGGCTGGACCTGCTTTTCTTCCCCAAATTTAGCTGAGTTCCACTGACCTTTCACTTTGTCCTTGTTTCTTATGGGTTGATAATTCTGGAATCTGCCACAGCTGCCAGTGATCCACTCACCTGAAAGCTCCAGCAGCGTCTTGTCCTGGCTGCCCCAGGGCCAAGCTGCGGTTTCGGCTCCCAGCGTACTGTGATGAGCCCTTCCTGTCCCGACTGCCTTGCTGCTTTCAGTGGGAGCTTTGTTTCTCTGTACTTTTGTGGGTTCTGGAGCTCTAAAATTTGTTTAGAGTCATATTTTACAGGTATTTGAGGTGGTTATGGGGGGAGCTGCGGAGTTTTCCTGTTTCTGTGCCACCATCTTTGCTCCTGGTTAATTTGTTAAAGAAAGAAAGAGGAAATTCAAGCAATTATTAGGAACTGTTTTGCCCAATTATATGCCACTAAATCTAAGTGAAACGGATGAATATTTACAAAAATATAAATTGCCCAAATTGTCAGAAGAGAAAATAGAGTACTTAAATAACCCTATCTTAGAAAAAGAAATTTAACAAATCATCAATGAGATCCTTAAGGAAAATCCCCAGGACCGTATGAATTCTGAAGTGAATTCTACCAAACATATAAAGAACAATTATTTCCAGTAATTAGGTCTATTTAACTAATAACCAACTAACTTATGATATTACAGGGGAAACTGAAGAAAAAAGACAATACATGTACTTACCTATGTAATGTGTTCCTTGAATATAATTGCATATATTTGTTGATTTACTTGGTAATTTCTGCGTTATACAACTATTTTCTGTTTCTTTACTTGGGTGCTAATGTTACAGGTGATACAGCTACATCTCTAATAAATGCATATTATTCTTATTTATTTGTGCATATATTAATACTTTGTATGTTTTGTTCTTTTATAGACCTATTGATATTGTTATTGCTGACGGCAACTTTTTTTATTTATGCTTATGGATTTGTGTATACTATTACACTATGTGTGTATGGCATGTCTTACATGTAATTTAGATATTTAGTCGTTGAAGTTTCTTTCAGCTGATGCTATGTCTTTTGTATTCACTGCTATTGTATGTTTGCTGTGAATGGCACCATAAATGGCTGCCCAGGATGCTGAGTTATTCATCTTTGTTATTTTAGTTACTGAAACTGCTTTTGATGCTTGTGATACAGATAATTATTTAGATATTAGGTATGCTGATTTGACAAAGATTGCAAAATTTCTGGCCTTAAAGAAGAATATAGCAGAGGTGTGGCTTTGTCTACAAGGTCATTGAAACCAAAGCCTTTGTTGGTCCAGGTGTCTACCTGGTGGTAGAAACTCCCCAGAATTCAACAAGTTGTTGCAGGCTTGAATCTGACCTTGATTTTGATGTACTTCTAGCAAGAAGGTGGACCGTCATGATGTGGAGCAGAGGATTGTGAATTAAAGATGTGACTGTAAAGATGGGTTGCTGCCCCAGATACAGGCCAGGAGAAGTGGAGACCTGTGATCAGAGGCAGTGACAACTTCTTTGTATCCTTTCTCTGTCTTCCTAGGGAAGAGAAGATTCTCCTGCAACCAGTAAAGAATCCTTTAATTTATTCCTTTCCTTTGTTGTAGGCAGTGGCTAAAACAGATAGCCAGGAGAAAGAGTTAAGGAAACAGTTTTGATGTCTGTTAACAGTTTTTGCATTCACTATCTGTGATATCTAAATGCTTATGAAATCCTGATGATCATTAATACCGATTTTGGCCTGGTTCTTGTATTTATAATTTAAAAGAAAGAGACTATCTTCTTCAAAGATAGAAGATAAATATATATGCTTGGCCACAAGCTGAGCTGGGTCAGGGCCAAAGAGAAAGAAGGACTGCTAACATTCTTTTCCACATTGCTTGGAACATATAAGCTCTGGAAAGGTACTAGAGAAATACCCCCTAAAATTTTTAAGTCAGAAAGTCTTCAAACTGGAAACCACACTTGCTTCTAGTCTGAAAGACTTTGAGTGACTGATTCCTTTTCACATGCTGCCAAGGCTCAAGTGGAAAAATGAAAGCCCAGCCCAGCTTGGGGAATAGGGTGACCTTATCCAAAAACTTACTGGGTTGAGTTGGAAGACTCAATTACTCTTGTGTCAGCTTTAGCTTTAGTTTTGTTTAGCTATTGTATCTTCCAGTTCCTGGAGCAAAAGAACCCTTGATCTTGCATACAAGAACCTTGCAGTCCTTGGATATATTTGTGTCTTGTTTCCTTCCTAGGGACACAAGGATTTTGTTTTACATAAATGTTTTTGTCTTCCTCTATGACTAGCTAGAACACTTGAGTAGTCAATCATGGTTTACTGTTTTAGTTCTCAGAGATGTGGATCTTACCTGGGTGTCCATCATATTCTTTGTTTCCTTGGAACCACAAAGAACAAAGTGTTACTAGTATATGAGAAGAATTTGTTCTTTCTTCCCTCCATAAAAGAGACTTTTTTGAATATTACAATAACATGATCTTTTTTTTTTTAATTAGTGAGTATTGGTGAGAGCTAGAAAGCTAGGTAGCACGGTGGATAGAGTATGGGGTATGGAGTCAAGAAGACTTTGAGAACTCTTCCTGAGTTTAAAATGGATCCCAGACACTTACTAACTATGTGACCCTGGATCAAACACTTAATGATATATAAAACAGCATTTTCAGTTTCCTTATATGTAAAATAAATTGGAAAAGGAAATGGGAGATTACTCCAGTATCTTTGCCAAGAAAACCCTAAATAGGGTTACAAAGAGTCAGACATGACTGAAATGATGACCACATGGCATTCAATTGAGCAAAGTTCAAAAAAAATTCATAATATACTGGGCATACTGTTATGCATGAGAAGCATAATCACCTTTTAATTGTCTTAGAAATACAGACCAAAGTCTAATATATTTGATTTAGTAGGAAGCAGTTAGTCTTAGAAACAATATTTCATTTTATTATGAATCCCAGAATTTATAAAAATTGTCTTCTTTGTATTATAATTCATTACAGAAGGGAAAAAACTAACCAATTTTCTTTCTTCCACAGAATTATCTCTAGGAATTTTTCATTATTTTTTTGCCTAAGTAATTTGAATACTCTGATAATGGAGAAAAACATACATTAATTCTTCTCTTTTTTATAATCTTGCCTTTGGTTATTATAGTTTGAGCCAATATCATCTTTCTAGCATCAACTGTAGTAGTGAGTACAAATGAGGTTTGAAAATTAGAAGAAAGGGGACAGCTAGGTGGCGCAGTGAATAGAGCACTGGCCCTGGAGTCAGGAGAACCTGAGTTCAAATCTAGCCTCAGACATTTGACACACTTACTAGCTGTGTGACTTTGGGCAAGTCACTTAACCCCAGTTGCCCTCCAAAAAGCAAAAAAAAAAGGGGGGGGAATAAAAGAAAAAAGAAAAAAGAAAATTAGAAGAAAAAGATTGTGTACTAAAGCTCACCCTTGATCTTTCCCTTAGTTTTTGTTTCTGTCTAGTAACTGCCCTATTAGACCATAGACTACATCTCTCCCAAATCTGGCTTGCATGAAACCTGAGTATGATCTAGAATTGTGCTTAGACTGGCTTTTGTGTCCCAGCCTTGAACATTTGTCAGGGAGTGAGTACTGAATTTGTCTTCAGGGGGTTCCCAGAGGCTCTACCTCAGAGATTCAAGTAAAGCTCAAGGGGGTTCCCAGAGCATGCACCTCATCATTCCAATCCCTCTGATATTTTAATGTAGGAGCTGCAAGTTTCTGTGTGATCCTTAGTCTAGTTCCACAATATTTTAATTGTTTCTTTCTGGTTGCTTACAGTATTTTCTCCTCGACCTGATAATTCTAGGATTTGGTACAATATTCCTTGGAGTTTTCAATTAGGGTTCTCTTTCAGGAGATGGATTCTTTTTTGACGACTATTTTACCCTCTGGTCCTAGGACCTCAGGGCAGTTTTCGTTAATGATTTCTTGGAAGTTACTGTCTAGGCTTTTATTTTTTCATCATGGCTTTCTGGTAGACCAATAATTCTTAGTTTATCTTTCCTGGCTCTATTTTTCCAGGTCTGTTGTTTTTCCAACGACATATTTTACATTTTCTTCTATTTTTTCATTCTTTGGATTTTGTTTGACTGATTCTTGATGACTCATAGAATCATTTGCTTCAACTTGTCTAATTCTAATTTTTAAAGAACTGTTTTCCTCAGTTAGTATTTGAACCTCATTTTCCATTTGACCAGTTTCTACTTTCATGGATTTCTTTTCTCCAATTAGGAGACTGGACTGCAACCAAGGATCAATTACTCAGGAATTGTTCTCTTCAGTGAAATTTTTTTTCTGTTTTGCCAATTGTATTTTTAAAGTAATTGGTCAATTTTTCTTCTACTTTTCTAATTTGGTTTTTAAAATCATTCTTAAGCTCTTCCACAAATGCTTTTTGGGTTTGAGACTAGTTCATATTCCCTTTTGAGGTTTCAGATATGTGTGTAGTGTCAATGCTGACCTCTTCTGAATGTGAACCTTGCCCTTCACTTTCACCATATTAGGATTCTAATATCTTTGTTTTTCCAATTTATTTTTTCTCATTGTGATTGCCTTTTTCCTGTCTTTTAGAGAGAATCTCTGCTTCTGGGGCACAGATGGTTCTGACTCATGCTTCTTGTGCTGGGAATTAGGGGCCTTGTTATGGTTTTGTGTTCTATGGCCTCTGATTCTATCAGTTAGAAGCTATAGAATGCTTCAGTTTCCCTGTTGCTGAGCTGGAACTGGCTGGTGAGTGCCTAGACTGAGGCCAAGGACAGGACTTTTGGTGTTTCCCTGGGGTTACACTGAAGCTCACAGTGTGAGGTATGGGACAGGCATGATCTGGCCACTTCAAGTCTCCTTCTCTCTGCCCCTGGGCTAGAGCTCAGACAAGCTCAGCTGCTGATGGCCTGGGCCAGGCTGGTGTCTGCTGATTCCCCTGGTTGTGAAAAGGCACACCTGGGGTTCTGGCATTAGTGCTTGCTGACTCCACCCCCACAGGATTCAGAATCTCCTATGGGAATGCCTCCTGTCCTGTAGTAGTCCACTACAGCCACAGCACCACCATAGCCACAACCTTCCTGTAGATGTCCCAAGTCTCCTACTGGTTCTACTATTTCAGGATTTTACACTGGGGCAATATTTTTTTGGGGGGGGGTTCAAAGTCCATTTGGGGGGGGGAGAGGAGTTGGGAATGAGAGAAGCCATGGTTTACTCTACCATACTGGCTCCTGGAAGTTCAGGTAGGTGATTTTTAAAATCTAGACTGTGGGTCGGTAGCTCCAGGAGTAGCTTGTCTTACCCAGCTCTTGTCTCTTACTTGTGTCTTACCCAGTTCCAACAGACACCTGCCCTATGGTGAGAGGTTTGGGAATTTCCCTTGTGGTGGGTGAATCAGTTTGCCTGGGCTCACTCTGGCTCTGCTATGGTCAGGTCTGCAGTGGTGCAGCACACATACTCTGCATGCTGTGCTCTGAGTTCCACTCCCACCCCCCCATCTCTCATCTGGTTCAACAAATCCTACCTGTGGATTTTCCATGTTGTTGACCTGGGCTGGAAATCTGCCCCACTCTGTCTCCTAGTGGATTCTGCCATTCAAACATTTGTTCAGATTTACCTTCTAGAGTTAACTGAAGGAATTTATGGGCAAGCTCAGGTGAGTCCTGGCTTTTACTTCCCCATTTGGCTCCCCTTTAGGTTGCTGGAGAAAAAACCTCTGGGAAGATATGAGAGGAGATGACAGTCCACGAGACATCTCTATCCCCAGACTACTGCTCTAGAGACTGGAGAGTTTCCCCTTGGGTGAGATCAAGGACACCCTTTATTGATTGAGCTGAGCTATTTCACTTCTTTTTTTTTTTGGTATATTTCTAAGTTTATTTGTTTGCTTTTAATTTTTAACATTAACTTCTATAAGATTTTATGTTCTAAATTTTCTCCTTCTCCCTCTGCTCACCTGTCCCTAATATGGCATGCAATCTGATATAGGCTATACATATACAATCATATTAAACATATTTCCAGATTAGTTATGCTGTAAAGGGGAATTAGAACCAAAGGGAAACACCATAAGAAAGAAGAAACCAGAGAGAGAGAGACAGAGAGAGACAGAGACAGAGACAGAGAGACAGAGAGAAAAGAGCGTGCTTCAATCTGTATTCAGACTCCGTAGTTCTTTCTCTGGGTATGGACAAAAGTTAATTGTAATATGTTTGATAATCTAATATAAACTTTCCTTTGCATGTGAAATTTATGCTAATGGTTATGGGACAAATGATTTTTTTTTTTGTGTAAAGCAATCTGGAAATAACTAAATTGAAGTTACCAAATTGGTGGTCACTTGATCTTGGTTTCAAAATTTAAATTTTAGGTATTGGATATGTGTTTATAATATTCCTGAGATTTCTTATGAAATCTGGTAAATAGTTGTATTATTGGTGTTAAAAGAGAAGCTGTTTCTCTTACATTCTATGGGAGAGGCAGTTTCTCTTATATTATAAATGCTACTAAATTAGGAATTACACTACAAAAGGAATAGGAAAAATAATTAATATGCAATTCTGATCATGTGTATTGTAATTTGAGAAATTATAAGTCTTTGTTTTAAAAAGAGTGCTTTAATTGAGATTGTTTTGTTATCATTTGTGAGATATGAAATTGTAAATCAAATTGTCTGGAAGCTATTGTATAAATCAAATGTTTATAAAAGTATGCTTGTGAAAAGTAGTTGTTGGTAACTATGAGAAGAAAGACCCTGGGCATCCTCCTGTAAGTTTTGTGAAACCTGAAATTGTTTATGTGTATGAAAAAGGGGCAAGGTCATTGGCCCTGGGAAGGGAACTCATTTCAGTTGTGAAGCTCCTAAATGGTAAATTGACTTTTTGAGAAGTAGTAAGTCTGTGTACAAAAAGATTTAAAAAGGATTTCTAACAATTGGTTTTTATACCAGGACAAGTTTAAAATCTGTGAAAGGAAATTTGTTTAAAAGGGAATCCCCTTGGTTATGTGAGTCCTGGCAAAATCTTTTGAGATATAAAATGATTTTAAAAGATTAAATTGGTGTTGAGGTAAAAAGGTTTTGGGACCGTACTACATATGAATGCTTTGTCCTATCAGGTCTCTACTGATGACAAAAAGAAGCTAATGGATGGAGCATATTTCACCCTACAGGTCTGGGGTCGCCATCACTATGAGCTGCTCTGAGAACTCAATGAAGCCTTAGAGTTGAAAGAGGCTCACAGTGAGAAAGAACCTGAGGGGACCTGTCCCCACCACAGCCAATTGAAGTCTAAAAAAGGACATTCTACCTCCTGTCAGGGCAAAAGACTTCTGGTGAAAAGTGAAGTTAAGGGAAGTGTTTGAAATATTGCTGTCTTAAGGATACTCTTTCTGAATGTCATGAGAATAATTAGATATATAATTCATCAGTTTGTAAGATTAGACCATTGACCTCTTCAAAGTTATCAAGCATAAGTTTTTTTCCAAAAAGTGAGGTATAAAGAGACACCCTCCCCCAACTTTGCAGAGTCCAATATAAAATATAATATTGAGGATAATAGAATAGGGAAGATAGATAAAAGATTTGGAAAGAAAAGAGAAGGGTTCTCCAGCGCCTTCTGTCTCTAGATAGTTGCTTGGAACACCCTAAGTGTGAGAATGTGTTTTGAGATAGATGTTAATTCATAAGTCAAATAAAGATAAGGAGATATAATGTTGGAACAGTATCCCATAAATTAAGGCTGGGATTTCAAAGTGAAAGTAGTAAGGTGGGTATTTGTGTATTTGTGTGGATTGGGCATTTTGAAAGTGATAAAAGAGCAATTGGGTATTAATACAATTGACTGAATTAATTGTTGGGATTAAATCAGAGACATTTTTAGTTGAGAGGTTTGGATTAATTAAGTTGATCTGAAAGCCATGCTCACTTCTGTTATTAATAAAAACCTCCACTGTTGGTTTACCTGCTTATGTTCAAGGTCTTTAGTTGAGTTTATTTTGTAATTTAGTAATTTTGATCCTTTTTCACATTTTTCTATCATTCCCTTTCTGACACCTCCCTTTCCCCTCATTATTTTTGTTGGTTTCCCTGGGGGCCTGATCTCAAAGATGTTTCACTTTCCTCTCATGATGGCCATAGTTCTCTAGCCTTAGTTTCTGCTCAAAGTGACTTTTAGGAGACAGAACTTACCTCATGCAGTCTCCTTTTCTTCAGGCTTGTCAGAGCCTTGAAAATATGCTGGCATTGTGTCCCACATCCCTCTGTTACTCAATTCTCTAACTGAGCATTTTGGCAGTACAACACACTGCCATCTCAGGGAGAACAGGGTGGGATGAAGGTAGAATTAAATTCTATCACAGGTACATAGGGGTGGCCTTGCCAGAGAATACTGACTTATTAGGAGGAGCTGTTGAAGTGGATACATTAAGAATTAGATATGATCTTTCTCTGATATTAGTTCATTAGGTAATACCACAGTAGGGTTCTTAGTGCCTTAAACCATGGAGACAGCTGAAATTACTTTATCTCTTGCACACAATTTCTATTTTGCACAGTTTGGAGAGGTTGTAAGGATAAGAAAAAAGGTCTAGTTTCCCGTTTTTTTTGTCATATGAACCAGAAGATTTAATTTAGTATTTTCTAGTACTAAAATGGTTTTGATGATTAGTGCTTTATTATATAGAGGTCTGAAAGTGCTATTCCTTCATCTGGAAGAACAGAAGTTCCAGAATATCAAGGGAATTAATGAAAAGAAATAAAAAGGAAGATGACATCATTGTACCAGATCTCAAATTGTTTTATAAAGCAGCAATCATCAAAACTATTTGGTACTGGCTAAGAAATAGAGTGGTGGATCAGTGGAATAGGTTAGATACACAAGACACAGTAGCCAATGATCGCAGTAATACCCTGTTTGATAAATTCAAAGACTCCAGCTTCTGGGATAAGAACTCACAATGTAACAAAAACTGCCTGGAAAACTGGAAAATAGTATTGCAGAAATTAGGCAAAGACCAACATCTTAAACTGTATACCAAGATAAGGTGAAAATGGGCACATGATTTAGACCTATAGGGTGAGGCTATATGCAAACTAGGAGAGCAAGGAATAGTTTATGTGTCAGATCTACGGAGAAGGGAAGAATTTATGACAAAACAAGAGATAAAGAACACTATGAAATACAAAAAAGGTAATTTTATTGCATTAAATCAAAAGACTTTTGAACAAACACAGCCAATGCAACCAGGATTAAAAGGGAAGCAGAGATCTGGGAAATAATTTTTATACCCAATGTTTCTGATAATGGCCTCATTTCTAAAATATCTAGAGAACTGAGTCAAAGTTATAAGTATACAAGTCATTCCCCTATTGATAAATGGTCAAAGGATAGGAAGACAGTTTTCAGAGGAA
Source organism: Pseudochirops cupreus (assembly GCA_028627135.1). NCBI lineage: Eukaryota > Metazoa > Chordata > Mammalia > Diprotodontia > Pseudocheiridae > Pseudochirops > Pseudochirops cupreus. The sequence continues at coordinate 189,571,807 of CM053584.1, read as the reverse complement.
GAAATTAAAGCACTCTATTATTATATTAAAAAGTGCTCTAAATCACTACTGATCATGCAAATTAAAAGAATTCTGAAGTACCACATCAGAACTATCAGACTGGCTAACATAACAAAACAGGAAAATGATAAATGTGGGAGAAGATGTGGGAAAATTGAAATACTGATGCACTGTTGGTGATATTGTGTACTGAGCCAACCATTCTGGAGAGTAATTTGGAACTATGCCCAAAGGGCATACCCCTTCACCCAGGGATACCACTTCTTTTTATTTGGAGGTTGGAAGGCAGGGCAATGGGGGTTAAGTGACTTGCCCAAGGTCACACAGATAGTAAGTGTTAAGTGGCTGACGTCACATTTGAACTCAGGTCCTCCTGACTTTAGGGCTGCTGCCACTGCACCACCTAGCCACCCCTGCAATACCACTTCTAGGGCTGTATCCCAAAAGCATCAAAAAATAGGAAAAGGACCCACATGTATGCAAACATTTATAGCAGCTCTTTTTGGGACAGAGCTATTCCCTCTGGAAGCAGAGTTCCACAGAACTAAAAAACAAACAAACAAACAAAAAACATTGAATGGCGACCATGAATAAGCATAGGAAGCAAAGTAAGAACAGCAACCAAACTCTAGATTCCTTCTTCAGGGAAAAGAAGAAACAAAGCATGGAACGGGAGGAAGACAATGCAGTCAGAAATCCCACACCAAAAGCTTCCAAGAAACATGAAGATTGCCAAAAAGCTAGAGATAAGCTGAAGAAAGATCTTGAAAACCAAATGAGAGAAGTGGAAGAAAAGTTGGGAAGAGAAATAAGAATGATGCAAGAAAATCATAAAAAGAGAGTCAACAACCTGACTGAAGAAATTAACACCTTAAAAAATAGATGAACTCAAATGGCAAAAGAGGCCCAAAAAGCCAAAGAGGAGAAGAATGCCTTAAAAAGTCGACTTTGCCAGATGCAAAAAGAATCTC
>CM053584.1:189550261-189570336 GCA_028627135.1 Pseudochirops cupreus | reverse complement strand
ATAGAGGACTTTTAAGCATTCTTGATGAAAAAAACCAGAGCTGAACAGAAAATTTCAAATACAAGAAACAAGAGAAGCATGAGAAGGTAAACAGGAAAAAGAAATCATAAGGAACTTATTAAATTTGAACTATTTACATTCCTACATGGAAAAAAGATAATTGTAACTCATGAGACTTTTTCTCAGTATGAGGATAGTTGAAGGGAATATATACGTATGTATGCATGTGTGTGTGTGTGTGTATATATATGTGTGTATATATAGGAGGGTGTATGTGTAGATAATTACATATGTGAGTGTGTGTACATGTGTGTACATTTATATATAGACAGAGGGCACAGGATCAGTTGAATAGGAAGGGATGATATCTAAAAAATAAAATTAAGAGGTGAGAGAAGAATATAATGAAAGACAGAGAAAAGGAGACAAAGAATAGGGTAAATTATTTCATATAAAGGAGGCAAGAGAAAACTGTTACAATGGAGGGGAAGAGCAGAAAGGTGAAAGGGAATGAGTCAACCTTACTCTCATTGAATTTGGCTTAAGGAAGGAATAACATACACACTCATTTGAGTATCTTACCCTACAGGAAAGTAGTGAGGAGGGGGATAAGAGGGAAGATGATAGAAGGGAGTGCAGTTAGAAACAAACATTTTTGAAAAGTAACAGGGTCAAAGTAGAAAATAGAGTAAGTGGGGGGGGGTGGGATAAGATGGAGGGAAATACAGTCTTTCACAATATAACTACTATGGAAGCACAATATAACTTCATATGTAACTACACATGTACAACCTGTATTGAATCGCTTACCTTCCCAGTGGGGCTGGGTGAGGAAAGAAGAAAAGGAAGAACCTGGAAATCAAAGTTTTAAAAACAAATGTTTTAAATTTGGTTTTTTTACATGCAACTGGGAAATAAGATATACAGGCACTGGGGATAGAAATCCATCTTGCCCTACTAGAAAGTTAGAGGCAGTATGGGGGAGGATATAACAGAGAGCAGATAGGGGTAAAGGATATTCAATAGGCTTGCTATCTTGCGGTGGGGGTAGGGGAAAGATGAGGAGAAAATTTGTAACTCAAAATCTTGTGGAAATGAATGTTGAAAACTAAATTTTTTTTAAAGTTACACCTGAGAGCCCAGTTAGCTCCTGTGGTTGCATAGCTGCTGCTTGCTTCTGAACTTGCACCTTGCTCAACATGTAGCCTGGTGCCCATAACCACTCTGCATGCTAAACCACCACTCCTAGGCCCAGGTTCTCTCCTCAGTTCTACACTGTTTGTGACCTGGAACTATTCCTGCTGCCTTAACCAGGTTGAACCTCTCTTCCCATGTGTAGGATTTCATCTTTCCCTGTAGTACAGGTTGTGCACTATTTCAGTCTTTGCTAAATGTTTTGTGTGGTTGTTGATTTGCTCTATTTGTAACAGTAGGGTACTGCTCTATTCAGCTACTATCACCCAACTAAGAAGTTCTGCAGGTTCAGAATCACAAAGCTCAGTTCCTGGGATCAGAACCAAACAGCTATTGTTTACTTCTGAATTTGTTCCTCAGTCAGTACACAGACCACAACTATACCTCACCCTAAAACACCACTTGTAGGAACAAGTCTCCTACTTAAGTCCGCCCTAAATCGATATTGTGAAAGAGTGCTACCACGAGAAAAAAAAAAAGATTTTGAGAGAGAATTAATACCTTTGAACAAGAAGCACATAACCTAATGCAAGAAAAAACTCTATGAAAATTATGAATCCACGAGACAACAAAAAAAAATAATAAAATGAATTCAAAAGACTGTAGAAGAAAATGTAAATCTCAGAGCAAAAACAACTATTCTGCAAAATAGATCAAGAATAGGTATTTTAAAAATCGTTGGACTACCTGTAAGCCATGACTAAAATACGTGTGTGTGTGTGTGTCTGTGTGTGTGTGTGTGTGTGTGTGTGTGTACTATTTTAGGAAATCATAAAAGAAATGAAAAAACCCACAAATAAAAAAAGATTTATACGATAACAACATTACAAAAAAGGAAAAGTAGTTTAAAATTTTCCCTGGAAGGAAAAAAAGAAAAGGAGCTTTTTGGCCATAGCTTCTGTCTGTTCCCTTCCCCCTCCCAGAAATATTATAAAATTAATCTGCCTACATCCTATTTTTTCTTAAAGTTTTTATTTATTCCTTTAAAAATACCATACATATTTCCTGGTATCCTCTCATCACCCTATATAATCCTCTCATGTCACAAAGGAAAACAGTCAAGCAAAACCAACAGACCAAGAATTACTTTTGACATTATGCAATATTTGACATTCATATCCCTACTTTCCACCAAGAAACAGGAAGATCTGTTGCGTCACGTGTCCTGTGGGAGCAATATTTTTCAGATCCTACATTTTTAGGGTGGAGAGTACTAAATCCTTTTGGTCTCCTATAGACAATATAATTTGTTCATACATTGTAGTTTTTTTTAATCAGGGTTTTGTTTGCATTATTGGTGCAAAAAAAATTGACGTTTGATACATAAGGAGAAGACAAGGAATGTGAGGATCTTTTAGCCTAGAACTTTTAGCCTTTATTATTCCTGTCCTCCTCCTGAATCTACTCAATGAGAGATGGTTCCATTTCATCCGGCGTTTCTTTGTGGGAAAAATATTTACAAAATTTCATTTAAGAAGGCTGTCTAAATAGCAGTAAGACATTCCGGGGAAGTAGACATTGAATTTGCTGAAGTATTTCTCTTTATTTGATTACTATTTCTTAGCTATGAATTGAATTAGGAAAGGAGATGGCAAAATGTCAGAGAATTATTTTTGTGTCTTTGTTTGTAGGGTTGGGTAGAGGGTGGAGAGGTGGGATGAAAAAATGTAGCTTTTGTGCTGGGTTACCAACTTGTTAAACAAAACTTTATTATTAAAGAATTCCCTCCCATGTGTAGATGTGGGTGTGCTTTCCAGAGTGCATGACTATCCAAGCATGGAGCCAAATCTTCACAGCAAAGAAGATGAAAAAGGAGAGGGCATACAAGTTGGAGGAGAACCATGAGAGCATAGTGTCACAGAAACCTAGGGAGAAGAGAATATCAAGAAGAAAAAGATAATTAACAATGTTGAAATATTGAAGAGAGGTCAAGAAGGATGAAGACAGAGAAAAGGTCATTAGATCTGGCAATTAAGAGATCATTGATAACTTTGGAGAGAGCACTTTTAGTTGAATGATGAAATTGAAAGCCAGATTGTAAAGAGTTTAAGAAGAAAGTAAGAATAAATAAAGTGGAAGCACTGATTGTAAAAAGTCTTCTCAAAGACTTTAATCATAAAAAAGATATGAGATAAGACATGAAATAATAGCTATTTGGATCGAGTTAGTTGTTTTCTCTTTTTGTTTTTTTAACAGTGACAGGGAGAAGGGTACCTTTTCATGTGAGTCAGAGGTGAAAGCAGAGATAATGGCAAAAGGCATTTGGGAGATAGGAAATGATGAAAGAAAAAGATGAAGCTCTTGAGGCAGTGAGGATTCAAATGTGATTATCTAACACAAATTTGTAGTGGATTGAGTCAGCATGATTTAATGATTTTGTCTTGGAGAATTCTTTCAGCAACAAGGGAAGAACAAAGAATAATCCAGGAGTGAGGCTTGGTAAGTCATGATCAACAATAGGATAAGGTAGCAAAGTAATAAAGAGAAGAAGACAGTATAGAGTTGAATTGCTTCACTGAGTAATCATTATATGAAAGGAAGGAGTGTAGCCAGTGCTACACTGGTTTGGAGAAAAAAAAACCAGATAACTAAGGACTTGAGGTATTAGAAGTCATAGTGAGGAAAAAGAACAGGGTTTGGACTTGCAAGGCAGAGAGAGAGGTCAAATAACAACACCTTATGATCAAATACTGGAGTTCATGAACATGGAAGCAGTAATTTGTGGGTGATGGAATGATCAAGGGTATGATCATCTCTACGTTGTAGCAGAGGGGCATTGGAAGAATCACAGGAAATTAATAACTTGTGGAATTGTAAGATTAGAGTGTTTGAGGGAGTTTAAAGTCCCTAGTTGGTTGGTTGTTGTCCTTCATGCTCTAAGAGGACCAAAATGATATCACTATGTTGGAGTCAAGGTACAGATTGTACAAATCTGACTGTCAGAAGTGTCAGATGGCTCTAGCACAGGTCAGACACAAATAGTCCATATGAACATTTGGAGTGGAGATGTCTCTAAATTTCCCATATCATGTTTCTTTTGAGCTACTGCAATTCTGCTTTGTTCATAGAGCACAATGCTCTCTTCTATGCAGGCACACCACACTGGGTGGTCCTCTGTGCCAGTATCCCCCATGCATCACTCAACTCCAAAGTTCTTTAAAGAGACATTGAGAGTATCCTTGTATTGTTTCTTCTGATCTCCATGTAAGTGTTTACTTTACATGAGTTCTCTGCAAAATAGTCTTTTAGGCAAATAAATGTTTGACATTTGAATAACATGACCAACTCACTGGAATTCTGCTCTCTGCATAAGAATTTGAATGCTTGGCAGTTCAGCTCAAGAAAAGACCTCAGTGTCCAGTACTTCTCTTGTCACATGATCTTCAGAATCTTGCTAAAACAATTCAAATGGAAACAATTCAGTTTCATGGCATGGCACTAGTAGACTGTCCAGGTTTCACAGGCAAAGCCATTGGGCTTTGTAGACTTCAGTTTGGTAGGGAATCTAACACCTCTTCTCTCCCACAATTTTCTTTGGAGCCTCCCAAACACTGTTAGCTCTGGCCATGTCTGTGTCAACCTCATCTTCTATGTACTCGTCCATAGAAAGTATACTGCCAAGGTAAATGAACTTATCCACAACATTAAAAATTCTTCCATTTGCTATAACCAATGGTTCCATGTATGGATGGTGTGGTGCTGGTTCTATGTTAAAGAATCTCTGTCTTTTTTATGTTAATTGTCAGGGCAAAATTAGCATAAGTGGCAGAGAATTGATCTATACTCTGTTGCATGTCAACCTTCCAGGTTGTATTGAGTGCAAAATCATCTGTGAACAAAAAGTTGCATACCAACTCTCTTTCCATGTCAGTCTTGGTTTTGTAGCTTTTTTGAATTAAATAATTTACTATTAGTGTGGTAGTTGAAAATGATGCTGTTTTTTCCTCATTGAAGGTATCCTGCATCACTGAAAACATTATGTTAAAAAGTTTGGGAGCAAGCACACAGCCCTACAACACTCAATTGATGACCAAAAAAACAAGCGTGTACCATTCATCATCCAGAACCCATGCAAGCATGCCATCATGGACCTGGCATAGAATACTGATAAACTTCTGTAAGTAACCAAATTTTGCTGTGATTCCCAGAAGCCCTCATGACTGACAATATCAAAAGTCCGGGTCAGATCAACAGACATTGTATACAGTCCTCTATTTACTCCCAGGATTTCTCCTGGAGTTGTTTCATAGTGATATTAACTGTTCCTCAGCCCTTTCAGAAGCCGCACTGGCTCTTGGGTAGATGACCGTCTTCCAGGTGAAGGATAAGCCTCCTAAGGGGGACTCTGGCAAGAATCATGCTTGTGGAGAGGATTCTGGGAAGCTGGCAGAGTAGGTCAGAAAATTCCCAGCTCTCAAGATTTTCCTTCACAAAAGAGATAAAACAACTCTTCAGGGCAAACAGAGAGCCCTGAAAAATAAACAAGAAAAGGAGCAGAACAGGGATCCTCTTCGGACAATCAGAGAAGATCTGAAGAAAATTCCCTGTAAGAGGTTTGGTCCCTGTTCAGAGTAAACACTTCCAGGCTAGAGAACACTTAAAAAGCAAGCAGCAAACCCTGGGGTTAGCCAGGTTGGGAAGTTGTCTCAGCCACAGCCACAGGAACTTTAACCCCCAGGACAGTGAGGGGAGTTGGGTATCTGAGCCCAGGAAAATTGAGGGAACCTCTGCTGATAAGGAATGCCAGATCCAGCTGTGCTGGCCAGCAAAAAGGAATCAGCACACATAAATCAGTGCAAAAGCAGTGGGGTGGGGACATCAGTGGCTTTGGGCACTTATAGGAGCCTGGAGGCTTTAAGATCAAGGTCACAGAAGGCACCTGAAGGAGAATATGAGGCCAGAGACACCAACTCACCCCCTGTACCCTAGAACTAGAAGTGATTACAAAAAATTAAGCTAGTAAAAAATAATACACAGGCAAAGGAGAAAGAATCCAACCATAGAAAGGTACTATGTGAATAGAGAAGACCGGGATTCATCTTCATAGGAGGATAATGAAACAAAGAAATCCTCTTCTGCCCCAAAGAGTAATGTCAAATGGTCACCTGCCCAAAAAGAATTCATAGAAGAACTGAAAAAAGACTTTAAAAATCAAATGAGAGAAACTGAAGAAAAACTTTTTTTAAAAAAAGAACAATCCAAGAAAAACAAGATTATGAAAAGAAAATCAATTAATTAGAGAAGTAGATCTAGAATCTTAAGGAAAACGACTTCTTTAAAATCAGAATTCGGTCAAAGGAAGCCAGTGAAGTCTTGAAGATTCCAAGAAATAATAAAACAAAATATGAAAATTAAAAGAATTAGAAGAAAATGAAAAATTAGAAGAGAATGTGAAGGATCTCATAAGAAAAACAACTGATCTGCAGAACAATCTAAACCAGAAAACATAATAATTGGACCATCTGAAAGCTATGCTCAAAAAAAGAATTTTGATACAATAATACAAGAAATAATTAAAGAAAACTTTCCTAACACAAGAGGAGAAAGTAGAAATAGAAAAAATCCATTGATCAGCACCCGAAAGAGATTCTACGAGGAAAACCCACAGGAATATTATAGTCATATTCTGAAACCCCAGTTCAAAGATAAAATATTACAAGCAACAAGAAAAAAACAATTTACATATGGTGGTGCCACAATTAGAGTCACACAAGACCTAGCAGTGGCAATACTAAAAGACCACAGGTCTTGGAACATTATATATTGAAAAGCAAAAAAAACTGAGCTTCTGATCAAAAATCTCATACCCAGGAAAGCTAAAGCATAATCCTGAATGGGAAAAAAATAAGCATTTAATGAATTATCAGACTTTCAGGACTTTGTTAAGAAAACCAAACAACCCTCAACTTAATAGAAGATTTGACATACAAGAGCCAAGAGAAGCATAGGGTACATACCAAAGACATTACAAGGGACTCAATAAGGACAGACTGTTTACCTTTATGTATACAAAATGTAAAGCATGTCTAAGATTGTTTTTAGCAATTGGATAGTTCAAAAGAAAGATTGGAGTGGAACTAAGTGTGATATGACTTCAAAAAGTAAAACTGCTCAGGAACAGTAAAAAAGAATACTTCATACAAATGAGGTGTGACAGGAAGAATTGACACAAAACAATTAGATGGGGAAGGAGGGTTCTAGAAGAGTATAAAAGTTTTTTAAATTTAGAAAGAAATAAAACACTAAGGAGTTATGGAGGGGGGAAAGGATGAGGGAGAGAGCTTTAGAGGGTAGGGTAAGGGAATAGGTTAAAGGGGGATACAGAAGGGTGTTTAGATTAATGGGAACAGGAATAAGGGAGGGATCCTTGGGAGGATAAGGGAAGGATCTTTAAAGGAGATGGTTAAAGAATAGGTCAAAAAAGCATATAAAAGGGTATTTAGATTTATGGGAATTGGAACTATAAGGGAGAGGTCTTTGGAGCGGAAGTAGGCTAAGCAATAGGAGGGCAAGGTAGCAGGTAGAAGTAAAGTAGAGGAGTTAGGAGGGATAGGAAATAAGAGAGATGCACAAAGAAAAACAAAGATTAAGAGTAGAATCTCTTAGGGAAAGTACATGTTTGTACATGTATGTATATATGTATATGTGTATGTATATATTAATGTATATTTAAATATATCCACACTAAATTGTAGCCTCTGGAGGGTGGGAGAGATGAGGAAGGGGGGAAAAAAGAGCAAAGTAAAAAGTGCACAGCAGAGAAGAAAAGAAAACCTACAAGGAAGCAAAATCAAGATGCACAGCTTTTAACACAATGTGTAGTATTCGATATATAGGCTTTCTTAAAATGGAAATTTATCACTATATATTTTTAATCCTCTCTCATGTTCTGCTGTGCACATGACATTTTTTTCTTTTCTTATTTTATATTTAAATTTATAATGTTTCTTTCTCTTTTTGTATCATATGTTTAAGTTTTAGTATTTGAGTCTACAATAAAAAATAAAGAGCAAAAACAAAAAAATTGATATTAATCAATGACAATTGAAAAATTATTTAAAATCAATTGGTAATTAAATGGTTTAACAAATAATGAATGGGTCAAAGAACAAACCATAGAAATAATTTATAGTTTCATTAAAGATAATGAAAACAATGAAACAACCAAATATTGGTGATTTGGCCAAAGCAATCCTTGGGGGAAATTTTATGTCTCTAAATAGTTTCATCAATAATAGTGATAGGGTGCTTGTGCTTGGACCCCAGTTCTTAGGACCATATCTCTCCCCAGCCCAAAGATCTTATCTCCAGCAATAACTTATGAGTGGGCCTAGAGAGGCAAACTATCTCTCCCTGTTACAAGAACAAGCTGACCTCTGTAGAATTTCCCTTGTAAGAGTAGGACATCTTGTACCAGCAAGATTATCGTGTACTGATTCCCATAGTTACTATATACAATCCAGATGCCAAGTATAGATGTCAACTCCCAAGGCTATTCTTATTACAGATGTAGATGTACAGATATACGGAACCTTTAGAAGCATCACCCCCTCAGGCCATGCCAGTAGTGAAGGGTATCTGTGCCCAAGGTACGATCACCACTTAATTAGCATGGTTGGCACCCAATCTACCTATATAATATTTACGTAATATATGTAATTTCTAAAATCTTTCTCATTATTAGGGCAGTTAAAAGGAGCAACATAGAGGATACGTAATAAAATGATAACCAAAAAAATAAAATTAAGGGGTGAGAAAGAGGAATGCATTGGGGAGAATGGTGAGAGAAGAGGTAGAATGGGAGTAAATTATCTTACATAAAAGAGGCACAAAATAGGTTTTGCAGTGGAGAGGCAGACAACCTTTGAACCTTACCTTGGGAAAAACATGCGCACTCAGTTGGGTATCTAAATCCATATTGCCCTACAGGGAAGTAGGAAGGGAAGGAGATAAGAGAAGAAAATGGAGATGATAGAAGAGAGGACAAGACACCACTAGGTCTGTATCCCAAAGAGACAAAAAGGGGAAGATAGGGGAGGAGTGGAAAGGATCTATGTGTATGAAAACATTTATAGCAGTTCTTTTTGTGGTGGTAGAGAATTGGAAATTGAGTGGATGTCCACCAATTAGGAAAAAGGTGAAAAAGTTGAGGGCTATGATTGTGATGGACTATTATTGTGCTATAAGAAATGATGAGTATGATGCTTTCCAAAAAAACCTGGAAAGATTTACATGAACTGATGCCAAATGAAGGGAGCAGATGCAGGAAGATAGTGTATGTAGTAACAGCAATATTATTTGATGATCAGCTGTGAATAACTTTGCTATTTTTCAGCAATACAATGACCTAAGACAATTCTGAAGGACTTATAATGAAAAATGCTGTCTAATTCCAGGGAAATAACTAATAAGTCTGAATACAGATCAAAGCATACTTTTTAAAAAATTTTGTGCTTCCTGTCACATGATTAATATGGAAATATGTTTTTGTATAACTTACATCATATTGCTTGTCTTCTTAATGAGAGGAGAATATAAAGAGGGAAAGAATTTAGAATTCAAATTTTTAAAAAAATAAATGTTAAAAGTTGTACATGTAATTGGAAAAAATTTTAAATCTGTTAAAATAAATAGCAAATTGAAAAATAGTTCTTAAAAACATTAAAGCAATATGTAATACAAATGTGACTGTTATTAAGCTACTTCAAATATTTATACTGAAAATCTCCTCCAAATTAGTTTCCAAGAAAAGTCATAGAGTTCAGCACACTGAACAAGCATTTTAGAGTTTTAGTTTCATCTAGTGAGAGTAAAGGCAAATTATTTTGAGTTATGTGATAATATCATGAAACAAGCTCTACACTGAAAACTAAGAGACTTGATTTCTATTTCTAATTTAGTAACCTCGGGAAAATTACTTCCCCTTTCTGAGTCTCAGTTTCATAACATATGAAATGAGAAAACTGGATCAGATGTTTCTAAAACAATCTCTCAGATCTGTATGCTGTGCATGCCCCTATAGCAGATCCTCCCTCCCTCCCTTCCCATGACTGGAGTACTTCCTTCCTCCCTACCCCCACTACCTCCTTGTGGGACTTTGAGCAAGTCACTTCCACTTTCTAGGCTTCAGTTTACTCACCACAAGTAGCCCTTCTAGCTGTGACATGCTGGGGACTAAATCTGAATTCATAGCTTTGTCACCCCTTCTTCCTACTCCTAGCCAAGGGAGAGCTTTATTAAGTCCCCTACTATAATGCATCAATAAAATTTTAAAACATAAAACCATTGTCTTTTAAAATATAAAGTAAAAGGGTTAAATTAGATGGCTTACACATTCCCATGCAACTCTAATGCTTTCTGATTTTAATGTTGTTTGAAAATATAGGATCTAAGAATTCGTTTATATCTAAACCACATTGAACTCTCTTACAACTTACAAAGCAGCTGTTTTAACTTTGAAGACTTCTGAGATTAAAAACAAATGAACATGAAAACTGAAGTAATTCCACTTTTGAATAGGTCTAATTGTTTGCATGTCTCTAGATGATTCAAAAGGAAGCAGAAAAGATATTTCTGGCCTCTTTTCCCCACACCTTTCTTCAATCAAACAATCAATCAATGAATTAAGTGCCTACTATGTGCCACTGGTTATATAAAAGAAACAAGAGACAACCCCTCCGCTCAAGGAGTTTGGAAAGGGGGAGAAAAAATGCAGACAAATACATACAAAGCAAGCTATATATGGTATAAATAGGAAATAATTACCTATAAATAGGAAATAATTATAATAATAATTAAATAATAAATAATAACAATTAAATAATAGGAAATAATTTTTGGAAGCCACTGAAATTAAGAGGTATTGAAGGTTTCCTGTAAAATATATAATTTTAGTTGGGCCTTAAAGAAATCCAGGGAGGTCAGTAGTGAAAGCAGAGGAGGCAGAGTGTTCCAGACACAGGGGACAGTTAGAGAAAATGCCCAGAGTTGAAATATGGAATTGTCTTGTTCATGGAACAACCAGGAGTCCAGTGTCACTGGGTCAAAAAGTTAAGTATAAGAGTATAAGAAGTTTGAAAAGGTACGAGAGGTCTAGTTTATGAAGGGCTTTGAAGTCCAAACAAAGCATTTTATATTTTATCCTGCAAGCATAGGGAGTCATTTGAACTTATTGAGTGGGGAGGAGGGGTGTGATCCAGTTGGAGCTGTGCTTTAGGAAAATCACTTTAGTGGCTGAATGAAGAATGGATTGGAATAGAGAAAGATTTCAGGCAGGCAGACACACCAACAGGCTATTGCAACAATACAGACATGAAGTGATGAGGGCATACAGTAGAGTGGTGGCAGTCAGAGGAGGGCAGAGGAGAGAATGGAGTGTATTTGACAGATGTTGCAAAGGTAATGGGTGCAAAGATAATGTTGCAAAAGTAACTTGGCATGGGCTCTGGCTCCAACTACTTCCAATACATGTAAAAAAATGACTCTAAACAAATTTTAAAGCTACAGAACTCACAAAGAGCCAGAGAAAAACAAATCTCCCACTGAAGGCAGCCTGGTGGGCCGTGCTGAGAGCTAGACATGGTCCCACAGGAGCCACTAGGTTCTGGCCCCAGGGTGGCCATAACCAGCAGCAGCCAGAGCAGACTTCAGGGGAGTGAATCACCAGCAACTTGGGTGGTTTCCAGACTTCTCAACCCATTAATGCCAAAGACAAAGTAAAAGGTCCATGTGGAACTCTGTTGGAATAGGGATGGACAGAAGAGGGTGGTCCGGCCCCTGCCTCCACGGCAAGAAGCAGGTGGCTGCAGCAGCCACCATGGTGTGACTGGTTCAGGAGCTCCTAGCCTGCAGATCATAGGGGGACCAAGCAACCATTCAGAGCGTAATTGCTCTTGCTTTGAACTGCTTGGATCTGAATCTTGGTCTTGGGTGGTGGTCTTGGGGTTTTTAGTCAGTGAGCCAGAGCTTGTGGGGGCTATAGAGAGGATGCCCTCCTAATAGCTTTGGCAGCTGCAAAAACCCCAGTGATTTGGGACAAATCTCTCTCCATTCTGGAAGCAGAGTTCTACTCTAGCAAAGAGCTCAAAAGTCAAGAAAATCATGAAAAGCAAGTCAACAGCCTGCTAAAGGAGACCCAAAAATACACTGAAGAAAATAACACCTTAAAAAATAGACTAACTCAAATAGCAAAAGAGACACAAAAAGCCAATGAGGAGAAGAATGCCTTAAAAAGCTAAATTAGCCAGATAGAAAAGTAATTTCAAAAACTCACTAAAGAGAATAATTCTATCAAAATGAGACTGGAGCAACTAGAAGCTAATGACTTTATGAGAAATGAAGATACTATAAAACAGATCTAAACAAATGAAAAAATAGAAGGCAATGTAAAATATCTCATTGGAAAAACCACTGACCTGGAAAATAGATCCAGGAGACATAATTTAAAAATTATTGGACTACCTGAAAGCCATGATCAAAAAAAGAGCCTAAACACCATCTTTCAAGAAATTGTCAAGCAAAGTTGCCTTGATATTCTAGAACCAGAGGGCAAAATAGAAATGGAAAGAATTCATTGATCACCTTGTGATGAAGATCCCAAAAGGAAAACTCCTAGGAATATTAGAGCCAAGTTCCAGAGTTCCCAGGTCAAGGAGAAAATACTGAAAGCAGTCAAGAAGAAACAATTTGAGTACTGTGGAAACACAATCAGGATAACACAAGATCTAGCAGCTTCTACATTAAAGGACTGAAGAGCTTGGAATATGATATTCTGGAGGTCAAAGGAGCTAGGACTAAAACCAAGAATCATCACCCAGCAAAACTGAGTATAATGCTACAGGGGAAAATATGGTCATTCAATTAAATAGAGGATTTTCAAGCATTCTTGATTAAAAAAACAGAGCTGAACAGAAAATTTGACTTTAAATACAAGAAGCAAAAGAAGCATGAGAAGGAAAAAGAAGTCATAAGGAACTTATTAAAGTTGAACTACTTACATTCCTACCTGGAAAATTCCTACATGGATAATTGTAACTCATAAGACTTTTCTCCATATGAGGATAGTTGAAAGGAATATATGTGTGTGTGTGTGTGTATGTATGTACGTATACATACATATATATGTATGTATAGGAGGGTGTATGTGTATATAAATATATATATATGTATATATGTGAATGTGGGTATATATATGTTCATGTATACAAAGACAGAGGGCACAGGATGAGTTGAATATGAAGGATAGGTGAAAAGTCAATTCATTATGGTTGAATAAGATGATTTCAGAATTCTTGAACATGGTAGTGTTGCATTTGTGGGTGATGGCAAGATCAAGGATATGACCATCTTTGTGCATGGCTGAGGTAGCATGGAAGAATAGCTTATGGAAAGTGAGAATGAAAGAACTGAGTGGTAATGATATTTGAAGGAGTGTCTATATATGTGTGTGTATATGTTTATGTGTCTGTGTGTGTGTATGTATGTGTGTGTGTGTGTATATATATATATATATATATATACACACACACACACACACACACACACACACACACACATACATACACACCCATATATATTTATATGGGTGTGTATGCCCTCATATAAGGGAAGCTGGGGAGGAAGGAAAAATACCATGCACCAAACTCATTGAGGAAAGAAGAGGACAGACAGGGGGTAGGGGTGGAAGAGAGGCAGACAGCAGAGGTAACTACCACAATTTTGATTGGATGCTAGATATGAATAGCATGAACCTCAAAGTAGAAGTTACTGAGTGATAGAGTTAGGGATGGAATTTAGAAGTGGCTATGGGGAACAAAGAGTATTTCAACTTTCCTGCCTCAGTCAGTGAGCCAAGGAGAACGAATGAAGGTGTTACTGGAAAAGTGGTCAAGGATGTTGTGTCATCTAGAGGAACCATGTTTCGGTAATAGCTAATTCAAGAAAGGAGGACAGGAAAAGATCTAGAATGAAGGGAAGTTTGCTGCCTATAGCATTCCACATGGCACAAAGGAAGGACTAGGTGCTGTTTGGTTGAAACTTTATTTGTATCCTACCAGGCAAGTGGCCAACAAATGTTGGTGGCATTGAACATCTAGCTACCATACTAAGAGGACTGGGAGTTTTAAAGAAGATGATGGAAATAAATACAAATATAGACAAGGGACATTTTCAGGAGCGGAAGGAATGGGTAAGCTGTCACAGTGGAATTATTGTTGATAGGGAGCTTTCAACATCTAACTACCTAAAACTAGACCCAAGAGATGAGTAAACCTACTTGAAAATTTTCCTGGAATTATTTTTAGAAGATTTATGTGGCAGCGTGTACAAAATAATTTGGGTGGATTAAATTGGGTTACCTCTATAGGCTCAGAAAATTAAATATTCTAATCCCACTTGATCTGAGTCAGCTCAAAGTAGGCCTTCTAGTGCATGGATCCTTGAAATGTATAGCCACCATTCTAACTGGTCATCAATGGGGAATAAGTAGTAAATAAGAGCTCACTGGGAATTGGGAAAAAAGAGGAAAGAAATCTCAAACAACTCTCACAGATCCAGGGAGCTTTATTTTTCTGAAATGGATATAATTTACTAGCCTAAAGATGATGGTGGTTGGCAATCATAGTCAAAAATTAAAATTAAAAAAAGAAACACACACACAAAAACATCAAAATGTTCAACTCCATCAATTTCTGTCATTAGAAATTACTTCCAAAAAAAGAAATTACTTCAAATTATAGCCTAAAGTTTTATATGAGTCCAAATACTATATCTTATGGTTTTTATTAAAGATATTAAAAGATACAAAGTAGTGTGTTTAAAATATGGGAGTTTGTTTCCAATGAAAAATTCTTCAAAATATAATAAATTATTCTGCATTTTTCAAGACTTCTAATTGGTTAAGAAAAAAATCTGGGGTACGTGGTATCTAATCTGGCTTGTCTCTTTATTAATATAACAGTTCCTGGTATTATAAAGAGACTCCAAGGGATCTGATTCCTAATTGTTTGTTCCTTTGGAAGCTGCTCTTCAATAAATTAATAGTATTCACAATGACAGTGAATTTGTCAGGTATAAGTGCAAGTGGAGTGAAGTTTTCTTGGAAGGGAAAGGAGAATTTCTAATCTAACCATCCACCTTCAAGCTGTGCCTATTTCACATGGATTCAGACCCTTGTTCTCAGCATCTTTATACATCCTTAGGAAGTCTTTGAAACGAGGAGCACAGCTTAATCTGGCCTCCCCAAAGTGCATTTGGCCTGTGAAGAGGAAATCCCCATTTCCTGGTTTCACTCCACATTCTAATAGTGTCTTGATCTGTCCGTGCCAGCTCTCACTGCTTTCCATAAGCTGAAAGACTTTATTCTTCTGCCTGTACAGTTTGCTGACACGAATGTCAATGACAGATTCTCGTTGTTCTGGCTCATTTGTTACATTCTGGATGGATCCTCTTACCACTAGAAGAGAAAAGGGAGAAAGGAGTCAAAAACATTAAAAACTCCTATTAAGTAGTAATAATGACTTTATACCTCTCTGAAGATAAATCGAAAGTAAATAAGACATGGAAACTTGCACTGATTAGAACTGGAAGAGATCTTAGATAAAAAGCTACTAAGCCCATCCAGCATTTTACAGATAAAGAAACCAAGCTATAAAGTGGTTAAATGATTTGTCTAGGATGACATTATTAAGTGTTTGAGCTGATATTTGAATCCAGATCTGCCTGATTCCAAGGACAATATCTTGTCCACCATATGAGTCTGTCTAATTACAGAAATGTTCACAAATAAGGTTCAGGAAAATATGAAGATTGCGTCAGATACTGTCTTCACCTGCATGATGCAAGGGAGAAAAATGGGGTCTCTTCAGATGAAGAATGCTAGGAAATTACATTCAGGAAAATGTAGACCAAGTGAACAGCATATCTAGACATTCTGTAACTTTAAACTACTTGGGAGTTTTGAAAGGTGAGGCAAGCTACATGAATCTGAAAGACTTTAGGTAGGGTGACAAAATTAGGAGGCTACTGCAATAATCTAGGTGAGAGATGATGATGGCTTGAACTAATGTCATAGCTTTGTGAGTGTAGAGAAGGGGTTGAATGCATGCACTATTATGAAGATAGAAATAAGACTTAGCAACTAACTGGATATGTGAGGTGAAGGAGAGGGAGAAGTCACAGGTAATGAAAAAGTTATCTGGAAGCCTGGAAGAATGGTTCAACAGAACATTCAACAGAAATAGGAAAGTTGGGAATAGCAAAAGGGTTGAGGGGAAGGGTAATATATTCAATTTTTGACATTTTGAGTTTGAGATGTCTCCAAGGTATCCAGTTCAAACTGTCTAATAATCAGATTCAGGAATGAAATTCAGGGAAGAGACTAGAATTACATATATAGATCTGTAAGTCATTTACATAGAAATGATAATTAAAGGTACAGCAGCTGATGAGATTATCAAGAAAGTATAAGAAGAGAAGAGAATACGGTCTGGGATAGAACCTTGGGGAACGCCCATAGTTAGGGTATTGTGATATTTATAATGAAACAGTAAAGGAGATGGAAAAGAAGGTAAACAGTCTGTAAGAGAGGAATGAAGTGAAAGATAGTATCCAAAAAAAGAGAGAGGAAAGATTAGACAGGAGGATAGTATAATCAGCAGTGTCAAATGTAGCAGACAGGTCTTTGGGGACTGAGAAAACACTGTAAGATTTGACAATTTAGAGATCATTGACAGTTTTGGAGAGAACAGTTTCGGTAGACTCAATGTCAGAAGATAGTATTTAAAACATTGAGTGAGGAGAGGAGACTTTTTTAAAAAATATATTCTTTAATTGATTATTCATTTTTAACATTCATTCTTTAATATTTTGAGTTCCAAATTCTCTCCCTCCCACAATCTCCTCTTTCCACTGAGAAAGCAAGCAATATGATATCAATTACACACATGACATCATGCAAAACATTTCCATATTAGTCAATTTTTTAAAAGCAAGAAAAATAAAGTCAGAAAATTTTACTTCAATTTGCATACAGGGGTCATTAATTCTGTCTCTGGAGATGGAAAGCATTTTTCATCATGAATCTTCTAGAATTGTCATGGATCATTGTATTGATCAGAATAGCCAAATCTTTCACAGTTGATCACCATTACAACATTACTGTTACAACATTGCACAATGATCTCCCAGTTCTTCTTACTTTACTTTGCATCAGCTCATATAGGTCCTTCTATATTTTTCTGAACCTCCCTCCCCATCATTTTCCACAGCATCACTCCATCACAATCATATGCCACGAGTTTTTTTAGTGTTCCTTTTTTTATTTTTAGTTTTCAACATTCACTTCCATGAGATTTTTAATTCTAAATTTTTCCTCCTTCCTTGTCTCCCCTCTCCCCAAGACAGTATGCAATCTGATACATTATACATGTAAAATCCTTTTAAATATATTTCCACATTAGTCATGTTGTAAAAGAAGACTCAGAACAAAAGGGGAAAACCATAAGAATGAAAAAAACAGAAAAAGAGAGAATAGTGTGCTTCTATCTGCACACAGACAGTATAGTTCTTTCTCTGGATGTTGATAGTGTTTTCCATCATAAGTCTTTTGGAATTGTCTTAGATCATCATGCCACTGAGAAGAGCTAAGTCTATCAAACTTGGTCATAACACAATGTTGCTATTACTGTGTACAATGTTCTTCAGGTTCTGTTCACTTCACTTAGCATCAGTTCATATAAGTCTTTCCAGGTTTTCCCTAAATCTGCCTGCTTGTCATTTATGTTACAATAGTATTCCATTATATTCATATACTACAGCTTGTTCATCTATTCCCCAAATGAAGGACATACCATCACTTTCTTTGCCACCACAAAAACAGCTGCTATAAATATTTTTGCCTTGTGAGTCCTTTTCCCATTTTAATGATCTCTTTTGTATATAGACCTAGAAGTGGTGTTGCTGAGGCAAAGGGTGTGCACATTTTTATAACTCTTTGGACATAGTTCCAAACTGCTCTCCAGAATGGTTGGATCACTTCACACCTCCACCAATAATGCACTGATGTTCCAATTTTTTCACATCTTCTCCAACATTTACCATTTTCCTGTTAGCTAATCTAAGAGTCTTTTTGATTTGCATTTCCCTAATCAATAGTGATTTAGAGCGTTTTTTCATATGACTATAGATATCTTTAATTTCTTCCTCTGAAAACTGCCCATTCATATCCTGTGACCATTTATCATTTGATGTCTTGTATTCTTATAAATTTGAATTAATTCTCTATATATTTTAGAAATGAGACCTTTATTGGAGATACTGGTTATAAAAATTGTTTCCCAGCATTCTGTTTCCCCTCTAATCTTGGTTGTGTTGGCTTAATTTGTGTAGAAACTTTTCAATTTAGTGTACTCAAAATCATCCATTTTGCATTTCATAATGTTCTCTATCTCTTGTTTAGCCATAAATTCTTCTGTTCTCTATAAATCTGACAGGTAAATTATTCCTTGCTCTCCTACTTTGCTTATAGTATCAGTCTTTATATCTAAATCATGTACTCATTTTGACTTTATCCTGGCATACAGTATAAGATGTTGGTCTATGCCGAGTTTCTGCTAGTGTTTTTGTATTTTCCACTTTTCCCAGTAGTTTTTGTTAAATAGTGAGTTATTATGCCAGAAACTGGAATCTTTGGGTTTATTAAATAGTAGATTGCTGTAGTCATTGATCTTGTGTCTTTTGTACCTAACCTATTTCACTGATGCACCACAATATTTCTTGGCCAGTACCAAGCAGTTTTGATGATCCCTGCTTTCTAATACAATTTAAGATCTGATACAACTAGGCCACCTTCCCTTGCATTTCTTTTCATTAATTCCCTTGATATTCTGGACCTATTGTTCTGCCAGATGAATTTCATTATTACTTTTTTCTAGCTCTATAAAATAATTTTTGGTGGTTTGTTTGGTATGGAACTGAATAAGTAATGTAATTTAGGTAGAATTGGCATTTTTATTGTATTAGCTCAGCCTACTCAGGAGTAACTGATATTTTTCCAGTTGTTTAGATCTGATTTTATTTGTGTGAAAAGTTTTTTGTAATTGTGTTCATATAGTTGCTGGGATTGTTTTGACAGGTAGACTCCCAAATATTTTATAGTGTCTACAGTAACTTTAAATGGAATTTCTCTTTCTATTTCTTGCTATTGGGCTTTGTTAGTTATATATAGAAACGCCCAAAATTTGTGTGGGTTTATTTTATATCCTGCAACTTTACTAAAGTTATTTATTATTTCAATTAGTCTTTTACTTGATTCTCTAGCATTTTCTAAGTATAGCATCATATCATCGCTAAGAGTGATAACTTTGTAGAATGTATCCTAATTCTTTCCATTTTTTTCTTCTTTTATTGCTAAAGCTAACATGTCTAATAAAATATTGATCAACAGTGGTGAAAATGGACATCCTTGTTTCACCCTCAGTCTTACTGGAAATGCTTCTAGTTAATCCCCTTTACATATAAAACTTGTGGATGGTTTTAGCTATCTAACATTTTAAGGAAGAATCCACTTATTTCTATACTCTCCAGTGTTTTTAATAGGAATGGTCGTCGCATTTTGTCAAATGCTTTTTCTGCATCTATTGAGATAATCATATGGTTTCTACTAGTTTTATTGCTGATATGGTAAATTATACTGATAGTTGTCCTAATATTGAACTAGCCCTGCATTCCTGGTATGAATCCTACCTAGTCATAGTGTATTATCCTGAAGATAAGTTGCGGTAATCTCTTTGCTAATATTTTATTTAAAGTTTTTGCATCGCTCTCTTTGTGTTGGCAAAAAATTGGAAATATAGGGGATGCCCATCAATTGGGGAATGGCTGAA
>CM053584.1:189532095-189549761 GCA_028627135.1 Pseudochirops cupreus | reverse complement strand
ATACAGCCCTTTGAGGGAGGTGTTTTATTATCTCCATTTTACGCTTGAGGAAACTGAGACTGACAGAGGTAAAGTGACTTGTCCAGGGTCACACAGTTTTTGTGTCCAGGATTGAACTTGGGTCTTCCTGACTCCAGGTCCAGTGCTCTATCATCTGCACCACTAGCTGTTTCCTAATGGCTATGGACAGGAAAATTAAATTGCGTAGAAAACAGGAAGGGAATAAAGTCTGTAAGTAGTGGAAGCACCTTGAAAGCTAAAAGGATCATTGAGATACATGGCCTCATGTTTTCATTTATGTTTGGACAAATACTGAAGCAACTCCTCTCTATTTGAAGTTGTGAATAGATAAAAGCAATTAAAATGAAGGGGCTTTTCTGACCCTATAAGATTTTTTTTTTCTTACCCATTTATGTAGGCTGTTGGTAGCAGGACTTTTATTTATTTATTTAATGTTTAATTTTCCCCCAGTTACAAGTGAAATCAATTTTTCACATTTGTTGTTAGAACTTTGCGTTCCAAATTCTTTCCCTTTTTCCTTCCTCACCCTCCTCATTGAGAAGGCAAGCAATTACATATAGGTTATATATGTGTAGTCATGTAAAACGTATCCATAATAGTTCTGTTAAGATCAAGAAAAATAAAGTGAAAAACAGGTATTCTTCAGTTTATATTCAGATACCATCAGTTCTTTCTCCGGGGATTGATAGCATTTTTCATCGTTAAGTCCTTCAGAGTTGTTTTGGATCATTGTGTTGCTGAGAATAGCTAAGTCATTTACAGCTGATCATCTGACATTATTTGCTGTTACTTGGTACATAGTACGTTTCACTTTACATTCCGCCTGTGCAAATCTTCCAAGGTTTTTCTGAGAGCATTCAGCTCAGCATTTCTTACAGTACAATAGTATTCCATCATAGTTACATACCACAACTTGTCTACACATTCCCCAACTGATGGTCATCCCCTCAATTTCTAATTCTTTTTTTTTTTTTGGAGGGGGAAGACAGGGCAGTTGGGATTAAGTGACTTGCCCAATGTCACACAGCTAGTAAGTGTTAAGTGTCTGAGGCTGAATTTGAACTCAGGTCCTCCTGACTCCACAGCCAGTGCTCTATTCACTGTGCCACCTAGCTGCTCCTCAATTTCTAATTCTTTACCCTCAGAAAAGAGCTACTATAAATATTTTTGTACATATAGGTCCTTTTCCTTTTTGTTCTTTATCTTTTAGAGGATATAGCCGTATGGGTGGTATTGCTAGGTCAAAGGGTATGCATGGTTTTATTGAGCATAGTTCCAAATTGCTCTATAGAATGGTTGAATCAGTTCACAACTCCACCAACAGTAAATTAATGTCTCATTTTCCCCACATCCCCTCTAACATTTGTCATTTACCTTTTCTATCCTATTAGCCAATCTAATCAGTAGGAGGTAGAAGCTTAGAATTGTTTTAATTTGCATTTCTCCAATGGAGTGTGTTAGAATATTTTTTCATGTGGCAATAGATAGCTTTAATTACTTCATCTGAAAACTGATTATATCTTTTGATCATTTACCAATTGGGGAATGGCTTTTATTTTTATAAATTTGGCATAGTTCTCTATATGTTTGAGAAATGAGGCCTTTATCAGAGAAACTTGCTTCAAATTTTTTTCACATTTCCTATTTCTAACTGTATTTCCCTCCATCCTATTCCCCCTACTTTAATTTATTCTGTTCTCTTTCTCCTTTCATCCTGTCCCTCCTCAAAAATATTTTGCTTCTGACTACCTCTTCCCCCATTTTGCCTTCCCTTTTTTCACCACCTCCTTCCTTCTCTTATCCCCTTCTAATTTCCTGTAGGGTAAGATAGATTTCTGTACCCCAGTGCCTGTGTATCTTATCTCCTCTTGGAGCCAATTCTGATGAGAGTAAGGTTCACTCATTCCCCCTCACTTTCCACCTCTTCTCCTCCATTATAAAAGCTTTTTCTTGCCTCTTTAAAAAAAATTTTTTTTTTACTTGCTCCCTTTTAAAAAAATTATTTATTTAATATTTTTAGTTTACATCATTCATTTCCACAAGATTTTGAGTTACAGATTTGTTCCCCATCTTTCTCCTACCCACTTCTCCAAAACAGTGATCCCACTGTATACCCCCTCCCCCAATCTGTTCTTTCCTATATCCTCCCCCATCACCCCTCTGACTTTCCAGTAGGGCAGGATGGATCTCCCTACCCCAGTGCCTTTATATCTTATTTCCCAGTTGCATGTAAATAATAATAATAATAATAATATGTTTTTTAAACATTTGATTTTAAGACTTTAAATTCTAGATTCTTTCCCTTCCTCCTTTGTCACCCACCCCCACTGGGAAGACAAGCAATTCAATATAGGCTGTATATGTGTAGTTACGCAAAGCATCTCCACAATGGACATATTGTAAGAGACTGACTATATTTCCCTCCATTGTATCCCACTCCCCACTTGTTCTGTTCTCCACTTTGTCCCTGTCCCTTTACAAATGTGTGTGCTTCTCCCAACCCTCCCCCCCAACCTGCCCTCTCTTCCATCATCCCCCCTCTCATCACCTTCTCCCCTACTCTCCTGTAGGGCAAGATATCCAATTTAGAGTGTATGTTATTTCCTCCCTAAGCCAAATTCAATGAGAGTAAGGTTGACCCACTCCCTTTTGCCTTCCTGTTCTTCCCCTCCATTGTAACAGTTATCCCTTTCCCCTTCTATATGAGATAATTAACACCATTATATCTCTCCCCATCTCCTTTCATTGTATTCCTCTCCCACCTCTCAATTTCACCTTTTAAATGTCATCCCTTCCTATTCAATTGATCCTGTGCCCTCTGTCTATTCTTCCCTCTTTTATGTGAGATAATGTACCACATTCCTCTCTCGTACCTTAATTTTATTTTTTGGATATCATCCCTTTATATTCAACTTATGCTTGTGCCCTCTGTCCATATATGTTCCTTCTAATTACCCTAATAATGAGAAAGGTCTCATGAGTTACAATGTAGGACTATAAACCGTTTAACCCTATTAAGTCCCTTATGATTTCCCTTTCTTGTTTACGTTTTTATGCTTCTCTTGAGTCTTTTATTTGAAAGTCAAATTTTCTATTCAGCTTGGGTATTTTCATTAAGAATGCTTGAAAGTCCTCTGTCTTATTGAATGTCCGTTTTTCTCCTGAAGGGTTGTACTCAGTTTTGCTGGGTAGGTGATTCTTGGTTGTAATTCTAGCTCCTTTGCCCTCTGGAATATCATATTCCAAGTCCTCCAGTCCTTCAATGTAGAAGCTGCTAAATCTTGTGTTATCTTGACTATGGTTCTACAAGTACTTGAATTGTTTCTTTCTGTCTGCTTGCAATATTTTCTGCTTGACCTGGGAGCTCTGGAATTTGACTGTAATATTCCTAGCAGTTTTGATTTTGGGATCTCTTTGAGAATGTAATTGGTAGATTCTTTAATATCTATTTTACCCTCTGGTTCTAGAATAGCAGGGCAGTTTTCCCTAATAATTTCTTGAAAGATGATATCTAAACTCTTTTTTTTGATCAAGACTTTCAAGTAGTCCAATAATTTTAAAATTATCTCTCCTGGATCTGTTTTCCAGATCAGTTGTTTTTCCATTGAGATATTTCACATTGTCTTCTATTTTTCATTCTTTTTGGCATTGTTTAATTGTTTCTTTTAAGGCGTTCTTCTCTTTGGCTTTTTGGAACTCTTTTGCCATTTGGCCTAGTCTGTTTTTTAAGGTGTTATTTTCTTCATTATTTTTTTGTGCCTCCTTAACCAAGCTATTGACTCGTTTCTCAATTTTTTTCCATCACTGTCATTTCTCTTTCAGTGTTTCTTCTACCTCTCTTACTTGATTTTCAAAATCCTTTTTGAGCTCTTCCATGACCTGAGACCAATTCATATTTTTCTTGGAGGCTTTGGATGTAGGAACTTTGACTCTGCTATCTTCTTCTGAGTCTGTGTTTTGATCTTCCTTGTTACAATAATAACTTTCTAGAGTCAGGTTTTTTTTCCTGTTGTTTGCTCATTTTCCCAGCCTATTACTTGACTTCTAACTGTTTGTTAAAGTAGGGCTCTGTTCCCAGGGTAGAAGGTGCACTGTCCCAAGCTTCAGGGTTTTTGTGCAACTGTTTTCAGAGATATTTCTAAGT
Source organism: Pseudochirops cupreus (assembly GCA_028627135.1). Classification (NCBI taxonomy): domain Eukaryota; kingdom Metazoa; phylum Chordata; class Mammalia; order Diprotodontia; family Pseudocheiridae; genus Pseudochirops; species Pseudochirops cupreus. The sequence goes on along the minus strand of CM053584.1, from coordinate 189,545,596 downwards.
ACCTCTAACTTTTCCATTCTTCTCTCCTGGCCTGTAAGGGACCACAAACACTCTTTTCTGCCCTGAAGCTATGAGGAGGGTCCCCCCTGCTGCCACAAGCTCTGCTATGCTAGCGCTTCTCCTTGTCCCAGGATTGCCACCCAGGACTGAAGCCCAAATCTGAATGTGGGCAAAGCAGCAGAGTCCTGCCTCAGTGTTAGGAAAGTGACCCCTGTAATCTCCTTCTTACCAGTTGTTCAGCTCCCTTACTGTCTGTGGGCTAGGAGCCCTGTAAGCAGCCACTGCCAATTCAGTCACTCCCAAAGCCTGTTTCTGTCTTGCTGGGGCTGGACTATGTTCACAGGGCCTGCACTGGACTGCACTCCTCTCTCAGCCTTGTGCAACAGACCTTGTGTAAGTTATCTTGTGCTGGAAATTTATTTTACTCTGTCTTTTTATGGGTTCTGCTACTCTAGAATTTTAGAGTTGTTTTTTAAAGGTATTTGGAGGATTTTGGAGGAGAGCTCAGGCCATCTTGGCTCTCCCCCGCAATTCTTCCCCCCCCGTTGCCCAGCAGGACTTCTGCAGGGTATTAACAGAAGCTTGGGGAACCATGCCTTCTTGACATTGTATCATACTCAGGCTTTTATTTTTATGTTCTTTTTTAAAAAATAATTTTTCATTGATATCTTTTGTTTTTTACATCACCCCAATTTTCCCGGAGATCTATTCTATATAACCAATAGTATTTTTAATTAACAAAAAAGAAAAAAGAAAACAAAAAAATCATCACAATTTATCTGTATATTGAAAAAGTTAAAAAATGTGCAGTGTTTAATACCTGTGGACTCCCCACCTCTATGAGGTTAGCTTGCAAGTGTCCTCTCATAGCTTTATGATTTTGCAACATTCTTTTTTTAATTTTAATTTTTTTCTTTTTGTTTATTTTTAGTTTTCAGCATTCACTTTTATAAGATTTTGAGTTCTAAATTTTTCCCCCTCCTTCCCCAGGATGGCATGCAATCTGCTATAGGCTATACACATACAATCATGTTAAATATATTTCCACATTAGTCATGTTGTGAAAAAGAATCAGAACAAAAGGGAAAAACCATGAGAAAGAAAAACAAAAAAAGGGAAAATAGTATGCTTTGATCTACATTCAGACTCCATAGTTCTTTCTCTGGATGTGGATAGCATTGTCCATTATAACTTGTCTTAGATCATTGGAATTGTCTTAGATCATTGTATTGCTGAGAAGAGCTAAGTCTATCAAAGTTGGTCATAGCACAATGTGTAACATTCACTTTTGATTTTTTGTGTTTTTTTTGTTTTCATTTAAGTTGTTGTAGTCATTTTGTATGTTGTTTTTTTGGCTCTGTTTACTTTGCATCCATCCATTTGAGCATTTAGATATTTCCTTGCTTCTCTGTATTAATCACACACACAATTTCTTACAGCACAGTAATATTTCATTGCATCTGTGTACCACAGTTTGTTTAGCCATCCCCAAATCTATGGGCACCTACTTTTTTTTCATTTCTTAGTTATTACAAAAAGTTCTGCTTTAAATATTTTGGAGTACATGGAACTTTTCTTTTTATCATTGGCTCCCTTGTATAGGTCAAGCAATGGAATCTAGTTCAGTAAATTATATTAATTTATTAATCAGTTATTAAAGCCTGCTGTATGCTAGGCACTGTGCTAAGATCTAGGGTCCAGATAGAGGCAAAACACCATTCCTGCCCTCAAGGAACTTGCAGTCTAACATGGAAGATAACATACAAACAACTATATTTAAATAAAGCAGGATAAATGGGAAATAATTAACAGAGGGAAGGCACTAGAATTAAGAGTGGTTGGTAAGAGCTTCCAGTAAAAGAAGGGATGTTAGTTGGGACTTAAAGGAAGTTTTGGGGCAACTAAATGGCACAGTGGATCAATGTCAGGCTTGGAGTCAAGAAGACTCATCTTCATGAGTTCAAATCTGGCCTCAGACACTTATCTGGGTAACACTGGGCAAGTCACTTAACCCTGTTTAATCTAAGTTTCCTCATCTGTAAAATGAACTGAAGAGGGAAATGTCAAACCACTCGAAATATCTTTGTCAAGAAAACCCCAAATGGATTCATGTAGAGTTGGACACTACTGAAAAGAACTGAATAACAAAAGAAAACTTGGAAGGTCATTTAATTAGATCAGGGGAGGAAGAGCATTCCAGGGGATAGCCTGGGCTACTAGCCACAGAAAATGCCCAGAGCCAAGAGATAGAGTGTCTTGTTCATGGAACAGCCAGGAGGCCAGTGTGCCTCGATTGAAGAGTACATGTTGCAGAATAAGGTCTAAGAAGACTCAAAGAAGGGAGGTAGATTGTGAAGGGCTTTGAATACCAAATAGAGGATTTTGCTTTTGATCCTAGAGGCAGTAGATGACTGGAATTTATTAAGTAGAGGGCTGACATGGTTGGACCTGTGTTTTAGGAAAATCAGTGTAGCGGCTGAGTGGAGGATGGGTTGGAATGGGGAGAGACTTGAGGCAGGCTGACCTATGAGCAGGTCATTACAATAGTCCATGCATGAGGAGATGAGGGCCTACAGTAGAGTGGTGGCAGGGACAAAAGGGGGATATATGTGAGAGATGTGGCAAAGGTGAAATTGACTGAATCCATATTCCCTGGAATACTCTCCCTCTCCTGATCTGACCAAATGACCTCCCAAGCTTCCTTCTGTTGTTCAGGTGTTTTCAGTCATGTCCAACTCTGATCCCATTTGGGATTTTGCTGGCAAAGATACTGGAGTGGTTTGACATTTCCTTCTCCAGTTCATTTTATAGATGATATAACTAAGGTAAACAGGGTTAAGTGACTTGCTCAGTCACCCAGCTGAGTGTCTGAGGGCAGGTTTGAACTCATGAAGATGAGTTCTCCTGACTCCAAGCCTAGCATTATTTCCACTGTGTCATTTAGGTGCCCCAAAGTTTCCTTTAAGTTCCATCTAAAACTGTGCCAACAGTTCGGCTGTGGGTAGTGAGAGATAGTGAGGAGTCAAGGATGATTTCTGAATTGTAAGCCTGAGGGGCTGGGGTAGGAGGGGAGGGTTTAGTGGGAAATATAATGAGTTCTGTTTTAAACATATTGAGTTTAAGATGTCTACTGGAATCCAGTTCAAGATGTTTGAAAGGCAGGTTGGAGATATGAGATTGGAGGTTTGCAAAGAAATTGGAGTAATATGGATAGGTTTGAGAATCATCAGCATAAAGATAGTAATTAAATCCAGGGGGATCAATGGGATCACCAAGTAAAGAAATATATATAGAGAAGAGAAGTCAAGGCCTAGAACAGAACCCAGAGGCACATCTACAGTGAGATAGCATGATGAGAAGGGAGATCTGGCAAAGGAGAGAGAGAAAGAGCAGTCAGATAGATAGGAGGAAAACCAGATGAGAGCAGTGTCCCAAAGGCCTAGAGAAAAGAGAGAATCAAGGAGGAGAGAATAATCAATAGTGTCAAAGGTTGCAGAGAGGCCAAGGAAAACGAGGATTGAAAAAAGGCCATTGGATTTGGCAACTAAGAGATCATTAGTAACTTTGGACAAAGCAGTTTCAGTGATATGGTCATTTTAGTTACCCTATTTCCGTAATTCCAAATTGATTTCCAGAGTGGTTATACCAATTCACAGTTCTACCAACATCAACATGCCTATCGTCCCATGACTTATCCAACATTAGCTATTGCCTTTTTTTGTTATCTTTGCCACTTAACTGTTTATATCTTTTGATGGTCTTATAGTAAAGGTATAAGTATCAATATGATCGTTCAAGTGTTCATTTGACTAGAATTGTGAACCAGAGATTCCTCACAGAAAGTTCAGAAGGTGTCATGAAGAAAGTAAAGGTTGAGCTGAGGTATGAAGGACCTCTGGTTCAGGATTCTGGTAGGAATAAGGGGGTTAGGGCATTTGAGGGAAGAATGAACTTGATGTTTTTGACAAATATTGAGGCGTCTAGCTCAGTTGGGGTAGAGTATTTGTTTTAGGTTATAGGAAATGAGATTAAAGGTCACTTAGAGAGGGCCTTTAATACGAAAATAGGGGAGGGGAAATGGGAAGGTAAAGGTTTTCAAAAGACATCATTTTTATATTTGATCCTGGAGTTCATAGGAGACCACTAAAATTTACTGACTAGGGGACCTGTATTTTAAGTTCATTTTAACAGTTGAGGGGAAGATGGATTAGAGTAGAGAGAGGCAAGGTAGGGAAAACGACAAGAAAACAATTGCAATAGCAGGCTCCAAGAAGGCCTGCCCTAAGATGGTGTCGGTGGCAGAGGAGAGAAGGGCTCATATACAAGAGGTGTTGGGAAGGTTGAAATGATAGAACTTGAGAAGTGATTGGATAGAGGGGTGAAAGAGAGTGAAGAATAGAGGATGACACCCAGGTTGGGAGGCTGAGTAACTTGGAAGATGGTGTCGCCCTCAACAGAAATAGGGAAATTAGGATAAGAGGAAGGTTCTTTGGGGAGAGCTGAGTTCATTTTTGGATATATTGAGTTTAAGGTATCTATGGGACATCAAGTTTGAGGTGTCTAAAGATCAGTTGGAGATGTGAAACTAGAGGTCGGAAGAAAGGTCAAAACTGGACAAGTAAATCTCAGTTTCATGTGTGTAGAAAAGATAATTTATACCATGGTAACTGATGAGATCACCAAGTGAGATAATGTAGGGGGAGTAGAGAAAGTAGCATAGAGTCTTACGAGAAAGGTTGATAACACTCTGAATTCCATTATTGGCTATGTGAGTGAGAGCAGAGGACAGATAGAAGAGTGATTTTGAAGGTAGAATCAACAAATCTTGGCAACTGGATGGATCATAAAGGCAACTAACTATGACAAAGCTAGAATCAGATGATAGAATTCTTGATTTAATCCATGACGTGCTCACCCAAACATTGCTTCTTCTGTCCTAATTTAATAGCGGTAATTCACCCTGTTAAACCTAAGAAGAAAAATGTGTTGAGGAGTCTTCAGATAATTTGGGCAAATCAGCAAGCCTTCTTTTAGTGTAGACAGTTCTCTGCCAGTTCAGCTATGGAGAATTTAGATCACTGTGTATCAAGAAAGACAAGGAGTCAAGATAATTCTTATGTGCTGTAAATAGTTATTACTATCAATGGATGAATATGGAATGATAAAGCATGTATTACTTACTGTGTGTTAAGTACTCCACTAAAAACTGGGAATAAAAACAGCCGACACTCTATTTGGGGAGACAACACTCAAAAGACAGTTAAAGTGGAAAGGCAGATGGAAAAGCCCAGAAGGCCTGAAGATGCAGTGATAGTGCCAGATGTCTACATGTAGAGGCAGAGAAAATGATAAGATCTGTAGGACCATATGAGACAGTGGTGGAGTAAATGGTAAGACCTGGTTGTCCTCTGTCTCATTGAAAGGAATAAAGTTGGTAACACTCATCTCTTCTAAGTTAGTTGCTAGGTGTCACAGTTAGAGGAGAGGATAAAGGGGGAATTTTCACGCATGTTGTCTTCCATAATTAAAATATATACTTCCTGAGGTCAGGGATTATTTTCTTTTATATTTTTTATATTTTCAGCACTTAGCATAATTCCTGGCGCATCTTTGTTGATTGGTTGATGTCACTTCTTTGCATAAAAATATGTGATGACTCCCTATAACATACAGGATAAAAGTCCTGCCTGGTATTGAAGACATTTGACAGTCTGTGTCCTTATCTACTTTTTTAATCTTATCTTTTAAAATCTATCATCACTACTCCAGCCAAAATTAGTCTGTTCTTTAACACGTACACACACACACACACACACACACACACACACACACACACACACACATCAACTCTGTATCTTTGCTTAAGTTGTTTCCATTTCAAGTTTTACTTCTAGAAATTCTTGAAATAGGAATAATGTTTTGGGGAAAGTGTGATATAGAGTGCTAGATTTGGAATCAGGAAGACCCAACTTCAATTTTGTCTTAGTCATTTATTAGCTGTATGATCTGGGCAGGCCACTTAACCTTTCTCAGCCTCAGTTTCCTCATCTATAAAATGGGAATAATAATAACATCTAGTTCCCAGAATTGTTATATAACTCAAATGAGATAACATACGTAAAGCACTTTGCAAACTTCACATCACTATATAAATGCTAGCTATTATTATTATTGTTATGCTATCCCATAGTTATTTTTTCCCTATGAACTCATGTAGCACTATTAATCTACACTTGATACTTAATCACTTGCTGCCTTGTTTTTGTTTAACTTTCCTAAGAATGTGTTTTTACTTTGTAAAAAGGTTATACATTTCTTGAGGTTATGTCTTTTTTTTTATTTCTTTTTGTTCTTTAATAGTCCCTAGCGTAGTGCTATATGCATAATAGTTGCTTAATAATTTTTATTAAATGAGAAAATTAATTGTACTTGATTCAATCTAGTAATTTTTTCTTATCTTAATTTACTTTACAATGTACTATTCGTGTGAATATGCGTATGCTGTTAATAGCAAAGCAAGTAAAAACATTTATTAAGTGATTACTAAGTGGCAAGCACTGTGCCAAGTGTAAGCTTACAAATAGTAAAAGAAACACAATCCACCAAGAAGGAGTTTACATTCTAATGAGGGTAGGTGGGTGGGTGGGGAAGACAACACGTAAAAGGAGTCAGAAAAGTTGAGGGGTTGAGGAAGGGGATGGTAGTCAGGTGCTGGCATGGAGAGAAAGTTTGGAATGTCAGGAGCAGAACTTGGGGAGGAATGAAGACATGGCTGATCTGGAGGTTCTGGGAGGTAGCAAGCAGAAGAAAACCTAGTATTTCTTTCCCCTTTTTATTTTTCTCCCTTCTGTTCCCTCTCCTGTTTTCAGGAGATGGGATGTATTAATTTGACATTCTCTATATGACATATTTAACTTTTTGAAAGCAAAAAGCTATTGAAATCCAGTAACAATAAGTATTTATCTTTTTCTCAACAGTTGGATTTTCTAAAAATCAGGCAATAGCACAGAGTTCTGGGTCTTATCTTTGTTTTTTGGATTCGGTGAGTAAGCTTTTGTTTTGTGAATTAAGCACTTATTTATTTTAGTTACTTAGTTAAAATGCCTTATGAAAAAATCATTGCCATGATTTGAAAAAAAATGACATTTTATTTTTATACAAGACATTGGTCAAAGAAACACTTGAACAGCCCACCTACAAAACACATCCTTCCTCCAGTTCTCCATCCTCTGGTCTACTCCCAAATAATTTATTGATTGTTAAAGGAAAAGAGTTGATGTTTCAGGGAAAGCAATCAGTAAATGTTTTTAAAGTGTCTACTGAGCTTTGAGTATACAAAGAAAGGCAAAAGACAACCCCTGCTCTTAAGGTGCTTAATCTAATGGAGGATATAATATTAAACAACTATATACAAGTAAGCTATATACATAATACATTGGAAATAATCAATTGAGGGAAGGCACTAGCATTAGGGGAGATCTGGAAAGTCTTCTTGTAGTAAAGGGGATTTTAATTGGAAGTCCAGGGAAGCCAGGAGGAGATGAGAGAGCAGAGCATTCCAGCCATATGGGAGAACCAGTAAAAATGCCCACAGTTGGAAGATGGAGTGTCTTATATGAGGAACAGCAAGTATGTGGCAGGGAAGGTGTAGGTAGAGTGGGGGCAGGTTATAAAGGGCTTTGAAAGCCAAACAGGGAATGTTATATTTGATCCTGGAGGTAATAGGGAGCCAGTGAAGTATATGGTTAGATCTGGGGTTTAACACTTTGACAGCTGAGTAGAGGGTGAACTGGGGTAGGAAGAAGCTATTGCAGTAGTCTAGGAGTGAGGTGATGAATGGTTGTACTAAGGTTGTGGCAGTGTCAGAAGAGAAAAGTGAGCGTATAGGAGAGGTATTATGAAGATAAAATTGACAGGCTTTGTCAACAGATTGGCTATGAGAGGTGGGGCAAGTGAGCTGGATTGGAGAGTTAAGGATGACAACTAGTTTGGGAGTCTGGGTGCCTGGGAGAATGGTGGTATCCTCAAAAGTTAATAGGGAAATTTGGAAGAGGGAGATAAAGATGGACATGTTGATTTGTCTCTGAGGCATCCTGCTTGAGAGGTCCAATAAATAGTTGGACGGTAAGTAGATTTGAGAATCATCAGCATAGAGATGATAATTGAATCTATGGAAGCTGATGAAATCATCAAGTGAAAGTATAGAGGGAGAAGACAAGTGGAACCAGGACAAATCCTTGTAGGACACCCAAAGTTAGCAGGCATGAGCTGGATAAGATTGAGCAAAGGACCAGTGGGCAGTTAGAGGAGAAACAGGAGACATAAAAACCCGGAGAGAAGAGGATGATCACAGTGTCAAAGGCTGCAGAGAGGTCAAGAAGGATGAAGATTGAGAAAAGAACATTAAATTTGACAATCAAGAGATTTTAGGAAAGCATATTTCAAAATGTTTGGAGAAAAAGGTGAGGTTAAAACGATTCCAGATAAATCAGCCCAGGAGTAATGGGCATACTCTTGGCTTCATTCCTTTGGAGTCTATCATTCCCCCAGTAACCTCTTCATCTGGAAAATCATAATTCTGTGAGATTGCATCAATCTTGATACTTACACTTCATCAGTACCCTTATTATTCTCTTCCCATTTTTGCTGATGGGCTGGAAGATGGAAGAAAGAGCTCATCACAAAGCCTCCATTTAAAGAGAGCTCCTAGGCCCACCATCTTTTCATTTCCCACCTGGTTGCACTCCTTCAAACTGCATTATTCTCATGAACCAGTACCTCCTCACCTTTTTACACCTTTTGTCCCTGATTTCCAGCTTTGTTGTCATCTCCCATTTGAATATAAGTTCTTTAAGGGCAGAGACTGTGTTTGTGAAAATTTATATCCCTAGTACTAAACTACTATGTGCCTGGCACTTATGGGCCCTTAATAAATGTTTACAGACTAATTGAAAACTGTTTTATTGAGGGGGAAAAATAGAATTTTGACTGAAGAAATTAAGGGAACACAACAACCAACTTAGATTTTCAAAAGAAATGTATCAAAAGATAATAGAGGCAATGCCATGTAACAGAAAATTTGTATAACAACGTGGCAGGGTAGTATCAGGATTGCTAAAGATCAATCATATGAGGCTGGTGAGGGAAGCTAAGGACAACAACAAAAAGAAGATTTTTAAAAGCCATATTAGATGAGTAAAGAGGACCAAAAAAAAGAGTGTGAACTTTTCCTTGGGGTAGATGAGATAACTGACAACAAACAAAGAGTTGCTGAACTCTTAATTTTGCTCATCTTCTTAGCAAAGGAAAATGACCTTTACACTGGGAATGACAGAACAAAAATGACTACTTGGGAGTTGATAGCTGGTATAAGTAAGGAGATCATAAAGAGATAGCAAAGTAAAGTTAATTGCCCTTGATGAATAATCAAGTCACCTGACTCAGATGAATTACATCCTCTGATCCTGAAATAACTGGCATGTGTGATTGCTGAGACAATTTCTGTGATGTTGAAAGTGGTAGGTGAAGGAGCAGGAGTGCTAAGAATTAATTATACAATTTTTAGATATTTGACAATGGGTGCCCTAAATATGAGTTCCTTGTCCAATGATCAATTAATGGACATTGATGGAGGACTTGAAATATATGCATTTTGACATTTGTGGGATAAATGAAATCTGAAGAAAGAAGAAAGAAAGAAAGTTGCAGATAAATGTAAGGATGGTACACAGGTATACTTTGGAGAGGTAAAGAATAGAGTTGGTGTAGTAGATTTTATCATATACCCCAAAGCTAATATTATTTCATAGGACATTTGGTTATTGTAAAATTAATAAGTATTTGCAAAAAAGGGAAGGGAAGAAGAGAGGGGAACAAGAATTTATTAAGTGTCTACTAGGTACTGTGTACACAGTATTGTGCTAAGTGCTTTTTTTTGCAAGTACGGTTTAATAATTTTTAAAAGGTACAAAGATATTTATTAAAAATGAAAAAGAAGTGTGTTAAAAACAGTTTTAAAGGGTGTTGTACTTTGTTTTTTTTTCACTTAATAGTATTTTATTTTTTTTTCCAATGAAGTGTAAAGATAGTTTTCACCATTCACTTTTATAAGATTTTGAGTTTCAAACTTTATTCTCCTTCTCCTTCACCTTCCCCAAAATGGCCTGCAATCTGATATAAGCTATACATGTACAATCATATTAAACATATTTCCACCTGAGTCGTGTTGCGAAAGAAGAATCAGAGTGAGAAGAAAAAAACACAAGAAAGAAAACAATAACAGAAAGAGAGAAAACAGTATGCTTTGATCTTCATTCAGACTCCATAGTTCTTTCTCTGGAAGTAAACAGCATTTTCCATCATGAATCCCTTGGAATTGTCTTAGATCATTGAGCTGCTGAGAAGAGCTAAGTCTGTCACAGTTGGTCGTCTGTGCTAAGTACTTTACAAATATTATTTCATTTGATCCTCACAACAGCCCTATGAAGTAGGTGCTATTATTATCTCCATTTTAGATTTGAGAAAACTGAAGCAGACAGGTTAAGTGACTTGCTTGGTATCACATAACTGGTAAGTGTCTGAAGCCAGATGTGAACGCAGGGCTTCCTGACTCTAGGCTTGACGCTCTATCCACTGTGCCATCTAGCTGCTCAGCAGATGTTAATGCCTCTTCTTTAATGTCATTTCCGCTGATAAAAATCATATCATTTTCTGATTTTGAACCATTTGACAATGCCAGGACTTTGGTTTTTAGAAGTTTATTTTCTGGCTGTAGCACTGCAGGAAGAGTTGCCAGGTTTCATCTTCTCATTAACAAACTGTGCTGGAAGCATAGTCATTCTCAGGGCTCTGAAAGGTCAGTCAGTAAGTAAACATTAATTAAATGCCTACTATGTGTTACATTGTGCTAAGTGGTAAAGATATCAAGAAAGGCAAAAGACAATCTCTGCCTCTCAAGGAGCCCATAATTAATGGAGGAAGACAATATATAGAAAGAAAAGGTGGCAGACAACCATACTTTTTAGGGAATGGAGGGCCATCTCCAGTCATCCTCTTCTATATCTTGCCCCTGGACACAGGTGGCTCTGGAGGAAAAAGTGAGTCTGGTGACTTTGCATAGCTCTCCCTCATTTAAATCTGATTCACTTGCATGTCATGACATCACCTCCCTGATGTCATGGTCTTCTTCAATAATGAAGGACAAGGGGTGGCTAGGTCACACAGTGAATAAAGCACTGGCCCTGGAGTCAGGAGGACCCGAGTTCAAATCCAGCCTCAGACACGTAACACTTATTAGCTGAGTGACCTTGGGCAAGTCACTTAACCCCAATTGCCCTGCCTTCTATCTCCAAAAAAAAGCAAAAAAAAAAAAGAATGAAAGACAATAGGGAATAATAGTGGTTGCTCTGCTTACTAGGGATTTGAATGGGCTTTTTATGTATTTCTTCAGGAAATTCATTTACTCATCATCAGGGTCCCAAGTAGTGAGACCCATCTCCTACTGCATGGTAAAGGCCCATCCAGTGTTCTGACCTTGGCCCTCTTAATAATGATAGCTATATGACAAGAAATAAGGATAGTCACATATCAGGATACATAGTCAGGGAAGGTGGAAGTGTGTGTAGGGAGAAGGGAGTAGGGATTCAGCAAATCGGTTAGTAAGTTTCTGTGGCAAATTTCAGTTGTGTCACAAATCGGTTAGATCCCAGGTGACAAAATCCCGGGTCTAGGAAATATCAAAGAATCAGATGGCAATGTATATTTCTACTGCAGAGCTGGTGAGATCACAAAGGGAGTGGAGGAAGAGAAGAAGGCCTAGGAGAGAACCTTTTGGGTTAGCTATGGTTAGGCTATTAGACATGGCTCAGTCTATTAAAGGAAGCTGAGGAATGACTAGACTAGAGGAATAACTGTGTCATGAAAAAATTCAGGGAGAATGTGAAAAAAGATTTTGGTCATCAGAGTTAAATGCTGCAGAGAGATCGGATAAGCAAAATAGTAAGAAAAGACCATTGGATTTCTCAATTAAGACACCAATGGTAACTTTGAGGAGAGTGATTTTAATTGAGGTTGGAACCCAGTTTTCAAAGATTCATATGGTGATTGAGAAGAGAGGCAAATGAGTGTCTGAGAGAGAGAAAAAAAGTTGGTAAGACAGAACGTAGGTGTTACTTTTAAGGTGCCAGTAATGAGAGTTCTGCAAGAATGTGCCAATTGTATGAGAATGGTGTTCATGGGAATTAGTCACCAGAGCCACTAGCTAGAATAATAAAAGACTGCTTCTAGAAAGTATGGAAAGAAGGAAGAAATTTGCAGTGATCCCCAAGGCTAGTTTGTGCTCCCAAGTTCAGGCTGGTCTCCTATCTAGAAGAGCTGAAAAAAGAATGTTTTTACATTCTTAAGTTTACTGGGAAGAATAAATTGAACCACTAGTTTCAATTGTAATCCTGTGTATTTAATTTTAAAACATTCTGATAAGAAGTTCAGAGGTTTTTCCATTCTGACAAAGGACTATATAACACACAAAAAAGGTTAAGAACTCCTGCTTTAAAAGAAATTGGCTTGCTTCAGTATGGGAAAAAAAGAAGAAGAAATAGAAAGAGTTGGGGGCAGTGTTGACCTCTGGCAGAAGTTTGGTGAGACTAACATTTGAGATGGGAAAAAGGAGTATTATAATACTTTGAACTAAGTAAAATAGATATGAGGCTGTCCCCAGAGATAGAAGGACCTAATCCATCTCAAAAAAAAATTTTTTTTAGCCTTTTCTCTTATGAGTGATGATGTGAATCTATAGAAGCTGTTATTTGAACATTATCTAAGAGTGGTCAAAAGGAGAAGAGACAACCCAAAGACTCCAGCTTCTGGGATAAGAATTCATGACTTGACAGAAAACTGCTGGGAAAACTGGCAGAAACTGAGCATAGACCAATATCTTACACCATATACCAAAATAAAGTCAAAATGGGTACATAATTTAGATATAAAAACTGATAGTATAGGCAAAGTGGGAGAGCAAAAAATAGTTCACATGTCAGATTTATGGAGAACAGAAGAATTTATGACTAAACAAGAGATAGAGAACATAATGAAATACAAAATGGATAATTTTGATTATATTAAATTGAAAAGTTTTTTCACAAACAAAGCCAATGCAATCAAGATTAGGAGGGAAGCAGAAAACTGGGAAAGTTTTACAACCAGTGTCCTTGATAAAGGCCTCATTTCTAAAATATATAAAGACAGTTCTTTATATCAAATCAAATTTATGAGAATACAAATTATTCCCCAATTGATAAATGGTCTGATGGGAAAAGGACCCACATGTACAAAAATATTTATAGCAGCTCTTTTTGTGGTGGCCAAGACTTGGAAATTGAGGGAATGCCCATCAGTTGGGGAATGGCTAAACAAGTTGTTGGTATATGAATGTAATGGAATACTGTTGTGCTATAAGAAATGTTGAACAGGAAGATTTCAGAAAAACCTGGAAAGACTTATATGA
>CM053584.1:189510098-189531595 GCA_028627135.1 Pseudochirops cupreus | reverse complement strand
TTGTGAAAGACTAACAATTCAATATAGGTTGTACATGTGTAGTTACAAAAATGTTTCCATAGTAGTTATATTGTGAAAGACTAACTGTATTTCCCTCCATTCTATCCATCCCCCCACTTTTCTGTTTTCTGCTTTGACTCTGTCCCTTTTCAAAAGTGTTTGCTTCTAACTACCCTCTCCCCCAATCTGCCCTCCCTTCCATCATCCCCTCTCTTATCCCCTTCCCCCCTACTTTCCTCTAGGGTAAGATACCCAATTGATTGTGTGTGTTATTCCCTCCTTAAGCCAAATTCAGTGAGAGTAAGATTGACCCATTCACCTTCCTGCTCTTCCCCTCCATTATAAGTTTTCTCTTGCCTCTTTTATATGAGATAATTTATCCTATTCTGTCTCCCTTTCTCCTTCTCCCAATATATTCCTCTCACCTCTTAATTTTAATTTTTAAATATCATCCCTTCATATTCAACTGATCCTGTGCCCTTTGTCTATGTATACGTGTACACACATATACACACACTCACCTATATATTTATACACACATATACCCCCATATACATACATATATATGTATACATATATGTACACATCTGTATTGCCTTCAGGTATTCTCATACTGAGAAAAGTCTCATGAGTTACAATTATCGTTTTTCCCTATAGGAATGTAAATAGGTCAACTTTAATATAAGTTCCTTATGATTTCTTTCTCCTGTTTCTTTTTCCTTCTCATACCTCTCTTGCTTCTTGTATTTGAAAGTCAAATTTTCTGTTCGGTTCTGGTTTTTCATCAAGAATGCTTGAAAGTCCTTTATTTCATTAAATGACCATATTTTCCCCTGCATCGTTATACTCAGTTTTGTTGGGTAGATGATCCTTGGTTTTAATCCTAGCTCCTTTGACCTCGAGAATATCATATTCTAAGCCCTTTGAACCCTTAATGTTGAAGTTTCTAGATCTTGTGTTATCTTAATTGTATTTCCACAATACCCAAATTGTTTCTTCCTGGCTGCTTGTAATAGCTTCTTTTTAACTTGGGAACTCTGGAATTTGGCTATAATATTCCTAGGAGTTTTCCTTTGGGGACCTTTTTCAAGATATTATTGATGAATTCTTTCCATTTCTATTTTGCCTTCTGGTTCTAGAATACCAGGGCAATTTTCCTTGAGAATTTCTTGAAAGATGATTTCTAGGCTCTTTTTTTAAAAAATCATGGCTTTCAGGTAGTCCAATAATTTTAAAATTATCTCTCCTGGATCTGTTTTCCAGGTCAGTGGTTTTTCCAGTGAGACATTTCACATTGCTTTCTATTTTTTCATTTGTTCGGATCTCTTTTATAGTATCTTGATTTCTCATACAGTCATTAGCTTCCATTTGCTCCAATCTAATTTTGAAGGAGTTATTCTCTTCAGTGAGTTTTTGAAATTCTTTTTCCATCTGCCCAATTTGACTTTTTAAGGCATTCTTCTCCTCATTGGTTTTTTGCCATTTGAGTTAGTCTATTTTTTAAGATGTTATTTTCTTCAGTATTTTTTTGGGGGGTCTCCTTTAGCAGGCTGTTGACCTGCTTTTCATGGTTTTCCTGTATCATTTTCATTTCTCTTCCCAATTTTTCCTCCACTTCTCTTACTTGATTTTTAAAGTCCTTCTTAAGTTCCTCCATGGCCTGTGACCAGTTCATGTTTTTCTTGGGAGCTTTTGATGCAGGAGTTTTGACTTTGTTGTCTTCTTCTCTTTCCATGTTTTGATCCTTTTTGTCCCCCAAAAAAGATTCTGTGGTTTGATTGTGCTTCCTCTGTTTGCTAATTTTGCCAGCCAATTACTTGACTTTTGAGCTCTTCGCCATGGTAGAACTCTACTTCTGGAATGGAGAGAGCTGTGTCCCAGATTGCTGGGGTTTTCACAGTTGTCAGAACTGTTGTCAGAGCGATGAGGAGGGTGCCCTCTCTACAACTACCACATTGGTCTGCCACATTGGAGTTCCTTACCTCAAGACCACCACCCAAGATTGTGACCCATGTCCAAGCAGGTCAAAGCAAGAGATATTACCCACTGAATGGTCTCTTGGTCACCCTACGATCTGCAGGTCAGGAGCTCCAGAGGCAGCCACATGGCAGCAGTTGCAGCCTCCGCACCTCCACCACCTCTATGGCCCCAGGGGCAGGGACTGGACCATGCTCTTTTTTTACCTAGTTCCAACAGAGTTCCTTACTGACCTTTTATTTTCTCGTTGCCATTTATGGGTTGAGAGGTCTGGAAACTGCCACAGCTGCCATTGATTCACTCTTCTGAGGCTCAAAAAGCTGGTCTGGGCCATAAGTGTGGGCTCCCGGCCCGATGTCATAGACATTCCCTATTGGCCTGCCATCTGCCTTCAGCAGGAGATTTCTTTCTCTCTGTCATGTTGTGGGTTCTGTAGCTCTAAAATTTGTTTACAGTCATTTTTTTTACAGGTATTGGAGGTGATTGAAGCAGGAGCTCTAGCAGGTTCCTGCTTTTATTCTGCCATCTTGGCTCTATCCCCTGTTTTCCAAGTTTTAACTGTTTCATTAAAAATGTTGCTTATGTTCAACAAAATTTGTAAAGAAATTTAATATGAAGTCAAGCATATGAGTTCTTGCTAGATTACTTTTGAAAATTGTTAGAATATTCCACATAAAATGTTCATAATTATTTTATAATTAGTTTTTTATATTTATAATTATATGGAATACAATTTTATATTTTATTATAATCATGTAATTTTGTGTCACAGCTTTGGTGGGCAAAAATTATTGTTATTGTTAGCACTTAAAAGAGTATTATGAGTAGTATTTTGAATTACCCTGGAACTTTTGTTGTTGTTGATGACAAAGGTTCAAAAAAAGGAACAAAAAACATTGGGTAATACTCAAATATCCTTTCAGAGGGTACTTAATTCTGTTGAAGTTGAGGAGGTGGCAACTTGAGGACAAACAGTAGATAGTCTAAGATGTTCTTCTGTGGGATGTGAAGCAGCAGATAGAATTCCCAACTCCCTCCCCCACAGAATCTCTATAGATATTTTAACAGGATTTGGGCATTATGATGAGGTATAGTTTTAGGGCAACGATGCTGTATTTTATGCTTGCGATAGTATGGTAATCTTTAAAATGTTAGAATTCTTTATTGTAAAATGCCATCCTATTTTAGCAATATAATAGTGTGGATATTTGGAATAAAACATTGATAGAGATACTTTGCTCTTAGTTCAGTTAAAAAAAATCTGTATTTATTTCCTTGCTTGTCCATAGGAACAGAAAAAATAGGTTGAATAAAATTATGGTACGTTAAGTCTCATTCATTTATATCTGAAATCATTGGCATTGTTTCTTTTATTATTTAAAGTTTGATAATATAAAGGAAATACTATAAAGGAAAAATTTAAAAACCATAACTATACAGTGATGATAATATTTCATAGACTTGCATAATACTAGAGCTGAAAGAGATTTTGGAGATTATTTAATCTCAGTCTTTTATTTTACATATGAATATACTAAGGCCAGAGAGATTAAATTTATAAATTTTTTACTGATTTAAAATTTTTTGTTTTGTCTATGTTATAATGAAATGGTTGTCCTGGATCTATGATTTAATTGATTTAGGGAATTCTTGGTGAGTAAACTCCTTTTGTCAGTGTAGATTGGTACCAGCTCTATAAGTCTGAGAGATTAATGAACTGATGGCCAAATAAATAACTTTAATGTGTGCATAAGTACATTACGTTGGTTTTTTTAATAGTATGCTGTTTATTATAGGATGATGTAATGATGCCTCAGAGGGTGAGACTGCAATACAAAGCTGCAATTCAACATCCAAACAGTGTAAGTATTCTTTTTTGTGTCATGACTAACTTTTATTAAAGTGGCTACTAAGATTTTCTGAATTAAGTTAATTTTTCACAGTAATCAAAATAGGGTTTACCTAGTTAATGACTCAGCCAGAAAATTTTCTTCAATAACATATTTTCTTGCATGTAGTATAAGTATGTATTGAGATTGACTTCACTTCAATACACAAGATAAACTTGTGGATCTGAGTTGCTGTACAACAATTGCTGATTTAAATTGGTACAAAAGTTTCTTTGAAATCATTGTGGCAATAGGTGGAAAACCTATGAAAACATGATATACAGCAATCTATCAGTAGATTGTATATAGCATGTATAGTTTTAATTACTCTTTGTATGATTATTATAAAATCTCTTTTATTCACTTAGATTAAATTTTGATATTACAGAATAAATTCTTCCATCTTTTCTTAAAGATCATTTATCACAATGAGATTTTCCTCTTAAAAAAGTCCCATCAGATCATTTGGTCTAGAGAAATACACTTATGTGATACTGTCTTCTAGAAATAAAGTTGATGAGGTTGAAGAATTTTTGTAGAGCTGAGACTATTTTCCTTTCTGTTCCCGCAACCATTTATTTACTCTCTACAGTCCCATTTAATCCAAAAGATTTAAGTTTTAACCAGACAAGAGACAGGAAATTACAAAAGATAAGATGGATGCATAGATGAATGAATGAATAGGCCCTTATCAAGAGCCTACTATGTCCCATACAGTGTTCCAAAGTCTGGGTATACAGATACAAAAATTGAGACAAACTGTCTTCATGAAGCTTACATTCTAAAAAAAGGAGACAACATATATAGGAGAGTGGTTGTTATGGAAGAACAGTTTGCATTAGGGAATCACAAGTATGTTGAGTTCATCAAAGGGCAATCAATTTGACACTCCTTTCTTAAAGGAATACTTCTGTTGATTACCTATTGTTTCCCCAGCAGGAGCAGGGAAGAGTACTGCACGTGTATGACTCAGCCTCAATGTGGGAGTTTGGAGTGTTAGTTGATTCACATCCTAAAAGGCTGGGATAATTAATTCCTGAAAAAGAAGGAGAATATTTCTAAGACTTCCCTGATTTCAGAGATGACACAGGTTTCCCTACAGGAAGGGTAACTGTATTTGTCCAAACTCCAGCTTGCACAAGAATGAGGACAACAATGTTTGGGAGGAGAGGAGGATGAGAATTGGTGGGGGAATGAGGCCGGAGGGGTGAGGCAGGGTGAGTAGACATCAGGTAGACATCATGTGTTACCTCTGCCCAATGGCTACCCCTGTGATTACCTGAAATTGAAAAGCCTTTGCATATGCACATTTAAAAAAACAACAACAAATAACCATCTAGAGTGAGAAGGGAAATTCTTGACTATTGGAAAACATCTTTTTATCCATTGTCTTTGATAAGGGTGCAGTTTGTGAAGCAAAATACCATAGTAGATAGAGAGCTAGAGAGTTGGCTTGAATACCTGGATTCATGTCCCACTGCTGACACATATCAGTTTGAACCAGGTAACTTGCTAAAACTATAAATCGAAGAACAGTTGCTGAGGGAACATTGGCAGAGGGAGTTGCCAACCTGTGGGTTCCCTGGATTTGTTTCTTAGTAACAGAGAGGTATTGGTTAGTAGAGAGGAAGTGAGGGAAACCAGAGGCAGAAGTAACCACTCCCTTATAGAGACTGATCAGTTTGGTTAGAAGCCTTTAGTGTCACAACAAAACTCAGAAAAAGAATTGAACAACAAGGGGGAAAAGTAGGAGGATATCTTTGTGTTCCTATATGACATTCTACTGAGCCTGAGGATAAGATCTCAGCATTCAAATGTGACCAGTTCTATTCCTAGGAAGTCATTTAGTGTAGAGTTACCTAGTATGGGAAGATGCTGAGAGCTTTGAGGTCCGGCCTCAGAAAAATTGCCATCAAAAGGGAGAGAGTCAGAAAGTAAGCCATAGCACAAAATAAAGGCAAAAGATTAAAATTACCAAAAATTTCAGGAGGATGAAAACTGAGTTAAGGACCTTAAGCACAAGCAGATAAGCCAGAAGGGAAGATATTAGTAACAGAAGGGAAAATTATCTCCAAATCATGTAAGAGAATTCATGCATTTATGAATAAGTTTTTCAAGACAAAAGAAAAATGAATCAAAACCTGAGGCAGAAGACCGTGTAGACAAGAGAACAAAGAACCACATAGGACATTCACGAATAGTTTAAAATAGTTTAAAAGGGAATACTAATTGTGAAAACAGAATTTATAGTCTGCACAGCAGAAATAGTGTACAGAATAGAAAAATGTGAATGTGCAATAGCAAATTTCACTAAAGAAACAAACAAGCATAACTGATTGGGAATGTAAATACACAGAAGTAAAGGACAATCTGGAAGAGAAGTAAAAAAGCAATATGATCAAAGGAAAGCTTGCTTTTCGTAGAAGCAAAACTTACTGATCTCAAAGACAGGATGAATAGAGACAGCATAAGGACCTTAGATTTCCCAGAAGACCATGATAAATAAAACAACCTGAAGACTGTTATATAAGAAAGATTACAGGAAAATGACCCAGAACTTCTGAGTATAGAAAACAGTGCCAGTCTAAAGAATCCAAAGATGCATAGTGGTTAAACTTTAAAATTCCATTGAAAAGCAATACATTTTTTAAGTGACCAGGAAAAATATTCTAAAATAAATGAAAGGAAATACAGAATAGAGAAAAGGAACAAAAAAACCAAAAACAGATCATAAACTTAAATATTGGAACTTAAATACAAAGTTAGAAAGAAAAAAGTATGTCATGTACATCACAGAATATAAGAGAGGATTCAAAATATGTAACAATAGATTTTCATTTCAAGAAAGCCTGTAGGATAAACAGTACTCATCATGTTGAGAATTGTCCATCTTTTCTTTCCTTCCTTGTGAGTTTTCCTTTTGTTCTCTGCTGTGCACTTTTTTGTTTTGTTCTTTTTTTTCCCCTACCCCCAACCTCTCCCCAGAAGGCTACAATAAAGTTTAGATATGTTTTTCTGTAGTTAGATGTACATTCATATATACATACATATATAGACATATGCTTTCCCAAACCTATTCTACTCCTGATCTTTATTTTTCATGTATGTTTACATCTCTTGTTTCCTATCCCTCTTGCCTCCTCTACTTTACTTCTACCCACTACCTTGCCCTCCTGTAACTTGCCTACCCTCCTCCAAGGATCCCTCCCCTATCCTCCCATTCCTATAAATCTAAAGACCCTTCTATACCCATATTTTACCTATTCCCTCCCCTCCACACTAAAGACCCCTCACTTGTCCTCTCCCCCTCCCTATGCCCTTATTGTTTTATTTCTTCTGAATTTAGAAGACTTTTATATTCTTCTAAACATATATGTGTGTATTTATTGTTCTCTCTTAAACCCATTCCCAAAGAAAGTAGGTTACCAGAACTACCAGCCCTCCTCCCTCATCTAATTCCTCTGTATCAATTCTTCCTTTTACACCTTAAATAATTACTCTTTTAAGCTGTTCCTAATTGGTTTTACTTTTTAAATTCATATTATTCTCAGGTTTACCCCAGTCTTTCTTATAAACTTATTGATAAAAATCTTAGACATGCATTTTACATATATAAAAAGTAAACAGTCTGTCTTTATCTCTTATAATCAGCCTTTGTTATGTGCCTTATATTTCTCTTGGTTCTTATATGTTGAATCTTTTATTAAGTTTAGGATTTTTTTTAAACAAAGTCTTGAAAGTCTGAGAGTTTATCAAATGTTTATTTTTTTTTTCATTCAGGATAATATTGATCTTTGTAGGGTATGATATTTTTGGCCAGAGCCCCAGTTCTTTTGCTCTTTGATATGTTGTGTTCCAAGACCTGGGGTCCTTTAATGTCTCTGCTGCTAGTTCTTGTGTAATTCTAATTGTGGTACCATCATATGTAAATTGTTTTAATCTTGATGCTTTTAATATTTTTTCCTTGAGCTGGGGGTTTCAGAGTTTGACTATGATATTCCTCTGAGTTTTCCTCATAGGATCTCTTTTTAGTGGTGATTGATGGATTTTTTCTATTTTTACTTTCCCTCCTTGTTCTAATGCTTCAGGACAGTTTTCTTTAATTATTTCTTGTATTATTGTATCAAGATTCATTTTTTGATCATAACTTTCAGTTAGTACAATTATTTTAATATTTTCTCTTCTTGATCTATTCCCCAAATCTGTTGTTTTTCTTATAAGATGTTTTACTTTCTCTTCTGTTTTTTCATTATTCATATTTTGTTTAATCATTTCTTGATCTCTTATAATTTCACTGGCTTCATATTGCCCAATTCTAATTTTCAGGGTGTCATTTTCTTCCTTAAGATACTGGTTCTCCTTTTCTAATTGGTTGACTTTCCTTTCATACCCTTCATGTTTTTCTTGGATTATTTTTATTTTCTTTTAAAATTTTTCCTCCAGCTCTGTCATTTGATTTTCAAAGTCTTTAAGATCTTCTATGAATTCTTTTTGGCCAGGTGTCCATTTGACATTATTCTTTGGGGGTTTCTTTACTTCAGTATCTTCCTCTGAAGATGAACCTTGGTCATCTCTATTCCCATAATCGTTTTCTATGGTTATATTCTTTCTCCTTTGCCTGTGCATTTCTTGTGGTAATAACTTAATTATTTGTAATCATCTCTAGCCCTGGGGTATGGGAAATGGTTCCTCTTACACCAGATCATCAGTTCTCCCCTCTAGCCTGAAACCAAAGCCAAACCTTCAACCTCCTGTAAGTGCCCACAACCAGAGACTTTCTGCCTCACTGCTTCTGCACTCACTGGGCATCACTCCTGCTGCTGACAGCTGGGTTTTTGTCAGTAGAGGTTCCCTTGATCTTCCTGGACTTAAGATACTAAACTCCCCTCTCTATCCCCTGTTCAGGTGGCTGGGGCTGAGGCAGCCTCTCCAACCAACTAAAGCCAGAGCTTGCTACTTGTACTGTAACAGGCTTGCCCTTAAAATGGAACCTAGCCTGGAGGTGTTTACTCTTCACAGGGACCAAACTTTGTCTGGTGACTTTTCTTCCAGTCTTCTCAAATTGTCCCAGGAGGATCCCTGTTATGTCCCTGTTTTTATTTATCTCCACCCATACTTTGTTTGCTGTAAGGTCTTATTTTAATTCTTTTCTGGGGGAAAATCTTGAGAGCTTGGAATTTTCTCATCTACTCCTCCATCTTCCCCTAATCCTCTCTGAAAGGAAATCTGAACAGCATAAGACTTCTGCCCCTACCAGAAGGAGGGAGGGAGTTGAATAATGTATTCTGAAGAGCAGTGAAGGTAAAAATGCAGCCCAAGGTGTACTGCAAATTTGAACCTAGGCATAAATGAAAAAAGATACATCTTCAATAAAAAAGAGGAATTTGAAACATTATTAGAAAGAAAATCAGACTTTGAAGAAATTATTTACTTCTCAAACATCTTAGATAACAGAAATACAAGAAGGGTAAGAAGGTATATCAGCCAAGGAAAACAAAACAGCAAAATAAGAACAAAAATTTCCCTCTAAGTGTACACAAAGAGACAAGGGTGAAAGCAAACATCAGATAGACATGATAGTGGAGAAGCATCATGGCCTCACAATAGATAAATTGATTTTTTTTTGTGATATTAAGTTACAAAATGGAGGGTGCATATAGGAGAGGAGAGGAGAGGAGAGGAGAGGAAGGTAACAGTGAATATGCGATGTACCCTAATAAGTTAATGGCTAACTATGAAAGAAAATAACTTACAATCTCTTGCAAAGAAGAGAACCAACAGGAGAATGAGTAAGGATGCAAAAATTGGAAATGAAAAAGAGGGGGGACCATGTTACAGTGGTAGGGCTAGGGTACCACTAATGAATGCTTCTGTGGGTAAAAAGATATCATCTATAAAGGGAGATTATACTAGTAAGTGTTATCTGCAGGGATTTGCTGCTTAGACCACTCATCATTACTCAGGAGAAGGGGAACCAGAGTTTCTGGAGGCAGCTGATACCCAAAAGAATAGAAATAATATTTCTAAGAATGAGGCACAACAGAAAAAAGAGAAATGGTAGCCTTAGATATAAGGCAATAATATAGAATCTGTTTAGTCAGGAACCCCAAATGATTTTTAATTCCATTAGGAATGTAAAGAATAACAAATGATTAAGTAAGTACAAGGACCATAAAAGATAGACTAAAAAGAAAGAGAACGTAAATGAAGAATAGAATGAGAGGAAGAACCTCTTTTTAGAAAAAGGTACAGAAAAAGAAGTTTTAAAAACTAACAAACAAGTTGAAGGGGAGGAGAAGAAGGTGGATTCTGCCTGACTACCTGAGAGGAAAAAAAGAGGGGAAGAAGTAAATAAGTAGATAAAGCAAGAAGGGAAAAGGAACTAATGAGCAGAACTCCAGAACTGGGTAAAGGGACAAAACAGAAGTGGGGTGGAGGACTTGAGGGTTAGGGGAAGAGGGCCAGTGGGTGTAGAATTGCCCTAAAATTGTTCAGGTAAATTAACTGAAGAAATATAGTAAGAGTGAAGAATGAAAGAGTGAAAATTTGATTAGGGAAAAAAAATTATTAAAGAACAATGGATAAAACATAAACTTAAATGTAACAGAAAGAGAAGGGAAAATACAGACCTGAACAAATTGCTAGAGAAATTAGAACTAAAAGACTTTTTGGCACCTTCTAATTCAAATTGCTAAAGAATATGCATATTTCTCAGCACAACATGGAACATTTGCATAAATTGGCCATTTATTAGGACACAGGGATATTACAAAAATATGTAAAAAGGCAGTAAATACATCGTGTACAGATTATAATAAATAAGAAGTTATCACTTTAGTGGGCAAGACATAGACCCAAATGGAGACTTAGCAATGAAATCTTTAGATTAGATCAAAGGAGAACTCACAGAAACAGTAATTATGTGAAAGAAAATGATAATGAAGAAACAGCAACCAAAATTTCTGGAATGCAGCTAGATTTCTCAGGAGAAAAATCATATCCTTTATACATATATTAACTATATATGTGTATATACATACATATATATATATACATATACCAATTGCCATTCCTCAATAGATATGTGATCAAGAGATATGATCAAAAAATTCTTAAAAGAATTGTGAAGTACTAACTGTCACATGAAAGAATACTGTAAGTTACTCATAGCAAGAGAACCCTGTCGTTTGATTTCACATGCCCCAAATTGGCAAAGATGAAAAAATATGGAAATAGTGTTGGAGAGATTGTGGGAAAATATGAACACGGGTGCATTGTTGCTTGAGCTGTGAATTTGACCCTCATGGAAAGAAATTTGTAATTTTGCAAAGTAACTAAAATACACCAACCCTTTGACACAGAAAGAAGAAGGTTCCTATATATGCTAAACTATTTATAGTAGCACTTTTTTTGATAGAAAAAAAGGAAACAAATCAGATGACCGTTAATTGGGGAATAGCTACACAAATTATGGTACATTGAGTGTAATGAAATATTACTACTGTGTTGTAAGAAATGATAAATGAATACAAAGAAACATGGAAAGAGCTACATGAAGTGTTGCAGAGTTAAAAAAAATTCCCAATATACACATTTTCTACAAAAATGTAAAGAGATCAGCCACATACTCCAAAATTTAGAAATCAGTGTTACGAAATTTAAAAGAACAAATAAGAAGAGCTGAAACAAGCATTTCTGCCTTAGCCTTTTGCAGAAGTGGTAGGGGAAGAGGGAACAATACTGGTGAAATTGTTGATGTTGTAAAAAAAACCAATGACATCAATTAAAGCTTATTAGTAAACTGTAATTCATAGCAAACCATCCAGGGCCTACCATCTGCCAGGCTTTGTGCTAGATGCTAGGGGTATGAATAAAAAGAAAGACTTCCTGCTCTTAAGGAACTTAAAATCTGCTAGGAGGAAGAAAACATAAAAGGAAGCTGAGAAGGCAGGGAAAGGAAGAAAAGAAGGTATCTAGTACAGTGATATGAGAGAGAAGTATAAAGAATTCCAAAAGCAGTTTAGATGGTAGGAAATGGGGAGAAGACTATGCTGGTTCCCCTCCCAAGAACCCTTGACTCTGCCCTCCAGTCAGATGGTCCAATCAGAGGGAATGAGGGTATTGATAAAATATGAAGTCCATGGCTAATTTGAAGTCATTCAGTCAGTAAACATTTATTAAGTGCCTTCTTTTGCCAGGCACTAGGCTAAGTTCTAGGGATACAAAAAAAGGTTAAAAATAGCTCCTGCTCTTAAGGGGTTTACTGTCTAATGGAGAAATCAAAGGCAAATAGCTATATACAGACAAATTAATTAGGATAACTTGGAAATAATAGGAAAGGCACTAGAATTTGTTAAGGCTTCTTTAGGAGGTGGGATTTTAGCTAGGACTTGAAGGAATCTAGAGAAGCCAGGTGGCAGAGATGAAATGGGAAAACATTCTATACGTGAGGAACAGCCAATGAAAATGACCAGTTAGGAGATAGAGTATTTTATTTGAGGAAATGCAAGAAGGCTAGTTTCACTGGCAAAGAGTAAGTAAGGGATAGAAGGGATATGTATAAGGTATAAAAATACTGGGAAAGTGAGGGTGGTCAGGTTATGAAGGGCTTTGGATGTCATATTTGATCTTGAACATGATTTAAAACTAGAGTTTATTGAGTAGGGGAATAACATAGTCAGATTTGGGCTTTAGGAAGATTTCTGATGGCTGAGTGGAGAGTGGACTAAAGTGAGATTTGTGGTAGGAGGACCAATGAGCAGGCTATGACCAGGAATGATGTGATGAAGGCTTGTCTCAAGGTGGTAGCAATGTCAGAGAAGGGAACATATGTGAGAGATGTTATACAGGTGAAATCTAGTCTTTTATGACAGATTAGATATGGAATGAGACAGTGAGGAGTTGAAGATGACGCCTAGTTTGAGAGCCTGAGAGACTGGGTGCATGGTGATGTCAGTAATAGAGGGGTTTGAGTGTAAAGATGATGCATTCGGTATTGGATATGTTGAGTTTAAGATGTCTGCAGGGGGTGGCTAGGTGGTGCAGTAAATAGAGCACCATCCCTGGAGTCAGGAGGACCTGAGTTCAAATTCGGCCTTAGACACTTACCAGCCATGTGACCTCAGGCAGGTCACTTAACCTCAATAGCCCTGCCTTTCCTCTTCCAAAAAGCAAAAAAAAGCACAAAAAACATACATACGTATACATATACATATACATATACATATACATATACACACACACACATATATGTATATATACACACATATATACATATATACAGGACATCCATTTTGAAGTGTCTAATAGGCAATTGGAGATACAAAAGTGGAGATCAGGAGAAAGATTAGGGCTAAATAAGCAGATATGAGAATCATCAGCATAAAGATGTTAATTGAATCCATGGGAACTGAAGAGATAACTAAGTGAAATACTGTAGAAGGAAAAGAGAAGAGAAACCAGGATAGATCTAGATGATGATCCTGCAAAGGAGACTAAGAAGTCTGATAGATAAGATGAGAATTGGATGGGATAGTGTCATGAAAACCTACAGAAAAGAGCATCAAAGAGAAGAGAGGATGAGAAGTCAAGAAGGATGTGGATTAAGAAAAAGCCATTTGATTTGGCAGAGATCATTGGCAACTTGAGAAAACAGTTTCAGTTGAGTGATGAAGTTGGAAGCTAGACTGGAGAGATTTAAGAGACTGAAGGGAAAGTAGATGGAAGCATCTATTGCAGATGGCCTCCTCAAGTACTTTAGCCACAAAAGGGAGGAGAAATATATAATGAAAGCTAGTGGGAATGAATGGATCGAGTGAGAGTTTTTTGAGGACAGAGGAAACTTGGGATTGTTTACAGGCACTAGTCAAACAGCAAGGAGATGGGGAGAGATTGAAAACAATGGGGATGTTAAAAGGGAGTGATCTCTTAGAAAAGAAGGAGTGGAATGGAATTGCTTACATTCATAGAGGAGTGTGCCTGGCAAGGAGCAACTATGTCTTCATATGAGATAGAAGTAAAGGAGATAGTGGCAGAAGATGAGTAGGAATGGACAAGGGGAAACTCTCAGTGAAAACAAGGAACTTTATTTTTCAGTAATAATAGACTGATCTGCCCTTCTAGAGGAATAAATGAATGGAAAGTTATTTAGAATCATGAACCATGAAGATATGCCAACTTTTTGTTACATCCGTGGTACTTGGAACTGAGATTTTTTTACGTTCTTGTAGGTATTCATGGGAAATTATTAAAAATTTCTTGGAAGGGAAATAGAAAATTACAACTGTTTAAGTAGAGCTTGTTAATTTGAAAATATCAGGGGTAGACTTGATGTGTGACAGCTTTTTATTACAGTAAAGATTTCTTAATTCAAGAAATATTGCATGTATACATTATTAAGTTGTCATCTTGGATAATAAGAACTAATACCATAGCGCTTTAAGTTTTGTAAAACCTACACGTACTATGTCATTTGATCTCATAACTATAATATATTGGGGTCTTGGGTGTTGGTTTGAAGATCTGGTAAAATTGACTCTACTCCTGCAGTCTTAATGTTTTTTTAAATAGATTTAAAATCTTAGCACTTTGAAAGCATGGTGGCAAAAATTTCATGCTCCATAAAGGAGAGCACCAGATTTTAAAATTATATTAATAAGACATTGAAAATGTATACATTTAAAACATTTATTAATAAATCATTCCTAAATAATAAAAATCATTATTAGTGGACCTTAACATTTAGAAGCTGCTACATTCTTTATGTTATGATATCTAGCAGAAAAATATCACAAAATTTTGGAAAGCATGAGAATATTTCTTTACACTGATTTTAATTTAAAATATTTTGCCATCTGTATATGATTTAGTATACCCAGACTATGTACTTTCTTTTGTTCAATTCCATTCAAAATATAGATCATAGGGTGCCAAGTGAAGAGAGAACCCCCAAACTCTACTGAGCGCTATACCCGTTGGATCAATAATCTAACATCTAAGCAACTTATCACTCAGGTATTTAGCATTTTATCTTTTTTGGTTTTCTATGCAGGCAGTCCTTGGTATTAGATGCAATGTCCTAGAAACTATGCCTTAAAATGCATTGCTAGGTGATACCCTAACTATATCCTAACTCTACATATACTTTGAAGGGTTAAGGGGGTAAAAGAAGTGTTGAGAAAGAAAAAGAAAAAAAAAATAAAACAGAACAGCAATGAAAAACTGGCAAAGCAACAGAAATTCAGAAAAATTAATCTAGGCTCCAGCTCTTGAGGCGAGTCAAGAAATAAGTAGGGAGGAATTAAATGAGACTAGATTAGATTAGAAATAATAGTAAGGGCATAAGAAACACACAGATTTCTGATTGTCTCACTTTCTTTTCCTATCTTCTACTATACTCCAGTTTCATTTTTGTGGAAAAATGCGTGAAATGAAAGATGACTTATGTAAATAAACATTGTACTATACACATTAAAAAAAAGAAGTGTTGAGAAGATGGCGTCATCTGGTAGAAGTGACTCCTTTACTTTGAAATTTAAGGGTCTGCTGGAGGTGGTAAAATTCTTTTCTTTTGCCACTTCAAGTGTTTCTTTGGTTATAGTGACTTCTTTATTGTTTTAAGACAAAGAATTGAAGGCAAGAAAAAGATACAAGGTTTTATGATGGAGAGAGGGCAAGTTGAGGAGACTGTAAAAGAAAAGGCTTTTGTTTATGTGTATTCAGATGTGACCAGAAGCCATTGATGAGCAGTTAAAGCCAGTGGAAATCAATAAACAAGCATATTTAAATACCTACTATGTGCTAACATTGTGTTAGATATTAGGGATACGAATAATAAAATATGAAACAGTCTCTACTCTCAAAGAGCCAATACTCTGTTGGTGGACACAGCATGTACACATATTACTATATGAGAAACAAATATTTATAGAATAAAGAGGATAAATACAAGGAGAACAATACCATATGGGGGATCAGAAAAGGCATTATCAGAAAGGGCCAGAGAAAGTGTTGTTTGAGCTGGGCGTTTGAAATAAGTGAGGGATTTTGTGAGGTAGAAATAACCGTAGGCATTCCAGGCATAAGGGATGTCCAGTGCAAAAGGATGGAGACAGGAAATGCAGATTTTTATTAGTCATTGTTGAACGAATACAGCGTCCAGAAGCAGGGACCTTCATTTGGTTTCCATTTTATGTTACTCAGAAATTTTACAATTTAATTCTCTAATCTATATTTTTCCAGGTATAGACCTGGATATAAATGTTGATATTATATAGAAATACCAAAAAAGATCCTTATTTAGCTTTTACTTTGTTTTATAATAACTATGGTATTTTTAAAAATCTGATCTGTGATTTTATAGGTAAGAAGGTCCTGGTAAGACCAGGTGAGAAATCCCTGATCCTCCAAAAATATTCCGTATGGAATTAGAGATTCACCATTCTGTTAAGAGTAGAAAGAATAATCTCTTGACTCTATTACCAAACCTAAGAATCCATAGAGGGACCCTCAGAGTCCTGCAGAAATTCTGGAATGGACAAACTGAGGTAGATTGAGGACTGAGCACAAAGGACAGAACTCAGGTGATCTCTGGAGGCTTTAAACTTCTTTGCCTAAACTTAAGCCCACTCCAGTCCTTTTTCAAGGCCCATGGCTCCAGGAGCCCAACCAGAGAGAGCAACTATGATGTGTTTCACCTGAGTAGATGCACACCCTGTTTGAACCTGTGACCTACCTGAATTAGTGACTAAGCTTAACCTAATTAGAACCTTCCCTAAGCCCATGACTGTGAGAGCCTAGCAAGAGAGAAACCTCAGGACATTTGGAGCAGATACAAAAAGATGCTAGTGGCCCTGGCCTAGCTATGGGAGAAAAGTCATAGACAAAATCCAACCTGAATAGTTTCTGAAGCCTGTGGAACTCAGCACTGGAGGAGGCCCTGAGCCCAGCAGTAGAAGGGAGGGACCCCAGGAAGAGTCTATAGCAGGGAAAGGTCCTTTAATCTTGTGACAATGGGGACTCCCCCAGGCAGAGCCCAGTATCAGAGCAGTCACTATATTCAGACTGAGGCAGACCTTGCTCACACCTCTCATTTTGCGGGTTTGACACAAACTCAGACTCCTAAAACTAGATACTTAGGTAGATGATGTGAACAAACCAAAGAAAAAACTGAACACCATGAGGAAATACATTGATTTGAGAGATACCCAAGGGATAAGCCCTGAAGAAAATAGCAGCCCTACAAGAAATCCTAGTAAAATCTCAGAGAAAGAAATGTCCTGGCTACAGAGATTGGAGAAATAGCTAGAAGCAATGAAAAAAGAAATACCGAATAGAAAAAGCTAGGGAGGCAATATTGGCAAGGAAAACTGATAATTTAGAACGGATTATATGAAAGCTTAATCTGACTGAGCACTATTTTATATGATTGTGTGCACTGCCACTCTACACGAGGCAAGCTGCTTGCATTCTTTTACGCCTCACTCCTTTGCCTCACAGTGAGAGTTGAGTTCTGTTGCTTGTTGCCACAGAATGGTGGGGTGAAGTCAGGAGAGTTGTTGGCAGAGAGCAACAGCAATAGAATTGCTCATTGGATTCCAGAGCATAAGTCCTTGGGTACTATTGTGCAATGCAGAGACTGATGGGGGAGAGGATGCTGAGTGTGTGTTAGGGATTACCCAACTCTGCTGTTACTTCATTGAGTTAACGTTTCTTGGGGCCTTAACCTAGGGAGACAGCACCAATTCGTTGTCTTTTCATTCTTATTTAGGAAAAGTTTGAGAGGTTGTAAGAATTGGAAAAAAATGTCTAGTCTTCCATCTTGTTGGTTACATCACACTTTTGCTTTCTCTTGACAGAGTCTTGTAGGCTATATGTGTGCAACCTTTTGCTTATTTTAGCCTGTTGACTATTATGGGAGCCCCCTTTCCTTTTGCATACAGTCTTTGCTTATTTTTTAGGCTCTTCTAGGGTAGAAGTCACTGTAGTTTGGAGTTCTTGATCAGTATTTGGTCTGGTGTGAATTACAGGTTTTTGCTGCGGTAGGTATGTGGAATGTAGGTAGTCTGCCTCCATTTAGTTCAAGGTGCTTATTACATTCTAATAGGAAGAGCTAACACATAAAGAATAGGGGTATTTAGGGAGGGGTGAAATTATCCAGGTCAGGTCCTTGGGACATGTGTGTAAGTCAAGACCCCTAATAATAACACTGTTGAATTGGCTCATTTGTCTATGTAGGTATATTTATTACTTGTTTAAACTTATATGATTTAATTCAGACAAATTACTGTTTCTCAAAGACTGATGAATTTGTTTGATTGTTGTCTCTCTCTGCTTTGAACATAGGGTAATATTGCTGTGCCATAATTAGTAACAAACATTTAAAGTATTTTTAGAGTTTTGTCCATTTATAGTGAATTTGAAGGGACAAATTTAAGATGATGAGTGATTTGGTAGGAACAAGAAGATAGATATAATGTTTCAGTGTGTCCACACAGCAAATCCTGAACTAATATGGTGACCAGAATGGAGTGGGCATAAATTAGCAAATCAGTTATAGGTCTAAATGGGTACATAATATATACATATATATGTGTATATATACATACACATATATATGTATTACCAGTTTAATCTTCATAAAACATCATTTTCATGATGTCTCTCTCTGCCCAAGAACCTTTAATTAATTTAATCTGATATGTTTACCTGTCAATATCCTTTAATTCAGGTACATCACTGTATTCCCCTTCTTAAACTGATAAAATAAAAATTCTGCCTTCCACCATTTTTCATGTAAGCATGGTCTATCATCCTTCATCCTTTTAACAGGTCAGTATTTCTTATGCCTCTTTATATAGTTTTGCTTTTTGTTTTTACTTTGAAACTTTCTGGCTTTTAAAAAAAGAATATTATTGGTGCTCCGCAGCCTACGATTGGCATCATTCTCAGCTTGCTGGAGCCGCTGCCCCATAAATCCCCTCCATTATCTCCTCCCTGGACCCCTCTCCTCTCCCTCATAGTTCCTGCATCGTCTGGGATATTTGGACTGATTTTTCAGGGTGAGGAGAGGACAGGCCCCAGGGGGAGGCTTGCTACTGAGGAAGAGCCTCCATGAGGAGCTCAAGATGATAAAGGCACTGGTAGCAACTGAAGCTCAGAAACTGCTGCACCAGCTGAATGTTCTGTTGGAACAGGAGTCCAGATGTCAGCCCGAGGTCTGTGGCTTGAGACTAATTGAATCTGCTCATGATAATGGCCTTTGGATGATAGCAAGACTGAGGGACTTCAAAGTGAAAGATCTTCTTAGCCTAACTCAGTTCTTTGGTTTTGACACAGAGACTTTTTCTCTAGCAGTGAATTTACTGGACAGATTTCTATACAAAATGAAGGTACAGCCCAAACATCTTGCATGTGTGGGATTAAGTTGCTTCTATCCGGCTGTGAAATCAACAGAGGAAGAGAGAAATGTCCCATTAGCCATTGATTTAATACGAATAAGCCAATACAAATTCAGTTTCTGACCTGATGAGAAAGGAAAAGATTGTGTTAGAGAAGGTGTGTTGGAAAGTCAAAGCCACTACTGCCTTTCAGTTTCTACAGCTCTATTATTCACTCATTCATGAAAACTTACCATCTGAAAGGAGAAAGAACCTGAGTTTTGAAAGACTGGAAGCTCAGCTTAAGGCATGCCACTGTAGGGTTATGTTTCCTAAAGCAAAGCCTTCTGTATGGGCATTGTCTATAATTGCACTGGAGATTCAAGCACAGAAATTTATAGAATTGACAGAAGGAGTAGAATGTTTTCAGAAACATTCTAAGATAAATTGCAGAGATCTGACCTTCTGGCAGGAACTTGTAGCAAAGTGCCTAACTGAGTACTCATCAAACAAGTGTTCTAAACCAAATGTTCAGAAGTTCAAGTGGATTGTGTCTGGGTGTACTGCGCATCAGTTGAAGCATAGTTATTACCAAATTGCTCATCTTCCAACAATCCTTGAAACTGAGTCTTAATAGGATTCTTACGGTGAAGAAATTCAGCTATTTTGAAGGCTTATTTCACATCAGAACTGTGGACTCCAGTATTAGAATGGATTTAAGCTGTGAAGTCTGAAACATAACAGCTAGGCTAGCATTGATGTTTTCAGACTTGAGGGAAAAACAGGCTGTAGTTGGAAATTGATTATGCGTGCTGCAGTTGGAAGTATGTTCAGGACTAAATTATGATCTTCTTTGAAGCATGTTTATGAAAACTAAAACTCAAATGTGAAACCCTAATGTAGAAAAAAGATGGGAGACTATACTGTGAATTGACAGTTACTATTGATCCAATCTAGTAGTATCTGGATCAGTATACTGATTATAGGTAGTATTGATGGCAAGGTGTGATTGACTTTAATTAATGTTATTTGAATTGTGATGCAGTTTCATATCAAAACATCAACTTCAGAAAAATGGTATGATGCACTTTAGTATAGTCAGGGTTTACTAAGCTTTGAGGCAGTATAAACAACTTTGTTAAAGCCTTATACAACTGGATAATCCAATAATTCTAAAGATTTATATTTGTTTGGCATATTTTTCATTTAAATTTGATTATAAAATTCTATAAAAGTTGTACACAGACATGTTAAATTCAAGTGATCTTCAACATTATTGTAGGGAACAAGTGATATAATATGCAGTTTTATATAGAATGATTTTTTTATCTCAATATCTAGCCCCTTAGGAAAAAAAAAATTCTCTTATACAAGCAACACTTAATGGTCTGACAATCTGAAACCTCAGCTGTGCCCTTCTAAAGCAATATAAGCTAATGCTAACATGCTAGAGCTTTTGAATAAGGATTACGGTTGGACTGTTAGTATAGAACTTTGTATTTAAAAGCAGTACATATGGGGTATACCATTGTCACAGTGCGCCTGTAACAATTCATCTTAGAGAGACTAAAGTGGGTTGTCTATCCAGATTCAAGTAAGCCCCAATTTAATTAACTAATTATATGGCAGGTGGAGCACTTAAGGCTAGTTGTAGGTTAATAAATCTAAATTTACATAGAGGGTAGGGAAAGCATATAGTTAATCAATGCAGTATATAGCATAACTTCCACAGTAGCTATAACTATAATTTCCCTTTGACATCATGTTGTGGGAGAAAAAAAAAATCACTTCCCTGTAAAGGTAAACCAAAGAATCACAGTATGTCTCATATGTCTTATGCTTCATTTTGTAAAGCGTTTTGCAGATGCACTCTTCAGTTACTCCTATACTACCTGATTCATTGAAGAATTTCCTTTCTAATTCATCAGTGCAAACTTAAGTTGGCTGAAGTAACCTAACAAAGTACCATCATATTCTGATACTAAGAAAGTGACCTTTCAATAAAACTATTGAAATGCCCATACATACACAAACACACACACACACACACACACACACACACACACACACACACACACACACACACACATTATTCCTTAGGAGATCATAGAGTTTGTTGGTTGTTGTCTTTCATTCTCAAAGAGGACCAAAATGACATTACTATGTTGGAAGCAAGGTATAGTGTGTCTGACTGGCTGATCAGACCATATAAACTTGGATGGCTCTAGCACAGGTCAGGCGCAAATAGTGCATA
>CM053584.1:189487210-189509598 GCA_028627135.1 Pseudochirops cupreus | reverse complement strand
CCCTTCAACTCTGCTCATACTGAGAAAATTTTCACAAGTTACAATTATCATTTTTCCATGTAGGCATGTAAATAGTTCAACTTTGATAAATTCCTTATGATTTCTTTCCCCTGTTTACCTGCTCATGCTTCTTGTATTTGAATGTGATGTTTTCTGTTCAGATCTGGTTTTTTCATCAAGAATGCTTAGAAGTCCTCCACCTCATTGAATGACCATATTTTCCCCTGAGACATTATACTCAATTTTTCTGGGTTAGTGATTCTTGCTTTTAGTCCTACCTCCTTTGACCTCTGGAATATCATATTCCTGGCCCTTTGATCCCTTAATGTAGAAACTGCTAGATCCTGTGTTATCCTGAGTGTGTTTTCACAATAATCAAATTGTTTCTTCTTGGCTGCTTGTAATATTTTCTCCTTGATCTGGGAACTCTGGAACCCAGCTGTAACATTCCTAGGAGTTTTTTTTTGGGATATTTTTTTTTAAAAATAACTTAATTTTTTTCTTTTTTGGAGGGGGGAAGGTAGGCCAGTTGGGGTGAAGTGACTTGCCCAAGGTCACATGGCTAGTTTTGTGTTAAGTGTCTGAGTTTGGATTTGAACTCAGGTCCTCCTGACTCCAGGACCAGTGCTCTATTCACTGTACCATCTAGCCGCCCCTTTGGGATATTTTTCAAGAGGTGTTCGGTAAATTCTTTCAATTTCTATTTTGCCCTCTGGTTCTAAAACATCTGGGCAATTTTCCTTGAGAATTTCTTGAAGGATGATATTAAGGTTCTTTTTTTTTATCATGGCTTTCAGGTAGTCCAATAATTTTTAAATTTTCTGTCCTGGATCTATCTTCCAGGTCAGTGGTTTTTTCAATGAGATATTTCACATTGCCTTCTATTTTTTCATTTGTTTGGAGCTGTTTAATAGTATCTTGATTTCTCATAAAGTCATTAGCTTCTGCATGCTGTAATCTAATTCTGAAGTAATTATTCTCTTCAGTGAGCTTTTGAAATTTATTTTTCCATCTGGCAGATTCAGCTTTTTAAGGCATTCTTCTCCTTATTGGCTTTTTGGGCCTCTTTTGCCATTTGAGTTAGTCTATTTTTTAAGTTACTTTCTTCAGTCAGGTGGTTGACTCTCTTTTCATGATTTTCTTGCATCATTCTTATTTCTCTCTCCAGTTTTTCCTCCACTTCTCTTACTTGATTTTCAAAATCCTTCTTGAACTCCTCCATGGCCTGTAACCAGTTCATATTTTTCCTGGAAGCTTTTGGTTCAGGAGTTCTGACTGTGTTGTCTTCCTCCCATTCCATGCTTTGATCCTTTTTTGTCCCCAAAAAAGGAATCTAAAGTTGGATATCTGTACTTGCTTTGCTTCCTTTGCTTGTTCATGTTCTCAGTCAGTTACTTGACTTTTGAGCTCTTTTCCACAGTAGAACTCTGCTTCCAGAGGTGAGAGCTTTGTCTCAAATCACTGGGGTTTTTGCAGATGCTGGAGCTATTGGGAGGGTGCCATCTCTGCAGCCCCCACCACCTTTGGCTCACTGGTCACACACCTCAGGACAACCACCCAAGACCACGATCCAGATCCAGGCAGATTAATGCAAGAGTGTTAGCCTCTGAATGTTCAGTTGGCCCCTCTATGATCTGCAGGCCAGGAGCTCTGAAGCAGCCACATGGAGGCGGCTGCAGGGCTGCTGCTTCTGCCACTTCTGGCTCTGGGGGCATAGGGCCTGACCTGCTCCTTTGTCCCCCCACAAATCCAGCTGAGTTCCACTGACCTTTTACTTTGTCTTTGGCATTTATGCATTGATAATTCTGGAAACCGCCACAGCTCCTGGTGATTCACTCTCCTGAATGCTCCAGCTGGCTGGTCTGGACCTCCCTGGGGCTAAAACCGCAGCTCATGCAGGGCTGTGCTGTGCTCCCAGTGCGCTGCAATGAATCCTTCCTATCCACCTGCTGGGCTGCCTTCAGCAGGAGCTTTGTTTCTCTGTTACTTTGTGGGTTCTGGAGCTCTAACATTTGCTTAGATTCATATAGTATAGGTATTTGAGGTGGTTATAGGGGGAGTCATGGAATTTTCCTGTTTCTATGCTACCATCTTGACTCCGCCTCCTCCCATCACTTTAAGGAAAGGAAGAAGTATTTTCTCATTTCTTCTCTGGGCCCAGAATTTGTCATTATAATTACCAATGTTTCATTTTTTTTTTGTTTTTTATTAACGTTCTTTTAATCATTGTATGTTTTTTCCTCTTTCTGCTTTTTTTGTGCTTCATCGGTTCATTTAGATCTTCCTATGTGTCTCTGAATTCTGTTTATCATTTTAAAGCATGATAATGTTCCTTGGTATTCATGTACTGCAGTTTGTTAAGCCATTCCTCAAATAGTAGGAACTCACTTTTTTTCCCAGCTACCTTGAAAAGTTGTTGCTACTAATATCTTGATTGAATATAGTGACCTCCTTCTATTTTTGACTTTCTTTGTATTTAGATGTATCAGTGAGCTCTCTAAATGAAAGGTTGTGAACACTTAATAGTCACTTTGACACTTAGTTTCAGTAGTATGTAGCAGAATAATATTTCTGAATCTTAAAAAAAGTTTTTATTTGTAAAAATAAAATACATCTAGAAACATTGAGTGCCTGTTTAGGGTACTGCACCAAAGTTGGGAATAGTAAGAGCTATGTCCTCCAGAAGGTTACAATTCAGTTGAGGAGATAGGACAGAGGAAAACAGTAGAATTACAATGAAAGCAGTATGTATGTAACTCTCATGCCAGAGGCACTCTCTTGAGATGTAGGCTCTATATATTTATAAATATTTTTAAGGTTTTTTTTTTTTTAATATTGCATTTAAAATTTAAATAGTATTTTATTTTTCCCCCAATTACATATTAAGAAAAATTTTTAGCATTCATTTTTACAAGATTTTGAGTTCCAGATTTTTCTCCCTCTCCTCCTCTGACAACGGTAGGCAGTTTGATATAGGTTAGACACGTGCTATAATGTAAAGCATATTTCCATATTCGTCATAATTGTAGAAGAACAGATCAAAACCATGAGGAAGAATAAAGTGGAAAAAATATGCTTCAGTCTGTATTCTGAGTCCATTAGTTCTTTATCTAGGTATGGATAGAATTTTCCTTTGTGAGTACTTTGTACTTGTCTTGGATCATTGTGTTGTTGAGAAGAGTTCTGTCATTCATAGTTGGTCACATGATATTGCTGATACTGTATACAATGTTTTCCTGATTCTGTTCATTTCACTCTGCATCAGTTTGTACAAATCTTTCAAAGTTTTTCTGAAATCTCCCTGTTCATCATTTCTTATTGCGCAATAGTATTCCATTACATTCATGTGCCATAGTTTGTTTAGCCATTCCCAGTTGATGGGCGTTTTCAGTGTTTCCAGCGTTTTGCCACCACAAAAAGAGTTGCTATAAATATTTTTTAAACGTGGGTCCTTTCCCATTTTTTTATTTCTTTGGGATCCTGTATCAGCAAGCACCCTGGCATACCCAGGGCGGCTGGTAGCACAGGTTCTTAGATCTGCTTTTCTAAAGGAAAGCAACTCAAAATGGGTTAACAATCTTACTTTAATCAATCAAACAAATATCATTTACCTAATTCAGGGGAAAAAGTCACCACCCTGAACTTCAGAGAATACAAACAGAATAAAAACAAAAGTTACAAGCAAACGAAGAAACAGATCAGCAGACAGGCTTCCAACTGTCTGACCATTACATCCATACCGAGTCAGTTACCAGAGGGGGAAGCATCAACATCTGGGTTTTTCAAAGCTGGGGTGCTCAACGGCTTCCCCGAGTCTCATCTGGCCAAATGACACAACTCTTCTCAAAGTGAGCCCCAAAGCAAAACCTCACATCAGGGCATATATATAGCCTTCTCCTGGCTCGGAGAGTGTCACAACCCTCTTGACCCACTGCCCAATCACAAAGCTACAAGGCGTGGGCATTCCCAAAAAACAAGCCTCCCGACACAGGCTCCACATGATCACATTCAGCCTATTAGGGGACAGAGTATACTTTCAAATCTGGGAAGGTTCTCAGAGTCATGTAGCCACTTTAGCAAAGGCCCTAGGAGCGGGGAAGATCTTCAGATTCCCATAACAGATCCATACTTTGTTGCATCTCAGCTTTAGAGGCTGCATTGAGTGCTCTGAAGCTGAGATGCAACAAAGTATGGATCAATTCTTTGCTGCTTGTCCTAATTTTGGCCTAACAACCAACATCAAGAAAACATCAGCTAGCACCCCACCATTTATATTTGGAACCATGAGTTACAGCAAATGAAGAAGTTTTGAATGTTGTAGGTAAAAGTTCACTTATCTTGGCAGTGTACTTTCCAGGGATGTACACATTGTTAATGAGGTTAATGCATGCAGTGCCAGAGCCAACTGAGTGTTTGGGAGACTCCAAAGGAAAATATGGGAGAGAAGAGGTATTAGACTGACTACCAAATTGATTGTTCGGATTTCATTGTTGTATGCTTGTGAAACTTGGGCAGTCTACCAGTGCCATGCAGGCATTTCCTTCCTTATCTCTTTTAGTTAGGTCTATTTTTCACTTATACTTTGTGTGAGATCAGAATTGCTACCCCTGCTTTTTTTTTTTTTTACTTCAGCTGAAACATAATAGATTCTGCTCCAGCCCCTTATCTTTACTCTTTATGGGCTTCTCTGCTTCAAGTATATTTCTTGTAAGCAACATATTGTAGGATTCTGAATTTTTATCTGCTCTGTTTATCCACTTCTGTTTTATGGGTGAGTTCATGCCCTTTCCCAACTTACCAGTGTTTTCCTTCTGTCTACCACTTTTCTGTCATTCCCTCCCTTTACTCAATTTCCTCCCCTCCTACTTCCCTATTGGGTAAGACAGATTTTATATTCAACTGATTGTGTATATTTTTCCCTCTTTGAGCTAATACTGTTGAGAGTAAGGTTCAAGCAATGCCCATCACCCACTGTCCCATCTTCCCCTCCACTGTAATAGATCTTTCTCATCTCTTTATGTGAGATAATTTATCCCATTCTACCACTCCCTTCTTTTGTACTCATTGTACTCCTTTTTCTCATCCCTTAATTTTTTTTATGCCATTCTGTCAAGTTCACCTTATACCGGTATCCTCTGTCTATGTACATTTTTTCTAGCTGTACTGTTAATGATAAAATTTTAAGAGTTATAGTGTCATGTAGGGATGTAAACGGTTTACAGTTTAGCTCTATAGAATCCTTTCTGTTTTCTTTTCCCTTTTTACCTGTTTATGCTTCACTTGGGTTTTGATATTAGAGATCAGATTTTTGGTTCAGTTCTGGTCTTCTCCTTACGAAGGATTGAAATCCTTCTATTTTGCTGAATTACCATTTTCTCCCTTAATATATTATACTTAATTTTGCTGGGTAAATGATTCTCAGTTGTAGTCCTACCTTCTTTGCCCTCCAGAATATTGTGTTACATGACCTCTGATCCTTTAATGTTACAGCTGCCAAGTCTTGTGTGGTCCTGATTGTGACTCCCTAATCTTTGAATTTTTTCTTTGTGACCACTTGTAGTGTTTTTTTTTCCTTGACTTGATAGTTCTGAAATTTGGCTGTAATGTTCCTTAGGGTTTTTATTTTGGGATCTCTTTCTTGATGTTGTTGGTGGATTCTTTCAATGCCTGTTCTGTTTTGCCCTCTGGTTCTAGGATATCAGGACAGTTTTCCTTGATAAATTCTTGAAAAATGATGTCCAAGTCCTCCTTTTGATTATGATTTTCAGATGGTCCAATAATTCTGATATTGTCACTCCTGTGAATCTGTTTTCCAGGTCATTTGTTTTTCCCATGATGTATTTTACATTTTCTTCCATTTTTTCATTCTTTTGTATTTATTTGATTGATTCATGACGTCTCATGGAGTCATCTTGCTCAGTTCTAACTTTTAAGGTATTGTTTTCTTCAATTAGCCTTTGTATTTTCTTTTCCATTTGGCCAATTGTACTCTTTAAGGAGTTTTCTTCAGTGGATTTTCATATCTCCTTTTCTATTTGGCCAGTTCTACTTTTTAAAGCAGTTTTTCAGGTTGTTGACTCTTTTTTAATAACTCTCTTATATCACTCTCATTTCTTTTCCCAATTTTTCTTTTATATTTCTTATAAGATTTTAAAGCTTCTTTTTGAGCTCTTCCATGAGATCTTTCTGGGATTGAGACCACTTCCCTTTTTCTTTGTGGTTTTGCCCATAGATGTTTTGACATCATTGTCCTCTTCTGAGTTGTGTCTTGGTCTTCCCTGTCACTATAATAACTTAATATGCTCAGATTCTCTTTTTGTTGTTTTCCACTCATCTTTTTTATTTCCTTTTTCTTTTCTTATAAATTTGAGCTTTACACCCAGAGTGAAAGGGGCACTGTCTGTGGCTACTTGTGCTAGCAGCTACCAGAAAGTCAGAGGCGGGGTGGGGAAGGATATAGGAAAGAGCAGATTGGGGGAGGGGGTATTCAGTGGGATCGATGTTTTGGGGTGGTGGGCAGGGGAAAGATGGGGAGAAAATTTGTAACTCAAAACTTGTGGAAGCAAATGATATAAACTAAAAATAAACACAAAAGTTAATTTTTAAAAATAAAGAAAAAAGTTTCCAAAAAGAAAAAAAAAGTATTATTGCAATCTGGTTTGTAATCCATTCTGCTATTCTCTTGACCATTTTATGGGCAAATTTATCTCATTTACATTTACAGTTATGATAGCTGTCTGTTTCCCTCCACTTTATTTTCATATTGTCTTCTTTCTCTTTTTTCTCATTCATACTCTTAAGCATGTCTGACTACTATCTCCCTTAATTTATCTTGTTTTATTCCTTTCTCTACCTTTCCCTTATTCCCCTCCCTTTCCCTTTTTGGGCAAGATTTATTTTTATGCCAAACTGTGTATGTGCATTCTTCCTCTTTTAACCAATTCAGATGAGAGTTAATGTTGGAATGTTACCTGTTCTCCCATATGTCCCCCTCATTTTATAAACTTCTTCCTGTGCATTCCATTTGTGAGATAATTTTCTCCAGTCTTCTCCCTCCCCCTCTACCAGTGCATTCCTCCTCCTCACATTTCCACTCTTTCTTTTGATATCATCCAAAAATAATTCACACGCAGGACCTCTTTCTAATTAGATTCCTTTTAAGATTCATGGTGATAATAAAGTTCCAAGGGGGTTATTTGTATCTCTTCCCCTATAAAAATATGATCTGTTCATCCTTGTCTATTTTATAATTTCTCAGTTGTGTTTATCTTTTTATGATTCTTTCAGCTTGTGTTTATATGTTAAATTTTCTGTTTAATTCTGGTCTTTTCATCAAGAATGCTTAGGAGTTCTCTATTTCATTAAAAATCTATTTACTCCCTGTACGATTTTGGTAAATTAATTTTTATTATAATCCTAGATCCTTTGCCTTCTGGGAATATCATAGTCTAACTTCTCCAATTCTTTATAGTGGTGGCCACTAAATTTTGTGTGATTCTAACCGGGGTTTGTTTTTTATTTTGTGGTTGAATTCATTCTTTCTGACTGCTTGCACTATTTTTTTCTTGACCTGGGAGCTCTTGATTTTGGCTGTAGTTGATTGGGAGTTTTCATTTTGGAGATTCTTTCATGAATAGATCTGTGGATTCTTTCCATTTCTACTTTGCTCTCTGGTTCTAGGGGTAGTTGGGCAGTTTTTTTTTTTATGACATTGAAATACATCTAGGTTCTTATTCTGATTCATGACTTTCAGGAATTACAGTGATTCTAAAATTATTTTTCCTTGATTTGTTTTCCAGGTCCTTTTTTTAATGAAATATTTCATATTTTCTTATTTTTTTCAAACTTTGACTTTATTTTTGTCATTTTATTTTTGTCTGATAGACTCATTAGCTTCCATTAACCCAATTCTATTTTTTACAGAGTAATTTTCTTCTGTGAGGATTTGTTCCTTTTCTTTTTACTTCATTCAGTTATTCTCTTTTCCTTTCTTCCATTGATTTTATTTGTTTGTTAAGATCATATTTTAACTAGTTTTCTTAATTCTTACTTTAAGTCTTCTAGGAATTCTTGTTGTACTCGTGTCCAACTTGCATTTTTATTTGAGAGTTTGCTTGTAGATATTTTAAAAGT
Source organism: Pseudochirops cupreus (assembly GCA_028627135.1). NCBI lineage: Eukaryota > Metazoa > Chordata > Mammalia > Diprotodontia > Pseudocheiridae > Pseudochirops > Pseudochirops cupreus. The sequence goes on along the minus strand of CM053584.1, from coordinate 189,501,465 downwards.
CATTCTCTTCTTCTGTGTTTGTCTTTATTTCCTTATCACTAGTAGCTCTTTATGGTGAGGTTCTTTTTTTTGTTTGTTAATTATTCCAATCTGCTTCTTGACTTTAGCCTTTAATGTTAGTGCTGGGCTTTACACACTTCTGAAAGAGTTATTTGACCTGAGCTGCTTTCCATTTATTTCCTGCTGAGTTCATATCTCAATCTGGAGTCCTGCAAGCCTTCAGTGTTCTCAAAGTGATGTGATCTTTGGGAGAAGTCAGTTCACTGCCCTTCTTTGTCTGACTATAGCAAGTTCGTTACGCAAATTTGGGTCTTGTGGATTATACATGATTGAGTTTCAGAAGACTACTGTTGGATGCAGTCACTGTTAGCCATCCGTGAGGCTCTGCAGGTTTAGAGTGACTGAAGTAACAGTAACTAACCACTTGGTCTAGGACTTCTGTCCTCGCTATTACATTGCAGGCTGATATACTAGACTGAAGGCTAGAACTAAATTATTTCTTTGCTCTTTTGATCAGAACCACTTACCTGTGTTTCCAGAACTTGTTCCTTGTTCAGTATACAGTTAGGGCCCACACTTGTGACCACTCCTCTCTGCCCTGGATCTGTAATTCAAAGCTCAGTAGTGGGTGACAGACCTGTTAGATAGAACCCATTCTTACACCAACCTCTAGCTTTTCTCTTTATGTGAGACAGGAAATGGTTAAATACTAGTCAGCCTGCCTCTTTTTGATCAGGGGGTGGGGAAGGGGAGGGGAAGGTTCCTCCTTTTTTCCTTTGTCTGACTTTCCTCATTCAGAACTTGACCAGAGTTCCACTGTTAGAGAGAGAAAGTGTTTTTAATCAACAACTTTTTCATTCTAAAAGTTTCCAAATCATTTACTCTCAAACCCTCTGTTCACACTGTTGGTACAAATTGATTATGTCTTTTTTTTTCTATCTATGCTTCTCTCATTCCTACATGGTAAAACTTTCTTGCCTTTTCTTCTATCTACTTATCCCTCTGGTAGATTTTTTTTTATTAAAGCTCCTTTAAAACTGCACATATCTTCTTTCTTTCTAATTCTGATCTGACATTTTTCTTGCCTTCCTCTGTTTGCTTTTATCAGTCATATAACTGAAATAATAAAATATTTTCTTTCTCTCTCATCCTCCTGCTCTTCTGAGGCTGCTGCAATCAGAGAGGGAGAGAGAAGGGGAGAGAAAGAGAAGAAGGCATCCCAAGAAAAGTCCAGCTACAGCCCTTAGAACCTTCCCTTGCTAGCTGGTTGCATTTTAAACTTTACAGGATGTCAGGTTACACATAGATACTCACTCATACCATACAGAGATAAACAAAGAACAGATTAACATGACAAACAGACAGGGTGATATAGATAATTATGAGGAAAATTCAAAAACTCAGAGACTTGTCAGAAATCCCCTGCACAAATGAGACCATTTTTTTATCCTCTAGATTATTTTGAGGCCAGGCACAAAGCTTTCTTTTTCAAGATCTTGGAGACCAAGCTTTTTCCGGTTCTAATTTAGAGGCAAATCTCAGGGTCTGAGTCTGAGTCTGGCTGAGAGGATCCAGTGGCCATGAGCCTGGAAGAGAAGGGGGAATCCTACAGGCACAGGGTTGGGGATGGGGAGTCCTTCCGTGAAGGAGGTTCCAGGTTGTAGAGGGAGGTAAGCCACAGGAAACCAAAAAGCAACTACAGTTTTCCCAATTCCCTAGCATCCTAGAGATTTGAGAGAATTGGGCATATACTTCCAGATAGGGCATCCTCCATGTTGCAGAAGGTCTATCAGGGTTCTAGACAGCCTCATAACCATCTGACCCAAATGGAGCCTGAGAGTGTCAGGCCCAAAAAGCACCTCCAAGCCTTTCTAGGTGCTTGGAGAGTGACCCCAATTGCAGATCAAGAAAGGGATAGAAAGAGAGGGGAGACTTACATACCCCTTGGCCTTGGCTAGAGAAGGGCTTGAGGGATTCAAGCAATTATTCCCTGTAGCAGGGCTACCAAAATATGATGCAGTTTGGGGTGCTGGGAACACCGAAATGGAAGGGTAAAGTGTGGGTCTTCCTCAAAAGAACTTGATGACTCTGACTAAAAGAAGTCTTGAGTAGTCAAATTCTTTTGAGGCAGACCCACCTAATACCCTTCCATTTCTGGGTTCCCAGCACCCCAAGCCATATCAAAATAACATTTTTCTGTATACAGTTCTCGATAACAAAATATTAATTCTGATAGTATGCACTTTTCCTAATATAGTAACCATGAAATAACTGATAAAAATACAGTATACAAAATAAAATAACATGCAAAACATTTTTTGCTAGCTAGCAATTCCCTGGAATTCTATGACATTTTGTGCTAACATCTCAATTTTAAAAATTTCATTTATTTCAAATAGTATTGTACTGCTGTGAACTTCTCTACAGTTATCTCTTCCCCATCATGACTTTCTCCATCATGATTTTGATATATCATGGATTGGCATAAGAAATTAAATGGGAATTTTTTGGGAGTTTTGTGAAATCTCAGATGACACATAAAGACCAACAGACAACACAGAACCTATGACCAATACTTAACCCAAATTTTAAACACCCCATAAAAGAAAAAGAACAAATTTGAACTTCTCTGGCACAAAGGAAGGGCCAAAAAATTTTATGCGGATTTTCCAGATTGGGAGAGGGGTGTTGTGCCTCAGCCCTTGCCACTGAGATGTGGAAGGGATAACTGTACTTTGATTGTTATCTGAAAACCAATGGAGTGGTTACTGGGACTTTAGTTGCTGCTGTCAGAAGACACTGAGACCAGAGAGGTCTAAACATCACTTCTGACACTCTGAATTCACAGAGGGCTCTAATTTACAATGGTAGGGTGAACAAGACCAGTGAAACACCTAGTAGGATACCAGCCACTCTACAAACTTGTGTGTGTTGCACCTCTCATTTTTTTCTCTACTGTGCATAGATGTGAATGTGTACAACTGCCACAAAAGTAAAAATGAGATTGTTAATAAAATCATGTCACAAAAGTTAAATGCGCGGATGCTGAGGATTGACTGTCTTATACATATATGTATATGTATATATATATATATGTGTGTGTGTGTGTGTGTGTGTGTGTGTGTGGTATATGTATGTATATGTATATGACATGGTTAATGAAGGAATTTCTTTTGGTTATACATGTTTGTAATGAATTTTTCTTTTATTGCTTTCTCAATGGAGGGAATGTAGAGGTGGGAAGGAGAGAATTTGACACTGAAAATAAAACTGAATTTTTGAAACTAACATAAAACAAGTTGAAGAAGAGGAGAAAAGTAACTACTTAACTGAAAGAAAAAAGGGAAGAATTAAATAACTTGATAAAAGGAAAAAATAAAATGGAAGTAATAAATTAAGCAAAACTCTAAAACTAGAGAAAAGGTAACAAACAGGACATGAGGAAGAGGGTATGAGAACTGGATGGAAGGAGTTGGAGTGGGGAGGAAGACTGGCATTGAACTCATTATGAGTTCACTACCAGTTCTGGACATTGATAGATTCTGGAATTTGGGTTAGGTGATTAAATGAACTTTAAAGAAGGAGGCTGATCTGTGTTAATGGTAAAAGGAGTCTGGAAGTATAGATTGCAAAGAGTATTCCATCTCCCTACCATAACCACTAGGGGTTTGGGGGAGGTCATGCATGAATAACAGCCAGTATTGGAAAGGATGATCAGAGATGCATTGTCATCAAAAGCAAACCAGGTCTTAGTGAGTGCCAGAAGATGAAAGAGAAAGTTGTATAAAATAAGAGAAAGTTTGCAAATTATGGAGCAGGCATTCCAGAGGGCTGGAAGAGGCTGGCAATTCTTGTGTGGAACATTGTGGAGGTTGACGTAGGGGAGTTATTCTTTGGCAGTTGGGAGTTTGGAATCACAGGGATGAGGAAGGAGTGTAGGATGAGGTGGAAGTGTGCCAGCTACTTCGGATTAGAGTAGCAGTAAAATCTGTTGAAAGCAGTTTCAAATTTGACTCTCTTGGGCTTAGCACAGTCCTCAACTTCCTGACACCACTATGTTTTTGTGATCTAGGTGGTGTTTGGAACCATGCCTTGTTGCAGACGTGCTCAGTTGGTGGTGTGTGTTTCTCACCAGGAGTGCCCTGTGCATTATTTGCCACAAGTCTGGCATTTTTGTGTCTCTTGGGAGAAGGGATGGATTAAGGGGGAAGTGTTCTCTTGTTCTTTGTCCTTCAGTTACAAGCAAGACATGACTGTCTTCTGTAAGTTTGGGAGTCTGCTAAAGAGGCAGTAGATGGTTTGTCTTATCGTGACTCAATCACCTGGAGCATGTTTTCTAGTTTAAGAGCAAAGTTATAGGCTTATTTTTAATGTATAACTATAAGGATAAAGCTATTATGAGTAATTCCTAGTTATTCAGCTTCCATTGGTTTGGTTGAGAGTATCATTAGATTACATAGATTTAGAATTGAGAGGGATCTCGGAGGCCATGCTGTTCATGAACTTTAGCATCTGTGAAGGATTTAAAGAGAGATGGCAGAAAAGAAATATATAGGATGCAATGTACAGTTGCAATCTACAGTTATCTATAGCATAACTAGTTCGTGATAAATATTAGAAAAAGAAATATCACTTGGAACTTTTTTTAAAACAAATGTAAGCATCTGTGATTAAAGTAGGAAAAAAATTATGTATTTCTTGAATTTTAGTATTGCTTATAATCCATTCTTGGAACAATCAAATAGTATAAATTTCTCCACTCTAGACTTTAAATGGAAGTATTCAAAATTGTCACTGACTTTTCTCTCTCTTATAGGGTGTGCCTGAAGACTTGTTATTCTTTTATCATCATCTCCGAAAGGGTGGTGGAGTCTTTCTGGTTGAACAGTGCCTTCTCCTCTATCGATACCATCCATATGCAGCAACACATTCAGTCCTAGAGTAAGTAAATTATTTATGTGTGATTAAATGAAAATTAGGAACAGATTTAAGAACCTAAATATATCTAGCAACTCTGTTGGAGATGTGCCCAGAATTTTAGCTTTTATTGGCTTAGCTTTAAATATGGTACCCAAATTCAATACCCAGAAATACTTGGTATAAATTTACCTGATAGCCACAAATTACTCTATTTGAAATTTTTTTTTCAGTCCCTTTTTCCTCATTTTCAAACCATATACTTCTTTTATAAAATATGTAAGTTCATTGTAATTTGACAGGTATTCATTATGTACCTTTTCTAATTTCCATTGAAGGCCTTCTAGAGTGTGAAAATCCCCATGTTTCTAAGATCTCTTTAGGCTCTAATTGCTATGCTTCAATTTGATATTCTTTCCATCTACACTGATGCTGTCTTTAGTCTATATATTCTCTCTCTCTCTCTATATGTGTATATATATATAGAGAGAGAGATATATATATTCTATATCTATAGTCTATACACCATTTTTGTCATGATGATAGTGGAAGGAGCTTGGAAGAAGACTTAGCTTCTGTCCTGATCCTCATACTAATGCTGTCATTTTGAGTAAGTCACTTCAGCTTTATGGCCTTTTTAAAATCTGAAAAATGAAGTCTCTTCCAACTCTAAAATCTATGAATTTCCCTATATTCAAACGGATACCAGGACTCTTCTCTTCCTTTCTTGCTACCAGTACTATTTGTCAAACATTTGTCAGGAAACTGAATCCTGCAGAAATTAATTTGCCAAAGAATAGCAGAGCCAGGATTCAAATCCTGTCTTCATTGTGAAAATCTCCAAATTAATTTTCTTTCCTCCAGATTTTTCTCCTGTGTTTCCCCAATACCCTGTCACTAGTTTTCTTTCTAAAACACCATTTCCATAATGTGACTACACTGTTTAAAAACATTTAGTGGTTTCCTTCTGTACACAAAACTAACTTCTTGGCTTGCCATTCAAGTCTAAGGGAGGAGACAACATGCAGTTCATTGCCACTAGAAACTACATCAAGTTTATTTTTGAAGAGCCTGGTTTTAGGTATCAAAGAAGCAATAGGAATTATTTAAACACATCTCTATGAGCTGTAAAAATGTAGTGGCTACCCAAACAGTATAACATTCTCTGCATAATATTCTCCCAACCTGTATACACACTTGAAGGTTGGTAGCCAGAGAGTAACTGCTACCTCAAGGCTCAAGATAGGTACCTTTTAGGTACTTGCTCATACAATTATGGCACATCAATGTACTTCCTCTTAGCAATAAGCAAATTGACATAATTAGCTTTTAACAATGGTATTCATTAAGTGGTATTCCACAAATGGTAGCTATAAAACATCTAACTGGAGGTCCTTGACCTAGTATTTCCAATTCCTGGCAGATTACCAAATCTCTGGATTTGGTTTTGAAAAGTTAGAATTTTTGAGAATCCTTGGGAATTCCTGAAACTATAAGTTATTTTTATAACATTTTACTTGTTTTTAAATAAGTGACTATAATAATACAATTTTTTTTCTGTGATAGATTTATGCTAAAAGTTTCAGATGTTTTTATAAAGAAAATATAATGATAAATGTATGTATTATTGTTATTAAATAATATATTAGTTTGCAATGATTTAAAATATCTGGCAATAAGCTGACAGATTTCCTTCATTTTTCTTAAAATAATTTCATCATTCATCATACTCTCTACTTATTTTGGAACTATAAAAATTAATAAGGAATATGAAGCTTAGTAGTATTTACAAAGAACATCAGCCTATATCTTATATTTAAACACTGGAAAATGTCAATAAACATTATTGAGTAGAATTCAAATAATGTAACATACCTTCAGATATACTAGCAAAATTTACAGCACTATGTAGAATCACATGTTGAAATTGCCAATTCAAGGATTTATTTTGCTTCCAAAATGTGTTATTTCTTGGAACACCCCTTGTAGAATTTATATATTGTACACTATGTATATAAACTTAATAATTTTGCTTTATTTGTAAGAATGATTCAGTAATGGCAGTAGATTGAACCACAAACATACCATTAACAACATGGCAACATTTATAAGCAAGACAGACTGATTCCATTGTGATTGCTTCTCTCCTATGTATTCCTGTCCTGGTTTCTTAGAAATGTGTACCATGGCCTTCTATTCCGTGTATTGCGTGCTTTTGCTTTTGATGACATTAGTGTATTCCTTTGAACCTGTTAACCTTTAATTCTTACAAGAAAATCAAAATGCTTTTTTCAATTTGTTGATTGATTTTTCTCAGGATTTTAGTGGTTCCCTGAAAAACTATGATATCCAAGAAGGAAAGTCCTGCATGGAGAATCTCTTCAGTGAATCCACATAAATGTAAAGGGTATCCAACTATATCCTAGATAAGCCCTAACACTATAGTAACCCCTCTAAGGTCCTCTTCCAACTTGTACTTAGGCTTGATGGTTGGGTTGCTAAGGAGGTAACTGCTACCTCAAGTTTCAGAAAGAGTACCCACTCCTAAAGTTCATGAGCCCTTAGCAGTACATTCTTATTTAATCAGTCATTACTAATATGGCAGAGTAAAAATAGCATAGTATTATCCCTCATAAACTTGGAACACACTCCCCAAGAAATATTCATTGTCCATGGGAAAAGTAGGTTTAGAGTACAGTGGTAGTGAGGATCATGTGATGAATATACAAAGGCAGCTCACAACTGCTTACAACCAAGGTACTGAAGAGCCCAGAGGACCAGACTTTCTATCTTTCTCTCTTCATTTAATTTTTATGCAGCTCCCCTGAAGTTTAGCATCTCTTCTGGGTAGGTTGCTTATGAAGTACAGGGCTATTCTCTTCAACTTTCTTTACTGAATGTCCTTTATCACAGTGGCAAACACCGTTAGCAACCCACCTCTCCTGATTTTGGTGCCTGACATGATATTTATGATCAGAGTGTTGTTGAACAAGGTGATCTCTTGTATATAATTTGAGGAATCTTCGGTGATTTTAATATGCGATTGGTTGATTTTGTTGGAAGATACAAACACTATGTGGCATTTTGCTTTATCAGATTAAATGCTTATGAAAAAATAATCAATGAACAGTGAGCAAAGTATGATCTCTTATTCTCTGCATCTTTCAGTCAGTTGTGTAGTAGAAAAGATATGGCACGCGGTAGAATATCTCTTAAGAAAACCTGTATGTTATTTCAATACATGTGGAGATGATTCTCATTTAAAAAATTATAGCTGGCCATTATAGGTTGGTAATTGTAGATATTTTCATCGTCACCTTTTTAGGCATTAATAAGAGTTGAGATTTCTTCCACACTTTTGGTACCTTCCCCTCTTTAAAATGCTTTGTCAGTCCTTCAATACACTCACTCAGAATTGTGTTGTTTCTAGTATGGCATCCCTCCATCTACAGTTAGCCTAATCTGACTGATTCCCATCTTTATTCTCTGTTCAATGTCATTCCTGAATCCTCTTTAAAATTATCCTGAACTAAGTATGTCAGAGTTACTGCCCTTGGTGGGGGAAAGTTTGTTATAATTGTCTTTATGGATCTTTTCCATTTTTATTGTTTTTATCCTTCCATTTATAATTCTTAAACCCTCTCAAAATGACTGTGCTTATTTGAGTCTTTCATCAGGTTTTCTTTTAATTAATTTTGCCTTCCACCAATTTAAAGAAAGTTTAATGAGTGATCCAAATAAGCACAGTCATTTTGAAAGGGTTTAAGGATTTATGCTATCTACTTTGAAAGATTTTGCAAATGAGTTTATATTTTAATCAGTTTTCCCATTGACTTGCTTCTCTCTGTGACAAATAAGTTGTATTTGCTGACAAGGGTACATAGACTTGTTTGATTCATGTTTGATTTGTAATGGCAATTAATATGTATCTGTACTTTGTATAAAAGTATTATAATCAATGTTAATGACATTTTTACTGCATTATTCACTTTTAATTATCAATAGCTTGTTTCAGTAGGTAAGGATTAAGTGATTTCAATTTCACAACATATCTTTTCATTCTTCTTTCTTTATACTAATTCTCACCTTTGTTATAAGTAGTGAATGGTATGTCGGTGTACAAGTTGCTGTTTTAGGGATGGATTCTGTAATGCCAATATGATACCCATAGCAGCTCCTATGAGTATGCATATATATTTCCAGGGTAGATTCACAAAATATAATAAACTCTCTTCCTCACAGGCGAAACCAAAATATTTACTTGGAACATCACTATTAGGATACCCAGAAGTAAGATTTAGCAAGGTACTTGTTACTAATGCAGGGAGCACCAACATCTTAAGCATTCTTAAGCCTCCCCACAAACAAGTTTCCCTAGGCAAGTTCCTCCCTCCACTCTCTGCTCTGCTTCTTCTGCTCTGTTTCAGTCTCACTCTCTGCTCCATTGGGCAAGCTCTTCCCACACACTGGGCTCCTTGTGACTTAGACTCCTTATGACTCAGGCTGTATCACAGCTGTGAGCTGGTCAGAGCTCAAAGCATGTCACATAGACCTATTAATGGGTGGGAAAGATCTTCCTATTCCATTAACATAACAGACTCTCATGTCAGTTACAACCTTTGCCTTTCAGTTAAAATATAATAAATTTCATTTTTATTGTTATTCAATATTTTTCATATTTAGTACCCATCAGTTCTTTTCTTGAAGAAAGTTTGCATGACATGGGTTTGTGAGTCTTCTATGTAGTCTATAAGTTTTGGCCTTTCTCATTCCTTATTGTTGGTCCACATTTTGCATACATTCTGCGTCATTATCATTGACCATATTTGCATTGAATCCATTAAATATCAAAGTGTATATTGATTTAATTTCAACCATTTTATGAAGTTCTTCATAGAATTGTAGATTACATGTGTCAAAATAAATTGCAAAGAAATAGAAAAACCGGCCTTTTTCCAAACACTTCTTATCAGTACTGTAATAATAGTGCTTTAAGTTTTGTAAAACATTTTGCTTATGTTATCTCATTTGATATGTAATATAAATGAATGAATATACCCCAAAATTATTTTTCTTGTTGACTTTGGGAATATGATAAAACCAAAGTCACCAACTCTCTTTCTGTCTCTCCCTCTCTGTCTCTCTCTGTCTCTCTCTCTCTTTCTCTCTCTCTCTTTTTCTCTCTCTGCCTCTCCAAGGAGTACCTCTGAACTGTCTTAAGGTTTAAGATGCTATTTATTTGTTTCTTCTAGTTCATTAATAGGGAGGATTTAATGACTATTGTGATTCAGTTCTTCCAGGACTTTGTGCATTTATTGGTCATTCTACATAGATTTCACTTTAGGAGTACCAATTGCCAAGTTAAAGTTATAGATGATCTAAAAACTGTGATTTTTGCTAATCATAGCCTGCTTTTCCACTTCGACAGCACTCTGCCACCATCACTGAAGTAGCAGAAGGGGATTTCATAGGACCCATTTTGTATTTATTTCTTTTTTAAGGTTTGTAACCACCAAAGAATTCATTTCCAAGGGACCAGTCTCTTGTTGATGAACTTTTACATGCTTGGCTGGGTTATCCTTAGAAAGTGGTGATCTGCTAGAAAAGTTTTTAAGAATTCAGGCTCATCTTTACACTACAATGAAGCTCAAGAATTGAATTTTTTGGAATTTACCAACAAATTAACATCATGTTAAATTTCTATATCATGGATTTGGACATTGGGAGAAAAAAGAGTCAGATTCATTTCTTTTTTTTTCTCATGTTGTAGAAGCACCATCTGGCAACACCGAGTCCAGTTCCTAGAAGAAAGGGCTCTTCAGCATTGGACATCATTTACTATCTGGAATGCTGGTAAACAGGGAAGAAAACTCTATAGAAGCTTATCCCCAGTAAATCAGAAAAAGGTAGGGTAGTGAAAAAATGTTTTTATATTCTTTATCATTTTGTTGGAACAGGTATAGTGTGTGTGTGTGTGTGTGTGTGTGTGTGTGTGTGTGTGTGTGTGTGTGTGTTTAACCTTTATAAATATGTGTTTTCTACTTTTTCTATAATTGGTACAGTTTAGTTCAGCAACTACCTATCTTCCTAGCAAGGAGGACAAATTATATTCTGCATTGGTAAGACACAAATAAAAATAAGACACTCCTTTCCCTCATGGAACTTATAGTCATCCTTTATTTTAATGCAAAATGGAACATAAAGTAAGACAAACAAGGGGCTCTGTGCGATCTGAAGAAAGTTACCTTCTGAAACCTTGGCTTCTTTTGCTCTTATTTTGGAGTACATGAGGATGTATTTACATTTAAAAATTTTTTGAGATGGTACATCTATAGTCCGGTATAGTAGACCAGACTTTCATGCTCCTTCTCTTCTATGAGGCAGATATGCAGAAAGAATATAATCTTGTTGGGTGGATGCTTTCCTGGATCTATGAATGACTAAAGAAAGTTTCAGGGTAGTTAATCTGCAAGTCTTGTTTGTGACTCCCTGTTTGTTTGTGCCTCTGGACATGGTCCTAGGATTAAGTCTTAATGTATAATAGCCTTGGGCTAGGGTAGGGAGTGGTCAGGACTAAAGAAGGGTCCTGACATTTCAATTACCTGAGAGTCTCTGCTGTAAGGTATATAAACCCTGTGATTTTCTTGTAATTTGGCTCTGTATGAAATGGCTCTGTAATAAACAGACTAGCGAATACATCCCCATCTCTCTCCTTTATGCAGCTGGTTGCTGGGCCATATTTCTGTGCTGGTCACAGTAGTCTGGAAGCTAAATTGCTGTCAGCAGCAGGTGAGCATTCCACGGAGGAGTTGAAATGAAATGTGGGCCAGGAGAGCCAGTTGAAACTGAGCCAGTTTTATTCATCTGAGGGTCCAGTATATATAGTGAAAAACTACACAGTCATCATGAGCCACTTTCTTGGGACACTTCCCGATGCCCTAATTCTCATCTGCCTTTACGTGACTGCCTTGTTCTCTATCCTGGTTATCAGGGTACAAGTGCTGGGCAGGATGTTCCAAACCTCCCTAGCACGGAAGGACAATAGGAAGAAGATGAAGAGCCAACATCCTAAGATAATAAGCTCTGGAGAAGGGAAACAAGCTCAAGGGAGACCTTGGTCTGGATCCACATCCCTTTGGGGAACTCCTTAAAGCTAGCCCTCAACATCGCCCCCACATCTCCCCCTTTTTGTTTTACTAGGAGTTCAAGATGGTGGACATCTGTCCCTAGTGACTTGGTCCATGATGTCGCAAATCTTGTAGCACAAGGAATAACAAAGCATATTATAATAAACAGTGCTACCCAGGACAGTAGGTGAAGTCCAAGGCGGGTATGTTTTTGAATATATTGGTCACGTCCAATTTTTCCAAAATTTCTCAAGCTAGAGTTTTCAGATTGGCTCCAGGAAAGTGACTCTCAGCAATATCATGAGAAATATTGGTCAAGAAAGATAGAGCATTTGAAAAATTACTATTATACCAGATACCTTCCAAATGATCTTTTACCTTATTCCATTCTACCATACTTGCATTATAAGGTATAGACATAACACAAATCACAGAGAAATGATAATCACACTTCAATTGTATCAGGAAACTCAGCTTCTGTGAGCTCGTCTCCCACATACCCTATTGTTTCTTTTAAAGCATCCAATTTCTGTTGGAAATCCATATCTGTCTCCTCTTGTTTCTGGAGAGCTATTGATACTTGGCGAGCCAAGGCTTCAGTATATTGTGCCTCTTGCATCTGTTGTGAGACCGAATTAAAGGGTACTGCAGATGCTATGAGAGATGAGATAAGTGATAGTAAAGAGACAATTCCCCAAATTATACATTGTACACATCTTTTCTTTCTAGGCCTGAGTTCTTGCTGTAAATAATGTAATGTTTGATCTGCAGTGGCCAAATAACATCCCTCCTCTACCATGGAGGGCATTATGGCATATTTTGGCCTCTCCAGGATCAGAGCTACCTGTGCTCTGGTTCCGTGTTTATATTGTAAGCAGCGATTTACTGAGCAGTTTAGACATTCAATCATATAATATCCTCCACCTGTCTTTGTAATACTCGGGTTCCCTAGAAGAAATGCTTGCTGTCTGGGTAAACATGCATCTAATGTTGTTTCATTGTATTTTAAAGTCTGTCCATTGGGAATAGCAGCCTTCAGGTATGTCTTTCCCAAGGTTGCCATCAACAGGCAGACCTCTTCTTGAAACACACCTTTCTGAGTAAACATTCCTGGTACTAGCCATCCCTGTCTGGTTCCTACTTCATGATGTTTATTCCACATCTCAAATCTTTCCCAGCTGAGATTTGCAACCCCCTTGTGATGTGTAAGACATTTAACCCAAGGTGGTGCTGGACACCATGATGTCACATGGATATCAAGGCAATCAGGCCATGGAGGGTAGTGCATTGACCATTTTACTGACTCCTTCGTCTCCACCCCCATCATGGATATATGCCATATCACCCCTTGGGGCATTATCTGTACAACATGAGTGACATTTTTCAATTCAACACAATAATTAGCAGAGGTTACATTTGTTCCCAAACATATGGGTAGCTTGCCAGTCTTTCCTGCAAAATTATACCCTCGAAGCTCTTTCATTCCCTTGATTCCTTTTCCCGAGATCCCTTCCCCGAATATCCCTGCAGCTTGTCCAGCAGGTAAATACCAGTAACCTCATCCTCCCACATAAGTAATCTTGGCCATGGGGGATCATTAGCATAAGCCCAGAGCTGGGCTGTCTCTGCCTCAAGGGCAGTAAACTGCAGTAACGTTAGCAGTCCCTGCTGTCCCTTTCTGCCATCTCAGATGTTGTTTCCTCAATCTTTTGTCTTTCTGTGGTCGTAGCCTTTGGAACCTCCTCTGGAACCTCCCCTGGAACCTCCAGATCACTTCTGGCACAGATCCTGATGTTGTGCTTGGGTATGCAGATTAGTCCTTTTGAACCATCTGGAAAAACAGAAGCATAGCCTTGCCCCCAGGTTAACAGCCTATCAGGCTCAAACCAGTGTTTGGTTTTTGGGTCCTTCCACATGACTCTTTTAAAAAAAATTAACTTTTGTTTATTTTTAGTTTACATCATTCATTTCCACATGATTTTGAGTTACAAATTTTCTCCCTGTCTTTCCCCTACCCACCACCCCAAAGCAACAATGCCACTGTATACCCCCTCCCCCAATCTGCTCTTTCCTATATCCTCCGCCATCACCCCTCTGACTTTCCAGTAGGTTAAGATGGATCTCCTTACCCCAGTGCCTGTATATCTTATTTCCCAGTTGCATGTAAATAATAATAATAATAATGTTATATATATACATATATATATATAT
>CM053584.1:189450854-189470514 GCA_028627135.1 Pseudochirops cupreus | reverse complement strand
TGTGAATATTATAATGTTTTGAATGTTTGTCTTGATTTGTAATGGAATAAACAGAGTGTTCACTCTATTTTGTAATCTGAACTGTAAAAGCTGTTCACAGTAGCATTCCTTTGGGAATCTGCTGGTGCATGGCATTACACCTGTACAAAGGGTTCTTGTTGAAGTGGGTCATGACTTTCGTGACTTCAGTCTGGTCTTGTGTGCCAGCATCAAAAGCAGTGGATCCTGCCTTCCTTACTGGGCTCTGATGGCAGAGGCAGCAGCTGCTGCTCAAGATGCTTGGCATGGTGTCCCAGGAGACAGTGCTAGGAAAGCAGCACACATGGAGGGAAGTTAAGGTCCAGGTCAGGCCTTGAGGCTAGGCTGGGCTGGACTGGGCTAGACAGTGGCCCATGAAACATTCTAGTATGAGACCAGATTCCCCTCCACTACCTGTGCTACCACAAACTCCAAAGCAATCTTTAGAAGGAGAGAGCACTAGGGTGGAGTCAAAATGGTGGTGTAAAAGCAGGACCTCACTTGAGCTCTCACCCAGACTCTTCCAAATACCTGTAAAAAAATGACTCAAAACAAATTTTAGAGCAGTAAAACTCACAAAAAGAGAATGAAAACAATTCCTAAGCCAAGACAACCTGGAAGGTCAACATACAAGATCTGTTTGCACTAGTTTGACAGAAGAGCACAGTCCAGGGTGGGGCATGCTGGCACAGATGGAGGCAGAGCAAGGCCACAGAGGCCTGAATCACTGGCAGCTGTGGCAGTTTCCAGATTTCTCAACCCACAAACACCAGAGATAACTTAGAATGTCAGTAGAAAAGGTCTGTCTAACCTGGGTGAGATGGAAGCATTGTCTGACCCCCAGCTCCAGGTCAGTAGAGGCAGAGGCAGAGGCAGAGGCAGTGGGGGTGGCAGCAGCAGCAGTGGCAGTGACTACCTGTGGAGTTCTCAGCCCACTGACAGCAGTGGAATCCAGATGCTGATCAGAGGGAAATTGCAGGGCCCTTATGGCTGGTGCTAAGGTAAGAGTCTCTTGTTTTGCCTGTGCTTTGATCTGAGTCACAATCCTGGGTGGTGGTCCTAGGGTGGGGAGGAGCTCTGGCATGGCAGAGATTGTGGCAGTGGTGTAGAGGAAATTCTTACAGTTCCAAGGCAGAAAATAGTGCTTGTGGTCATTCACAGACCAGAGCAGAGGCCAGGAGAGGACTAAACACCACTTTCAACATGCAACCTTGGAAGAACTGATAATTTACAGGCCCCGGAAATATCTCAGAAAAGAGGTGCACAAAACCTCTGAAGTTTGGGACAGCATATCCTCCACAATGGAAGCAGAGACCTACCTTAACAAAGAGCTTAAAAAGACTGGTAATTGTCTGGGAGAATGAGTAAACAATAGGAAAAAATTAGACTATAGAATCTTACTTTGTTGACAAAGGAAGATCAAAACATGAAAGAGCTCAAAAACGATTTTGAAAATCAAGTAAGAGAAGTAGAGGAAAAATTAGGAAGAGAAATGAGAATGATGCAAGAAAATCACAAAAAACTAGTCAACAAGTCACAAAAGCCATGGCCCACTTCAATAAAGACCCTTCATACAGGCTCCCAGATGAGGTCAAGAACAAGACTGCCTCCAAATATGACCATCTGGCAGAGGAAGATCTTCACAACTGGATAGAAGTTACAGGCCAGCCACTCAGGCTGGAATGTTGGGGATCCAAAATTGCTGAAGAAAATAACACCTTTAAAAGTAGATTAAACCAAATGGCAAAAGAAGCACAAAAATCCAATGAGAAGAAGGATGCCTCGAAAATCAGAATGGGCCAAATGGAAAAGGAGGTCCAAAAGCTCATTGAAGTAAATCATTCATTCAAAATTAGAATGGAGCAAATGAAAGCTAATGATTTCATAAGAAATCAAGATATTATAAAACAACACCCAAAGAATGAAAAAATAGAAGACAATGTGAAATATCTCATTGGAAAAGCAATTGACCTGGAAAACAGATCCAGCAGAGAGTATCTAAAAATTATTGGACTCCCTGAAAACCATGACCCCCCCAAAAAAAGCCTAGACATCACCTTTCATAGGAGTGGTGTTTGGGTATTTGTTGAGAAGGGTCTGTTGTGTTTCAAAAGGAAATGTATGAATAAAATTAACAGCATGAAAAAACAAAATGAAATAGAATAATAATCATAATAATTAAAAAAAAAAGAAATTATCTAGAAAGAGAGACTACTAAGAATTCAGAGGTAGGGGAGGTGAGGAAAAACTTTGTGTAAAAGATGACACTGAATCTGAGCTTTGGAGAAAGCTAGGTTTCTTAATTTAAAGAAGAAGGATTAGAGTATTTTTTTCATATGACTTTGACTTCTCCAGTAAAGTGACTTTTTGTCCTTTGACCATTTATCAATTGGGGAATGGCTCTTTTTAAAAATAACTTTGACTTAGTTCTCTACTCAATATATATTTGACAAATGAGTCCTTTCTCAAAGATACTTAATTTAAAATTTCTTTATATTATTTTATTGTTTATAGTCGCTTTTAGCAAAATATAGTTTCCCTGATTGTCTCTTTTCATTAGGTCTGTTTTTGCTTTTGTTTTGTCTGAAATTAAGATAGCTACCTTTTATGCTTCAGCTGAACCTTATATATTCTGTTGCAGCCCTTTATTTTAACTCAGTGAATGTCTTTTGGTTTCAAGTGTCTCTCATAAGCAAAACATGAAATCATTTTGCTGTTTCTATTTTATGGGTGGGCTTATTCCATTCACATTAATAGTTTTGAATACTAATTTTATAGTTCCTTCCATTCCATTATCTTCTGCTTTTACTTTTCTCTCTTTTTTATCCTATTCCTCCTAAAAAAGTCTATTTTGTTTCTAACCACTGCTTTCCTTGTTCTACTCTCCATTTTGATCACCCCCCCCATTTTTTCTTATCCTCTTCTCCTCATATTTCTATATTGTTTGAATTACATTACTATTCACAACTGAGCTTGTGCATATTTCATCTTTGAAACGACCCTGATGACACTGAGGTTCAAGCATTGGCTGTCACCACCACCACCCTTCCATTTCCCTTCCATTCCTTGCATGACTCCTTTATGTGAGATAATTTCCCCATTCTTCCTCTCCCTTCTCCTTTCTCCCAATGCATCCTGCTGTCTCATCCCTTCACTTTTTTGGAGATCATTGCAACTTAACTCACATCTATGTCCTCCATCTATGTAAACTCTCTATAATTGTCCTAATGGTGATAAAGTTCTTAGGAGATGCATGTATTATCTTTCCACACAGAAATGTAAACAATTTGACTTTATTGAGTCCATTATGATAACTCTTTTATGTTTACCTTCGAATGCGTCTCTTGAATCTTGTGTTTGAATGTCATTTTTATTGTTATTATTATTCTTCAGTTGTAGTTTTTTCATCATGAATTCTTAAAATTCCTCTATTTCATTAAAATGCTCATTTTTTTTTGCCTGAAGAATTATACTCAATTTTGCTGGATTGATTTGTTTGTCTGTTGTTCCTGCTATTGCTGTTGCAATACTAGCTCCTCTGCCTTCTGGAATTCCAAGCCTTCCACCACTTTAATGTGGAAACAGTTAAGTGTTGTGTGATTCTGACTGCGTTTCCACAATATTCAAATTGTTTCTTTCTCGCTGCTTGAAGTACTTTCTCTTTGACCTGAGAGTGTTAAGTTTGGCTATAATATTTCTGAGAGTTTACCTTTTGAGATCTCTTCCAGGTATGTCAGTGCATTCTTTCAATTTCTATTTTATCCTATAGATCTAAGATCAGTTTTCCTGAATTTTTGATGAATATGATATCCATGATCCTTTTTAAAATCTTGGCTTTCAGGTAGTCCAGTAATTCTTAAATTATCTGTCCTTGGTCAATTTTACAGTTCTGTTTTTTTCCTTTTTTAAAAAAAATTTAAATTAATTAATTAATTTTCTTGTTTACATCATTCATTTCCATGAGATTTTGAGGTACTAATTTTCTCCCCATCTTTCCCCCACCCAACACCCCAAAACAGCAATTCCACTGTATAACCCCTCCCCCAATCTGCTCTCTCCTATGTCCTCCCCTCTGACTTTCTGGTAGGGCAGGATGGGTCTCCCTACCTCAGTGCCTGTATATATTAATTCCCAGTTGGGTGTAGTTAATAATAATAACAATAATATATACATACATATGTATTTTTAACATTTGATTATAGAACTTTAAATTCTAGATTCTTTCCATTCCTCCCTCATCACCCACCCTTACTGGAAGGACAAGCAATTCAATACAGGTTGTATGTGTGCAATTATGCAGAACATCTCCACAGTGGGCATATTGTGAGAGACTGATTATATGTCTCTCCTTCCTATCCCACCCCACCTTATTCTATTCTCTACCCTGTCCCTGTCCCTTTACAGAAGTGTGTACTTCCAGCAACCATTCCCCCCACCATCCCCTCCCCTCCATCATACCAGCTCTCATCCCCATCCCCCCTACTCTCCTGTGTGGCAAGATACCCAATTTAGAGTTTATGTCATTCCTTCCCTAAGCCAAATTCAATGAGAGTAAGGCTGACTCTTTCCCTTTTGCCATCCTGTTCTTCCCCTCCATAGCAACAATTATCCCTAACCTCTTCCATATGAGATGATTAACCTCATTCTGTGTCTCCCTGTCTCCTCTCATTCTAATCCTGTTGCACCTCAGAATTTCAGCTTTTAGAATATTGTCCCTTCCTATTCAATTGGTCTTATGCCTTCTATGCATTCATATATACACATACTCAGATATGTGTTTGTATGCATATATAAACCCTCCTATATAGACAAATGTATATGTATATGTATATATACTTTTGTATTCCCTTCACATATCCTCATACTGAGAAAAGTTTCATAAGTTACAATTATCAGTTTTCCATTTGGCATGTAAATAGTTCAGCTTTGATAAGTTCCTTTGATTTCTTTTCCATGTTTACCTTCTCATGCTTCTTGTACTGGAGTGTCAAACTTTCTTTTCAGTTCTGGTTTTTTCAGCAAGAGTGTTTGAAAGACCTCCATCTCACTGAATCACTACATTTTCCCCTGGAACACTATACTCAGTTTTTCTGGGTAGGTGATTCTTGGTTTTAATCCGAGCTCCCTTGATCTCCAGAATATCATATTCCAGGCCCATCCCTTAATGTAGAAGCTGCAAGATCCTGGGTTATCCTGATTGTGTTTCCACAGTGTTCAAATTGTTTCTTCTTGGCAGCTTGTGATATTTTCTCCTTCATCTGGGGACTCTGGAATCTGGCTATAACATTCCTAGGAGTTTTCTTTTTGGGATCTTTTTCAAGAGGTAATCGGTGAATTCTTTCAACTTCTCTTTTGCCCTCTGGTTCTAAAATATCAGGGCAATTTTCCTTGAGAATTTCTTGAAGGATGCTTTCTAAGTTCTTTTTTGATCATGGATTTCAAGTAGTCCAATAGTTTTTAAATTGTCTCTCCTGGATCTGTTTTCCAGGTCGGTGATTTTTTTCAAGGAGATATTTCACATTGTCTTCTATTTTTTCGTTTGTTGGATCTGTTTAATAGTATCTTGATTTTTCATAAAGTCATTTGCTTCCATTTGCTCCACTCGAATTCTGAAGGAGTTATTCTCTTCAGAAAGCTTTTGAGATTCTTTTTCCATCTGGCAAAGTTGACTTTTTAAGGCATTCTTCTCCTCATTATCTTTTTGGACCTCTTTTACCACTTGAGTTAATCTATTTTTTAAGGTGTTAATTTCTTCAGTCAGGTTGTTGATTCTCTTTTCATGGTTTTCCTGCATCATTCTTATTTCTCTTCCCAAAACTTTTCCTCCACTTCTCTCATTGGGTTTTCAAAATCCTTCTTAAGCTTATCTCTAGCTTTTAGGCAGTCTTTGTGTTTCTTGGAAGCTTTTGGTACAGGAGTTCTGACTGTGTTGTCTTCCTCCTGTTCCCTGCTTTGATCCTTCTTTTCCCCAAAGAAGGAATCTAGAATTTGGTTGCTGTTCTTACTTTGCTTCCTTTGCCTGCTCATGGTTGGTCAGTTAATGATTTTTTAGCTCTGTGAAACTCTGCTTCCAGAGGGGAAAGCTCTGTCCCAAATCACTGGGGTTTTCCCAGCTGCCTTTAGGAGGCTGCTGCAGCCCCCACAAGCTTTGGTTCCCTGAAAACATACCCCAGGACCACCACCCAACACCACAATCCAGATCCAGGCCACTCAACACAAGAGCACTTGGGCTCTGAACGATTGCTCGGCCCCCCTGCAGTCTGCAGGCCAAGAGCTCTGAAATAGCAATATGGAGGCAGCTGCAGGGCCTCAGCTTCTGCCGCTTTCTTGCCCTGGAGGCAGTTTGGCCAGATCCGCTTTTCTCCCCCAATTTTAGCCAAGTTCCACTGACCTTTCACTTCATCCTTTTTTCCTATGGCTTGATAATTCTGGAAACTGCCACAGCGGCCACTGATCCACTCTCTCGAAGCTCCAGCTGCAGCTCAGCTCAGCTTGTCAGGCCACCCCCAGGGCCAAGCCATGGTTTCGGGCTGGGCTGGTTTCGGCTCCCACTGAGATGGTCTTCCTGCCTTCAGCAGGAAGTATGTTTGTGTGTGTTTTAGAGCTCTAAAATTTGTTTAGAGTCATGTTTTATGGGTATTTTGAGGAGGCCATGTGGGAGCTGCCATACCTTGCTACTCCTAGTTTTAAAATTTTAATAATTCGTGATCTAAATCAGAGTTTTGATGATTTTGAGAGAAACTTAAAAAGCACATGTAAAATTAATTTTCTTCCTCTGTAACTTCTAATTCATCATCATCCTTATCCTCATCTTGTTCTTTTCTTAACCGACTGGTGGGAATCTGCTGTACTGTTCCAGATACTCATTTAGCAGTTACAGATCTCTGAAGAGGGGATTTGGAGTTTGCTCAAACAATATCTAAACATGTTGAATAGCCAGGTGGGCAAAAAGTGCTCCAAAAAATCTGTATTTTCTTCTTCTTCATCAATCTTCTGTATGTTTTGGTAGGCAACATTGTAGATTTTTAAAGCTTCGCCATGGAATAGTATTTCAATTGTTATAAATTCTGAAAATATATTCTTTATGTCTTTTATTATTTGCTTTTCAAAATCTTCAATTGTTTCTTCCAGATGCTGACTCATTCTGGTAGCATCCATTGTAGTTCTCTGTAATTCAGTTTCTGCTCTAATGATCCATCTTGAGAAACACCATGTAATTACCCACTATAACATACTGTTCTAATGGAGTCCACTGATGTGGACTTTCTAGTTGAGTTAACTGCTTATTTTGTCAATTCTTTGTTGTTAGGGTTGCTTTGAGATCCTCTCCTTTCATTTTCACAATCGTTGCGTAAGTTTTCAAAGGTTCAACTACTTTGGCTTCAAGTCTTTCAATATCTTTTTGTTTATAATCCTGAAGTTTGGCAAACTCATCAGCGAGGTTCCTGAGGCAGTGCTTCAGGTTGGGCATCTTAGTGGCTTTGTAGGCATTGCTCTCATTCACCTGGAGGTATGTTTTGTCCCTCAGCCGTTTTACCCACATACCCCAGGAAGAGCTGGTACAGAAGTGCTTCTCCATGTTGGAGATGGCATCCTGCAGCTGTCTGGTCATGGGTGTTTCTTTTTCTTTTTTTGGGGGGGGGAGACAGGACAGTTGGGGTTAAATGAAAGGTTTTATCATTTCTCCAGCATTTGCTTCAAATTTTAAAATAACCTCAGAACTATGAAATCTAACCTTTTATTTTTCAGAAAAAAACACAAGCCACAGAGAGTTTAAATGACTTTTCCCAAAGGGAAATACCAAGTTAGTGATGAAGTTGGAGATAAAAGTCACGTCCGTTGACTCCTAGTTTTGTGCCTGCTAGTTCACATAAGAAATACCACACTCTCTACCCAGGTTCAGTCCCAGTGTTCACTACAGATGTTTAAAAAAATGTAACTAGATGGTGAAGATAAGCAACTTTTTCTAAGGTACATATATTATTCATTAATTGAATCTGTCCGCTTTGGAAATGAATTGTTCTTTGGGCCCATAGAGTCTGTTATTTAATGTTTTATTAAAAAAGTTGAATTTTAATAACAACAAATTACCCATCATCTATCCCATATATACCTTTCTTTATGAAAATTTAAAAAAGAAAGCTTGAATAAAACCTTCTAATAAAGACATACTTGGTTACTGTCAAATCATATGGCATTCAGCATATATAGTTGACCATATCCTAACAGAAAGGAAGGTGTGTTAGAACCTCAATAACCTGTAATAAATTGGTCACAGTATTTTATTTGAATCCTATCAACTGTTAGTGTTGTTATTCTTTGCATTATAATAGTCATTGTTTATATTTTTCTCATGGTTCTGTTTCCTTTCAACTGCATCAGTTCATATTTTTCTCATTTTCTCTAATTTTTCATATTTATTTTTATTGTATAATAATTCTATTATATTAAAATAATACAATTTGTTCAGCTATTCCTAAAGATATGATTACATTCACAGAGCCAGATTTTTGATGCTAAAAATCCTGCTATGAATATTTTAGTATATACATGGAACTTTCTTACTTCATTGCCCAATAGTGGGATTGGTGGATAAGACAGGGACATAAACATTTTAACAACTTTTCTCACATAATCCCAAATTGTTTTCCAAAATTATTGCACCAATTCGTCAATAGTGTATTGGGTCTATACATTCCCCAAAGTCTCATTAGTGTTAAAAAGCAAAGGGAATATTAGAGAAGGATCTCTTAGTCTTTGGGGGAAAGATGTGTTAGGGGCTGCAGGATATGCAATTCTACATTGCTGCTAGAAGTATAAGAAGCCATTTTTGACAGGTTGCACATCTTGCTCTTAGAGAGCTCTCTTTCTGGTAAGAGAGGCCTGCCAGTGTCTCCTTTCATCCATTCTCCAAGGTCCCATGTTACCTGGGTCTTGGAGATGGGAGGAATGGACATCTATGGTCTCTAGATGGTACAATAAATGGCATCTCAATCTCATTGTCTTTATTTTTTTGAGCCTGAAGGAGACTTGATTCATCCAACTTTCTCTTTCTCTTCAACTTCTCCATTTTCGGAACATTTCTCATAACTCTGTCTCTTCATTCTGCCTCTACTTGGATCATATCTTTAGGATTCTCAAGTGATGTCACAAGAATGGAAAAAGTCTTGGGACCATTTATATCATATATGTGAATCTACAGTCAGTTTTGGTGAGTTACATTTGTATTGTATGGATTTTCAAATATATATTAAATACTCCTAAAACTAGCTATGGGAAATTACTATATGTTAGAGCATAGTCTTAAAAAGACTGATAGAGTTTGTGGATAGTAAAGTCACCTAGGTCTTTACTTTTTCAATCTAAAAATGAGACTTGCAAAGGTAATATTTGCTCCTATCTTCACTCAAATAAAAGTAATATTAATCCAGTTCAAACAGGAAAGAAATTCATAGAGAGTACAATGTTTGGAAATAGGGTATAACATTCAGGATTTATTCAGTATAGCAAAATAAAGCATTCTGTAGCCCCTCCTCACCCCTTGATGATCTACGGGTTTTCTATCTATAGTAAGACAAAACAAAAAAATCTTTCTTAAGAGAAGTCTTGAACTTAAAATATTTTACAACTTTTTCCCTAAAGTTTTTTGGAGGCTAGAAATCATAATATATTGGAGTTAATATATTGGAATTCTGCTTAGAAGAAACCTGACTTTTCAGGGTCATAAGATTGTGAATCTCAAGAGAGAAGAATCTATCACAAGGGCTTAGAAGTTATGTGTATAAAATATAACTTCAGAATTCATGCTCAAGAAAGTAGAAAATCTTGGATGAAACCATTTCCTATAAAATTTAAGTCACCATATACCTCATTTGGCTTATGAAATAGCTGATCTCAGGGCTATGAAGCTGTCCACTTTTGCCTCCCTCCTGGCACTTGTTACTCTGCTGTTTAACTTTATGCAGCACCAGATCCCATTCTAGCTCTTTGTTTGCTTTATTAGATAAGGGAGAAAGATTAGAGAAGAATTATGAACTGATGGGCAAATGCAAATAATCAGTGAAAAACAAGAAGCAATTAGGCTAGAAATACAGAGAAAGGCCTGGGGGAGGGGTAATTTGAAGATGAGGAATCTATCTTTAGATCTCAAAACAGTAGAAAATTGTCTCAGTATTATAAGATATTATTAAAATACTGTTAATGTCATTTATTGGGATTTAATTTTTTAGTAAGGTGATTACTGTGTAAGTCTAAAGTTAAAAGCTATGTTGTTTTATTCTGAAGAATATAGGATGAAGGTTTTAAAGTTCAAAAGAACCTTAAAGAACTAGTCATGATCATCATTTATGACTGAGGTAATCAAGTCACAGAAAATTTTAATTATTTCCTCAAGGTCACATAAGTATTAATTAAAAGAATTAGTATTTTAAGCCATGTTCTGTGAGCCCAATGCAATATTTTTGTTTGCAAATATCCAGAAAGGGGAAACTGTCATAGTTCCCTTAAAAATTGCTTGATGTCATTTCGACAAGAATTCATTAAATATTCCCTATGTCCCAGCCACTGTGCTAAGTGCCACATGTGACTCTTGAATCATCAATGATCTTTGAAAGACCGTGTATACCAGAAAAGCATAAAGACAGCAGAAAGACAAATATCCTAATTTTCAAAAAGAAAAAAAAGAAAAAGAATCTGCTAATTATAAGAAAATAGATTTGATTTTGATTCTTAACAAATATATACATAATGTATTATTAAATTGATGGTTAATAAAGATCAAGAAAACTTAAAAGTGATAATAAAGAGCCATCATGACTTCATCAAGATTAGATCATGTTAGACTTAGCTATATTTTTTTCATTTTTCACTAGACAGGAGCAGGAGAATTCTATATCTCTAGTTTATGTGGATTTCAGCCAAGATTTTGATAAAGTCTTATCAACTATTCTTGTAGAAAAGAAATACTGCAGTATCAGCTAATCCATATTTGCTTGAATGAGTGAATCTTATCTCCTGTGATGCCATTTTGGAAATAGGTCTACATTCAAATTTGCTTAAAGAGACTGCCAAAGTCATCTATTTCAACCCCCTTTTTTTTCAATTGAGGAAAATTAGACCCCAGGGGAGATAAAATGATGTCTCCAATGTCTCACAGGCAATAACAGATCTTTGCTGTTTATCATTTTTAGTAATCAGTTGGACAAAAACGTGGTTGATATGCATGGTAAATTTGTGGATGGCACAAAACTAGGAGGCACAGCCAATACAAAGATAGAATCAAGATTTTAAAAAAAAATCTAGAAAAGCTAGAACCTGAAGACATATAAGAAGATAAAATTTAACAAGGATAACTGTAAAGTCTTACACTTGGCTCCCAAAACTCAATTTCATTAGTATAAGAAGGGGAGATATGATTAGACAGTATTTTAAAAAAACGCTCTCTCTCTTTTAATGAATTGCTATATTTTAGTCAACAATGTGATATATAGAAAAGCCTAATGTGTTTTTTAGTCCCATCAATCAAGTGAAATTTATTAAAGTATTGTACCAGGTATTGAGCTAAGTTTACAGAATACAGAAAAGAAGTAAAAACAGTCTTCATTCTCAGCAGGCATGCATTTTAATGGGTGTGACAATGCACATGCAAATTTACATAGATAGATAGATAGATAGATAGATAGATAGATAGATGGATAGATAAATAGATAGATAGATGGAAGGAAACCTAAGAGGAGAAATAACTAAGTACTTAGCAGACCAGAAAATACCTCCTTCAGAACGCAAAGGTTAGGAGGGAAAGTATTCAAGGAATGGAGATAGCTGGTGGAAAGGAACACTAAGAGTATCGAAGAGTCCAGGACAAGGTAGACAATAATACTGTTGCATTATACCCTGACCAGTCAAATTATGTTCAGTTCTGGACACAACATTTTGGGATAGTTGTGGGTAAAATAGAGAGCAAGTGGAATGGAGAAGGTTTTCAAATGTGCACCACACAAGAATTTGCTTCAGGGGCTAAGCATGTTTAGTTTGAGGAAGAATAGATTTATGGGGATGTGGTTACTACTCTCATATGTTTGAAAAACTACGTAGAAGAAACTTGATCTGTTTGACACTGATGGGTAGAACCAGAAACAACGAATGGAAATTATAATCAAGCAAATTTAGACTTGACATAAAGGAATTTTTCTTCCTTTTTTTTTTTTGTTTTTTGGAGGGAGGGAGGCAGGGCAATTGGGGTTAAGTGACTTGCCCAAGGTCACATGGCTAGTAGGTGTTATGTATCTGAGGCCAGATTTAAACTCATGTCTTCTTGACTCCAGGACTGGTGCTCTATTCACTGTGCCACATAGCCACCCCAGGAATATTTCTTAATACTTAGAACTACACCCAAGTAGAATGGGCTTCTTGGAAGGTCATGTGTCCTCCATTACTAGATTTCTTTAATCAAATTCCAGGTTGCTCCCAGGGGAAGTCAGCACAATATATGCAAAAGAGCACTACCTAGGGAGTCAAAGAACCAAAGAGCCTCAAATTGTTAATACCTCTGTGACTGTGGGTGATCACTTTAACTTTCTTGTCTCTCAATGTATTCATCTGTCAAACAAGAGGGTTAAGTTACATGATCTCTTAGGTCTCTTCTTGTTCTAGATTTATAATTCTATATATAGCAGCCTCTCTGGAATCACTAATCTATATCATACCAGCAGCCTATATTCTCAGAGAACAATGCCATATACCATTCTGGGTTCCAGGGATAACCATGCAAGTGAATGGAGTGAGCCCAAAGGGGGAGTTATATTTGTACATTTTCCAGATATGGTATAAAGAGCATTCATCTTCATGTGTGAGACGACCTTTGCAACCTTTTCTAACTCTGAGATCCTGTGATTTTGTGGCAGAGTATCAATTCAGTTTGATGAGGATTTTTTAGTCCTCTGTTTTATCATTTATGAAATAATAGTACTTTTGTGAGTTTATTCATTGAGGTTTTTGTTTGTTTTAGGAAAGTGCTTTATAATCTATAAAGTGCTAAATGTATGATTACTAGAACTTGGCTAGAATTCAGTCTTTAGATTAGAAAATTATCAAGGTGACTCAAGATGATCTGGAAATGTGAACATTCAAACTGCTATCCATTTATTCTTACTAGGAACAGGGTTAGGGATAGAATTGTGATTTCTCTGTTACAAGGAATTCCACATTAAGAAAGTTATCTCAATCAATGCAAGTCAGTACCTTCCCTGTAACATATAGAGAGTTATCTAGAGCAGTGAGAAATTAACTGAGTAGCAATGACTAGAGAGCGAGCCTTAAGGCCAAGAATATATATGACTCAAATCCCATATCTGACATACACGAGCTGCATGCACTTAACTTTTGAGCACAGAGAGATTAAGTGAGTTTTCCAGAAGTTAACTGGGATGCTATCTTATTCCATTCCAGGAAATATCCTAATGACCAAAATTATACAATGTGATGAAAACCACTGCCACTATTTATTTGGTAGCAGCCAAGAGGATTAGCGACGCAGTATTTACTAATTTAATGTACATGTTCAGATCAGAAGGATTGTGTAATGGAGCTTGCTTCTCTGACTCACAGATCCTGGATTTGTGGAAAGCCTAACCACTTCCATGGGAGTGGGATAGTTTGACACTTTTCATCAGAAACAGTGGGCCATTGAAAATCTTTGGACTGACCAGAATGCAGCTTTGAAACATGCATTGTTGTGTTCTGTAGACCTTGAAAGGGAATCAGGATTATGAGTTATAAGTGTCAAATTACTATGTTCTTGCATCTCAAACTTGTTCCTCCTGGAGATACTAAATAAATGTCCTGTGCCTTCTGGGCATGGACCTACCCTAACACTTTGTCATGATCTTCAGAGATACTTGTCTTCCCAAACAAATGATGTTGTTTTTTTTTTTTTTATCGCAGGCTATGGAAAGAAACAACAATAGCTTTTTAGAAGGGTTTATCCTGGTGGGCTTCTCAGATCAACCCCAATTGGAGATGATTCTTTTTGTGGTTGTCTTATTCTTCTACCTCTTGACTGTTCTGGGGAATATGACTATCATCTTCCTCTCTGCTCTAGATTCACGGCTCCATACCCCAATGTACTTCTTTTTAGCTAACCTGTCCTTCCTTGACATGTGTTTCACAACAGGATCCATCCCACAGATGCTCTACAATCTCTGGGGTCCAGATAAAAGCATCACCTACCTAGGCTGTGCCATTCAACTCTACTTTGTCCTGGCACTGGGTGGGGTAGAGTGTGTCCTTTTGGCTGTTATGTCTTATGATCGCTATGCTGCTGTATGCAAACCATTGCAGTATGCTGCCATTATGCACCCAAGACTTTGTGGACAACTGGCCTCAGTGGCATGGTTGAGTGGCTTTGCCAATGCACTTATCATGGTACCCCAGACTCTTATGCTCCCCCGTTGTGGACATCGGCGGGTGGACCACTTTCTCTGTGAAATGCCAGCACTGATTGGTATGTCCTGTGTGGACACTATGGACCTTGAGGCTTTGGCATTTGCATTGGCTACTTTTATTATCCTAGTTCCCCTTATTCTCATCCTCATCTCCTATGGAAATATTGCCCGAGCAGTGCTAAGGATCAAGTCAGCTGTTGGGCGGAGAAAGGCTTTTAACACCTGCAGCTCACATCTACTTGTGGTCTCACTCTTTTATGGGACTATTATCTACATGTACCTCCAACCAGCCAACACTTACTCCCAAGATCAAGGCAAATTTCTCACCCTTTTCTATACCATTGTTATACCCAGTGTCAATCCACTCATATATACACTGAGGAACAAGGATGTGAAAGAGGCTGTAAAGAAAGTGCTAGGGAAGGACCATGGGACTGAGAAGGGCTAATCAGTTTAGGAATGATCTCCAAGTTGAAACTTTAATTCTGTCTCTAGAAATAATAATCTAAAAGAATGTTCAAGAACAATTGGATTAACTAAATCTGTAAAGGAAATGACAATGGTCTGGAACTCTTTTTGCCTTCTTTCATTGATTCTGAGAAAGCTGCCTGTCACTGGAAAAAACACCAGAATTTATCAATGGCTGTGTGTCATCACATTCTTCTGCTACTTGTGTACATTCCTTTAGATATGTTCTGAAGAAATATTTACTTAAGTCACTTGTGGGAGGTTTGGGAGAGGAATAGGAATATACAGAATAAAAATCAACATTTTATCCAACACTTAGCATTTGACCTTTGGTGTTTGAAATGTTTGTCTGCTTTTTGCACTCTTAAAACAATGATAGCAAATGACTTCACTGGATTTCTGCAAAGATAACTTCATTAAATAGAAGGTGGCAAACTGTCTGAAACTCCAAGCTCAAAAAAAGTGCTCCTTGAGTGTTTTAGAAACAGTTTTTTAAGAGCTGGACATACTGCCACTGTGTCACGCCACAGACTTATGATCCTGAGCTAAAGATGTTCTACAACTTCACTTGGGAGTAGCGATATAAGCAGGATGTACTATGAACTCAGCACACACTGCTATTCTCCACAACCTTTGTAAAGTGTGAGGGAATCCCAAAAACATGGGTTCGGTGTCCAGATGCTTAGTATTATCTACAAGTTATACAATTTTCCTGCCAAAATATAGATGCCCTTCCCATCTTTATACACATGACAATGGATGACAATTAAGCTATAGAATCACAGAATCTCAGATACTAGAAAGGGGC
Source organism: Pseudochirops cupreus (assembly GCA_028627135.1). Lineage (NCBI taxonomy): Eukaryota > Metazoa > Chordata > Mammalia > Diprotodontia > Pseudocheiridae > Pseudochirops > Pseudochirops cupreus. The sequence goes on along the minus strand of CM053584.1, from coordinate 189,454,779 downwards.
CCCATGTTTAAACTCCCTGATGCAGAAACTCCCTTTATGATAGCCCTGGCAAGAAGCTTCCTGTGCTGTACCTGAATACTCCAATTAACTCAATACTCCATAAGAGAGCTCATTTCACTCCTGGACATTTTTAATTATTAGCAACTGTTCACTTAATAACCAATACTGTAACAGTCACTGCAACTGCCACTCTGCTTCCAATTCTTCCTTCTGGGCCAAACAGAACTGTTTCTTTGTCTATGTGAAAAAACCTTCAAAAAGAGAATTAGATTCTTTAAAGATTTCCCCTCTTCTGGCTTCAACATGAAGGCAAATAAACATTGTTCTAATAGCCCTAGTAACTTTTAAGGGAAGATAAGTGTAAAGGCATAAATGACTTGGTGTATTTCATTATTTTTGGGGAAAATAGGAGATCTGAATCTATAATTGTTCTCTGCTAGTGGTAGACAACTTCTTCAATTAATGAGGACTGGCATTTTTTCCCTGAAATTTAAGGCTCTGCGAACTTGAGTGATTTGCTCAGGGTCACACAGCAGATGTCATGTGCAAGACTTGAAATCAGGAATCTGCAGCTTTCTCCAAAATTCAAAAGATGCCCCACGTTTCACAAGAGACTTTTCTTGATCCCCTCAGGTGCTAGTGCATATCCCACCCTAATAACCTTGAGCCTATTTTGTATATTCTTAAATATGACATTTTTTACCTCCACCAATAGAATGCAAACTCCTTGAGAACAGAAACTGTTAAATTTTTTTTTTTTGCCTTTGTATCTTCAATGCCTATCCCGGTGCCTGACCAAGGTCATACTTGGAAGAGATCCCAGAGAGTTGGATCCAGCTATAAACCAGAGCAGTAATTCAGAGACTAGCTTATAGAAAGCCAAGAATGACCCAAAGTTGTTTCCAAAAACCCTCAGTGGATGGTTAGAAGTTTGTCTTCCCAACCCCAGGGTGTTGTCCTCATGCTACAATGTTTTGTGGGATAATTTATTCAAATAACAGACATCATGAAATTTAAAAAGGAAAAAATATAACTCAATAATTCCATGAAACAAAAAGAAATTTAGACAAAATCTAAAGTATAAAAAATAGAAGGAAATGTAAAGTATTATTGTAATCAAAAATGTAGAAAAAAGAAAAAAGAAATAATTTAAGAATATACACTTAATATGCCTTCAAACAATAAACATTTAAAAATCCTAAATATATTTCAAGATATCATAAAGAAAAAGTAGCTAGATTTTTCCAGAAGTCAATGTGAAAACAGAAAGAAAAAAATGCCATCTATTAACAAACATATGGAAACATTCCACAAATTATTAATTAAAAAAACAAAACTATAAATTAAAACTACTCCAAGGTTTCACTTCACATTTTACAAATTCATGAAGATGGCAAAAATTGGAATAGTTAACACTGGAGGGATTGTGGTAAATTAACCACATTAGTTCATTGTGAAGCTGTGAATATGTACAAATTTTTTGGAAAGCAATTTGGAACAATGTAAATAAAGTGACAAACCTGCCCATCTCTTTTGTCCTAAAGATATTACTACTAGAAATATACCATGAAGAGGTCATTGATGATAAGAATATCCCCATTTTCAATGAAATATTTATAACAGTTTTTCCACATTGAAAAAAATTCATTGTCAAGCAAATTATGACACAAATGCATATGTAATATTAATGTGCTATAAGACATGAATGTGATGAATATAGAGAAGTATAAAAAGATTTACATGATCTAATGCAGAGGGCATTAAGCAGAAACTAGAAAATAATATATACAATGTAAATGGAAAGAAAAACCATAAACTAATCAAAAGTTAATGTTGCAAAATTACAAAAAGCAAGCATGGTCTCAAGAGAAATAAGAAAACACTGCATCCTCACTCTTTCATAGAGTGGAAAGGTTCAAGTGGGTGAAACATTGTTTACCTGGTGCAGGAATTCTTGGCTAGCAAAATGAGTCAAGATTACAAATCCAAAATGCTGAGAGATGGTTTGAACTGCTTTTCCCAGTAGATATTTAGCATAATATAACCCTGGAAACCCATCTAAACAGTTATTACAAGTGAAGTACAAGGTTTCCAAGTATTTTGGATGAAGACACCAGAACCAAGTAGGTTGTGTGAAATGCAAAGAAATGAGTGAAAAGAACAGAGACCTGAGCAAATGGAAAAGACAAACTGATGATGAAGAGGTTGAAGATATATACATATGTATATGTATATATGTCAATATTTAGCACCCGTTTCTTGTAATGCTTTTATCTGTAAAGAGGGGAGCAGAGAACAAAGAAAGGAAAAGAAAAAACAATTATGGGAGAAAACTTGGCAGGAAAGATGATTAAACAATGTAAAAAAAAAAAATCTCAGACTATAGAATCTTACTGTGATGACAAGAAGATCAAAACATACAACCAGAAGAAGACAACAAAGTCAAAGCTACTATATCAACAATATCCAAGAAGAAGATGAATTAGTTGCAGGCCATGGAAGAGCTCAAAAAGGATTTTGAAAATCAAGTAAGAGAAGTAGGGGAAAAAGTGGGAAGAGAAATGAGAGTGATGCAAGAAAATCATGAAAAACAAGTAAACGGTTTGCTAAAGGATACTCCACAAATTGCTGAAGAAAATAACACCTTAAAAATAGACTAACCCAGGGGCAGCTAGGTGGTGCAATGAATAGAGCAATGGCCCTGGAGTCTGGATGACCTGAGTTCAAATCCAGCCTCAGACACTTGAAGTATCTGTCACATACTTACTAGCAATGTGACCTTGGGCAAATCAATTAACCCCAATTGTCCTGCCCTCCCCGCTCCAAAAAGCAAAAAAATATAAAAAAAGTAACCCAAATGGCAAAAGAGGTCCAAAAGCCAACGAGGAGAAGAATGCCTTAAAAAGCAGAATGGGGCAGCTGGAAAAGGAGGTCCAAAAGCTCACTGAAGGAAATATTTGCTTCAAAATTTGTTTGGAACAAATGCAAGCTAATGACTTTATGAGGAATCAAGAAATCATAAGAACCAAAAGAATGAAAAAAATAGAAGACAATGTGAAATATCTCACTGGAAAAACCACTGACATGGAAAATAGATTCAGGAGAGAGAATTAAAAAATTATTGGCCTCCCTGAAGGCCATGATCAACAAAAGAGCCTGGATATCACTTTCAAGAAATTATCAAAGAAAATTGCCCTGATATTCTTGAAGCAGAGGGGGAAAATAGAACTTACAAGAATTCACTAATTGCCTCTTGAAAGTGATCTAAAAAGGAAAAGTCCTAGGAATACTGTAGCCAAATTCCAGAGTTCTCAGGTCAAGGAGCAAATAATGCAAGCAACCAGAAAGAAACAATTGTGGAAATACAAACAGAATAACAAAAGACCTAACACCTTCTACACCTTCTACACCTTCTACACCTTCTACACCTTCTACACCTTCTACGTTAATGGATTGAAGGGTTTGGAATATGATACTCTGGAGGTCAAAGGAGCTAGCATTAAAACCAAGAATCGCCTACCCAGCAAAACTAAGCGTAATACTTCAGGGGAAAATATAAGATATTCAATGAAATAGATAACTTTCAAGCATTCCTTTTTTTTCTTTCATTGACTTTTTAATTTACTTTTAGTTTGCAAGATTAAGATCCACAAGCCCTTGAGTTTCAAATTTTCTCCCCTCCTTCCCCCCCCCCCCCCATGGTGGCGTGCAATCAAGTACAGGATCTGCAAACACTTTCACATTGTACAATAGTCTGGTTGTAGAGAAGGGTTGTGACCAAGGGAGTGAACAGTGGGAAAAAAGAAAGAAAACCAAACATGAAAAAGAACGATAGCATGTAGATTGCTTCAGTCTCCATTTAAACTCTGGTCTTTCTAGATCTTTCTCTGAATGTAGACATCTCCTTCCATCCTGAGACTTGTAG
>CM053584.1:189417007-189450354 GCA_028627135.1 Pseudochirops cupreus | reverse complement strand
AAAGTGACATAGGAGAGAATAGACTGGGGGAGGGGGGGAAACACTGGGATGGCTGTTTTGGGGTGGTGGGCGGGGGAAAGACGGGGAGAAAATATGTAACTCAAAAAAAATTTAATAAAATAAATTTTAAAAAAAGTTTAAGCAACTACTAGATCAATTAGCAGCCTTTCTAATAAATTAAGAGGAGAAACCCTTGCCACAACTCCTATTTCACACCATGCTGGCAATGCTAGATATAGCAATAAGAAAAGGAATTTGGAGGTAATAATTGGTAAAAAAAATACAAACCAAAAAACTGCCTTTGCCTTCCCGTCTCCCCAGAAAATTATTGTTCCTTTCAGGGGACAAGATGGTAGAAATTAATTGAAACAATAATTTGTAAGTTTTCAGGACATAAAATAAATCCACATAGATTATTATCAGCCAATAAGGAAGAAACAGAAAGGAAACTTTTCACTTAAAGTTACTGTCGAATGTGTAAAATGCTTAGACGTCTTCCTTCCAAGACCCAGGCAGAAGATCTATATAAAGTTAAAAATAATTGTTTACAAATTTAATGCAGACCTAAATAGTTGTGTAAAATATTACTTGTTCACAGGCTAGATGAATCACTTTAATTAAAATAAAACGTTGCTAAAATTATTTTACTTTTTCAGTGACATATCAAACTACCAAAAGATTCCTTTACAAAATTTGAACAAATCAAAGTGAAATTCATATGGAGTGAGAGTAATTTTTGAATGTTTGCAGTATAAGAACAAAACCCATCAACAAAATGCTTAAAAAAAAAGATGGCAATATATATTTTAAACTCAAGCCTTCTTCTACATTTAATGATGAACATCCTTAATTTATCATACTTCAGTGTCCTCTTGATTTGTGCTCTTTTGCAGAGTTCTTTTTTATTTCTCCTAGTTTTCCCCACTCAATCGCTTTTTTTCCCCCAATCACTCAGATTTTTTTTTCATTTTACTTGTTAGAAAGTATACACTGTTACAGAATAATAGTGTTGTGGTTTTTGAATGGTTGAAAGTTAGGGAGGGAGAAAAATAGGAAAATGTCAGTAAAGAGAGAGTGAAAAGGCAGGAGGATAAAGAATCCACCATGAGTTCATGTGACTATGCTCCCCAGTCTATCTAATTTGTCATTAACAGCTGTATAGCTCAAAGTAAATCAGAGGATTTGGGTCTGCTTTATACGACTTATGTGGCCTTTCACGAATCTTTTAACATCTCTAGGGAGGAATTTCTTCATCATCAAACTGAGAGTGATTTTGATTCTTAAAATATTTTAACTGTTTACTTATACAACATTAAAGGATGTGAAGAAAAACTCTTTTCTTACATACAGAGACCATGACACATAGAACATATTATATTCATTATCTTCACACTATCATCTCTTTACCAATGGGGTGAAAAAAGTGTAGTCTCATTCATCTGGAACCAATATATAAAGAACTTTGTTAAATCTACAAGAACACGAGTGGCTCCCTAGTTGATAAATGGTCAAAGGATGTGAGCAGGCAGTTTTCCAATGAAGAAGTTAAAACAATGTATATGAAAAAAATGCTTGAAATCAGTATAAGCTAGAGAAATGCAAATAGAAACAACCTGGAAATATCATTTTGCACCTATCAGGTTGGTAAAATGATACAAAGGGAAAGCAACAAATATTGGAGGGGATGTGGAAAAATTGGGACCTTTGTTTGCTATTGGTGGGCCTCTGAACTAATCCAATCATTTTGGAGAGTCACCTGGAATTATTCTCAGAGAGTTATTAAACTATCTATACCCTTTGACCCAGGAATACTACAATTACGTATATTTCCAAAGATGATTAGAGAAAAAGAAAAAAAGACTCTATCTGTTCTAAAATAGCAGCTCTCTTTTTGGTGGCAAAGAACTAGAAATTGCAGGGATGTCCATCAATTGGATAACAGCTAAATTAGTTGTGGTATATTATTGTGGTGGAATACTACTAAGGTATAAGAAAAGATGACCTCAAGGATTTTAGAAAAATATTCAAAGACCTGGATGAAATAATGAAGAGTAAAATGAACAGAACCATGAGAACATTGTATATAATAACAGCAATATTGTTTTAAAAACAGAAGTGAGTGACCAGTCATTTTGACTATTATTAATACTCAAATTAACTACAAAGAGTGTACAAAAGAAGATATCATCTGCATATAAAGAATTGATAAATAGAAGTATGTACAGCATTATTTTATCTGCAGTATGTTTTTCCATATTTGTGTCTAATGGTAGTCATTGCCACAGTGGTAAGTCAGGGGATAAAAAGAAAGTTAGATGATAACTTAACTATATATTTGAAAGGAATAATAAGTTGTATGTAATAGCTTTGCAGTTTCATGAGCAATACTCCTATTGTATGTCATTATGGAAATGCTTGTTTTATTTGCTTTAAAAAAATAATAACAAAAAGATCAAGCTGCTTAATGGTTTGTTGATTTTTGAATTTTGTTTTATTTATTTGTTCAGTGATCTTTTATTTTTCATTTTATCTTCCCTAATTTTAAATTTGTTTTGTATGTGTAGTCAACTTAGTGTTGTTGTTGTCGAGTAGTTCAGTTGAGTCCAACGGTTTGTGACTCTGTGGAGCATATTGTTCATGGAGTTTTCTTGACAAAGATGCTGGAATGATTGGCCATTTCCTTCTTCAATGGATTAAGGTGGAGAGTTTAAGTGACTTACCTAGGGTCGCACAACTAGTAAATGTGTGAGACTGGATTTGAAGTTAATTCTTCCTGACTCCAGGACCAGCCCTCTATCCACTGAGCTATCTAGCTGCTTCTCAATTTGGGATTATTAATTGGCTATTTTCTAGTTTCTTAATTGCATATTGGGTTCATTAATCTTTTTTTGTATAGTTCCCCCCCGCCGAGGAACACACTGTCATCTGAAGATTGTTTTAGATCCGTCACATAATAATTGTTGTCTCATTGAAATTTTTCATCATTCAGTATAATATAGTTTATTATATTTATATATATAGCATCTATAAATTTGTCTTTAATGCATTCCTTATTTGCATTATCATTAATTTCCACGTATATCTATACAAAATCCTCCACCCCAACTCCTAGCCACAGCTGGGTGAGGCAAGTACCTGAAGAACAGACCTGTGAAGCAACCTCTTAGCTTATAAATGGTAACGTACTTCCTATTCACAGGTATCCATCATAGGTAGTATTTTACCTGTTTTATTTAATGATTTATATTTTCCTTGCTTTGTTTTCTGTAAGGAGTGTTTTATTAATTATGCTTTATGTCCTCATTCATCACCATTTTTAAAATGTAACATGATATTGAAAAAATGAATATTCTTTTTAACTCCCATTTGGAAATTCCTAAAAGTCTTTCAAATTTACTTACCCTGTACATATTCTCATATCTCTTTCTGTTAGATGCCTAACTCCAAATGGGGAATATTATATTTTACTTGGATTATTGGGTCATTACAAATGTCCTTTTGCAGTTAACTTAGGATTTCCTTTAAAAATCATACCATTTCTTTTAAACATATGTACATACACACTTGATACTACTTGATTTACTGTAGTCACTTTAAGTAAAATATAGTTTCACTGTCTCACTTGATGTTACAAAAAAATAGTGATTACAACTTCCCATTTTGTAATAACATGAAGAATAATAAATTTTCTTGAAGACGTTAAGTTTCATTCTATGTTTATTAGTATTCCACTACCACAAGTTATCTAATCAGGTTTTGCTCACATGGAGGTTTATCCATTGACTGAGCACAATAACAGAGGTATAATCTGGGCAACCATCTCCACAATTTTATTTTCACCTTCCACAGAATATGTAAAAAGTGGTGTGATAAAATGGAAGGTGGAGTCAGGAAGACCTGAATTCAAATTCCAACTCTGCTGCTTAATAGCAATGTAGCAATGGTCATCTTGCTTATGTTGTCTGAACCCCTTTCATCACTATAAAACTCTAAATGATAGATAGATAGATAGATAAGATAGATATTTAGATAGATGGATGGATGATAGATAGATAGATAGATAGATAATTATTTGATATACATTGATGGAGTTCAAGACTTATGAAATCATAGGTCTTTGACAAATGTGACTTCATGTTTTAAGACAGATAAAACGTTTATTAAGCTTTTACTATATTCTAGACATGCTAAGCACTAAAAATACAAATACAAGTTAGTTAACAACACGGTTCTTACCAAGGATCTTTTATTATAACAGGGGGAAGACAATATGCAAAAACAGGATCTAGAAAGTTTATTTAGAAGAAATGAATCACAACAGAAAATAGAACCCCATGGAAAATTTGATATAAAAAAATCAAGTAGAAATATAAAGAAAACATTAAAGACTAATTATAATACTTAAAAAAAGGAATGAATAAAGTTCTTTCCTTCCTTTTTGCTGGGTCAGGTTGGGAGTACATATTACTTTGGCATTTGCATTTTTAAACTTTTCCCTAAAGGTTCTAATTTCTATCCTTAAATCTACCCTTTTATCTTTTATAATTTTTTTTTATTATTCTTCTAAAGCACTTTGAAAGTACTTGTGGTTTTCCCATTGTCATTTCATTGTACGATTTTCCCCTTTCTTAAGGATTTTCCCGTCTATTTCCTTTAATCTATCATGTTTATGCAATACATTGACTCTCTTTAAAAATTATTTGCTAAATTTTTCTCACTTCATCAGTCTCTGCTACCACCATTGCTTTTCCTATCTAAACCTTGTAATTGGTATAATAGACGACTCTTTCCTTCTATAGTGGAACTTTTGTACAGGCTCAACCTTGTTAGAGCCCTCCTCCATCCAAGGTAGCCTATTACACCTTCTGACCACCAAGACTGGGTGACCTCTACAATTTCTCTTCATTCGGGTATGGGATGCCCAGCTGAGCGACCACCAAGACCATCTATTTTCTTTCTCTGTGTGTTTCCTATAGTGATGCCATGAACTCTTTGGGTTTAATTACCATGATTTACTAGAATTTAAGTTACTTGATGCAGACATTATTTGATTTTTTATTTTCTATCCCCAGGTTCTAGCATGAAGACCTATATATTGAATTGTGCAGGCAATTCTCAAAAGTATGAATATAACTGATCTGCCCAAGACACATCAAATCCTATATTCCATCTTCAACCTCTGCAAAAACAAGAGTCCCCATTTTCAAGTCTACCTCAAATAGCAGGCTCATATTCCCAGGAGCCCATGCATCACCTATGCCTCAGACAGTAGATCTTTCACCTTTAAGAGCTAGAGCCTGGGTACTAGAATCCTTGCTTATAAGACTGGAACTTCCAACAATTACCTCTCATCTCAAATACTTAGTTCAAAAGTTAAAACTCAGATTCTGGTACTCTGACTACAATGCTTTAATCTAGAGGATGTCATGAACAAGAACAACAACAACAACACACAGTCTCTCTTCTCTACTATTCAAAGGCCTCTTGAGGGCAGAAAGTCCCAGATAAAAAATACTATATCCTCCATGGCTGGCAAATTTCCTCTATAGTATTATTCTAGTCCCTGTGATATAGAATTTTCATTTGCTTAATAAAAAAGCAACCACCCATTTCCTAGTCTATCATCTCCATCCATCTAAGCCTTACCCCTTCCATGTCACATCTACATCTTCCTACTCTATTCCATATGCTCTCTGGAATCTCTGTACTATCCGTAATACACTTTCCTTGATCTTAGACCTTCTCCTATCATTCATCATTCCATCTTCTTGGCAATTTTCCAAAATCTGATATCCCTAAGAAAACAGTTAATTTATCCAAAAACCTGCCAGTATTGATTGCACTCTCTCTCATACCCCTTGACTCACTGGTTGTGGATAAGAAATTGGCATATCTATTGGTCCTCTTTGTCAATTCTTGGCCCTCTGTTTTCACCATTACCCAACAACTTATCTTCCTTTAAAGTTTAACCTATTCAAACATACCTCCCAATCCAAATCTTATGACAATTACCTACTGGACTTCAGATAATTCTCCCTCCTTTGCAAGGAGTTCAATGCCTGACCATCATTGTTCTCTATTTATTTACAACTGTTCTTATACCATACACAATGATGTTCCTTTAAACACCTGGACATATAATTCCCACACTTAATCATATCTATCATAGTGAGGTATAGGTGAAGGAATAGATAATATATCCCAAAAAGTTCTTTCTAGTACTCTGAATAAACGAAAAAGATAAATGTCTTTGAACTCTGTAGGGATCAGTGTGAGTCTAAAAGCATCTTTGGTGCTGAGGGTCACAGCCCAGTTGCTAACGCTCATAGCAAAGTCATGTACCTCTAGGGTATATAAGGAGGACGCTACAATACAATAAAGGACAGCTGCTGTACACTTCTCTCTCTCCTCTGGTCTCTTCAGTCCCTCCTGAGAATACAGCCTAAGGCTGGCCCTTAGGCTACAGAGTTAAGAAGTGGCCATTTCAGCTGGTGCCACAACATTGGGCAGGGCAGATAAAAGAACCCCTCAAGGCCAAAAGAAGGACCCCAGAATCACACCAGTGTGCCCTGAAAGACACAGGATACCAACACCTCTCTTTGCAGAGAGGCTCCAGGAGAGGATACCTGAGTAATTGTGCTATATCCGGGAATCAACAAAAGCTCGGAGAGTAGTGAGTAAAAATGGGACAGTATATAGGCAAAATAATACCAGGGGAGAGAGAGGTTTACAGGCCCTGTCCCAAGGATGAGGAAGTTCCGGGCATCGATTTCACAACTTACCACCCAGTGAAAGATGCCTTTGGAGGAGAGAGAAGGGAGGTTCAAACATTTCCTGCCTGCATTCAAAAAGGCCCAGCCCTTCCTAGCAAAGGTGGCTAGGGATTTGTCCCCAAGAAAGAGAGGGAGTGGATCTGGCCGCCCACACCTCCTTGCAGAGACCCTGGAACTATAGAATTAGGCAAAAGTCAGGTGAATCAACTGAAAGGAGGAAGGGATTATAGTTATGAAAACTCCCTCAGGGTGGAAGAGAAAGTAGTACCAAGCGCACTGCCTGAGGAAAGTGCATGTAAAATAGAGGCAGGGTGCTGATGGAGGGTAGAGAACAGAACTATGGCTACTAGAGTTCCCTCAGCTGTCCTGCGTGCGCGTTCTGCATTAGAAAAAACACTAGAGAGGGCCTGAGAAAGAGGGAATATGATAGGTGGTTGGGAATTCTTCCCAGTTATTGAAGAACTGGACCCTTTTAATCCTGGACAGATGAGAAGGCAGCATGAACCTCTTCCTTTTAAGGTTCTTCAACAACTGAAAGATGCTGTCTCTAAATATGGCCCTATGGCTCCCTTTGTGCTATACCAATTGGAAAATATCTCAAAGTTCATTCTGTGTCCCAATGATTGGAAGGCATTAGCCAGAGCAATATTAACCCCAGGACAGGCAGTTTTTTGGATGGCTGAGTACACTGAGCAATGCTGCCTCCACACTGCTGAGTTGGCACCTGGTGCGCATATGCAACCAGTGTTTCAACAACTTTCAGGCACTGGTCCTTCTGCAGATACAGCTCAACAATTGGGCTATACAGAAGAGGCCTATTTAAATATCTCTAATTGTGCTCACCATGCCTGGAGCAAGATACCTGTGGCCAAAGAGGACAAAGAAAGTTTTACACAAATTCGGCAAAAACCAAATGAACCTTTTACTGATTTTGTTGCCCAAATGCAAGAGGCTGTAGCTATGGGGGGAGGTGGGAAGCTCTGAAAGAATGTTAAAAAGAGAGAGGATGCTAATGCTGATTGTAAAAGGGCTATGATAGGGCTCCGACAAGATGCCTCCTTAGAGGAGATGATTCAAAGATGCGATAAGGTGGGCTCTCAAATTTATCAGGCAGAGCTCATGTTTTCTTTCCTGGCTGCTCCAAGGAAAATTGGTGGAAATTGTTTTAGGTGTGGCAAACCAGGACATTATATAAGGGAGTGCAAATAGAGATTAAAGGAGCGCCCGGTAAAGGGAAGAGCTCCAGAAGGTAGTTGAGGGAGACCCAATACGCCATGCCCAAAATGTGGCCAAATGGAACATTGGGGTTCTGAATGTAGACAGAGAAAGAACCAGGGAAACGGGTTTGGGGGCCCCTTGAGGACGCTGCAACCTCAGGTGCTTGTTGCCCAAGAGAAGCAGGCACCACAGATGTCCAAGTGGAGGGATCACTATGCAGCCTTGGCAGCACAGCAACCATCAGAATCTTCCAACTTCAGAGTTTAGACTACTTTAGCCTTCCCCCACACAGCGCCTGTGAAGTCCCTATTCAACCTCTCTCACAGGTTTTTCCCACTTTTCTCTTATTGCTCCCCCTGATACGTATTCTATGGCCACTCTGGTGGTTAGAATATATCACAAAATCCCCAACACCATCCTCCTTTTAAATACAGATGCTGATTACACTTACATCAACAAAGGAGCTCCCTTAGCTCAAGGCATGCTCCTCAATTGCCCCATAAAATCCATGGAGGAAACTTTCTTCAGGCAACAAATTGAGCAGACAAGGCCTATGATGACTCTCAGATTAGGAGGAAGAGTATTTTCTGGCCTGGTCGACATAGGGGCCGACAGGACAGTGTTCCCCACACAGACATGGCCTCCTGAGTGGGAATCTCTGCCAACTTAGACCCAGGTGGCTGGGGTTGGAGGAATTACCTCAGCATATATTTCAAAATGCCAGCTGAAGTGGGAGAAGGAGGGAAAGGAGGGGACTGTCAAACCGCTAATTATCCCCGGTCTCTCCTTCATATTATGGAGCAGAGATATCCTCAAAAATATGAATGTCAGGATCACTACGGATTTTTAGGTGGGGTCATTGGGGGTAAAAGAGGGAAAACAGCTCCCCACATGTCTTGCACAAATGAATCTGTGTGGGTGGACCAATGGCCCCTTACCCAAGAAAAGCTGACCGCCCTCCAAGACATAGTTATGGACCAGTTACAAGCAGGGCATATAGAGCCATCATTTAGTCCTTGGAATTCACCTGTATTTGTTATCAAGAAAAAATCAGGTAAATGGCTCATGTTGACTGATTTGAGAAAGGTGGATTCAACATTAGTTCCAATGGGTGCCCTAGAAGAAGGCTTACCATCTCCTAATATGATACCAAAAGGCTGGCCTATTTGGATTATAGACATTAAGGACTGTTTTTTTAGTATACCGCTGCATCCTGATGATCGCAAGCGTTTTGCCTTTTCTGTTCCCACCATAAATTTTCAAGGCCCCTCAGCACAATATCAATGGACAGTTTTACCCCAGGGAATGAAAAATAGTCCGACTATATGCCAATGGTATGTTGATTTTGCAGTCAGGAAGGTTAGAACAATACTCTCCAATGGAATGCTAATACACTATCTGGATGAGGTATTGGGAGCCCATCCTGACAGAGAAGGTTTAGGAAGCATGCTGACAACACTTACTCACGAGCTGAACTGTTTGGGTTTGATTATCTTTCCAGAAAAAATCCAAAAACACCCCCCATTCTCTTACTTAGGATTTGAATTGAGTCCCTTGACTGTAAAACAGAAGGTCCCTATGCTCCAATGGCAACAGGCTCAGACTTTGAATGATTTTCAGAAACTTATAGGGGATTTACAAAGGCTCCGAGCAAGAACACATATATCTAATTCTTTGATGCAACCTTTGTGTGATATGTTAAAAGGAGACTCCAGGTTAGATTCTCCACAATTCTGGAGTGCTGAGGCGAAAACAGCCTTTCAAACAAATTATGGAGATGCTGGAACAAACAGAGACTGTCAGGTGGGGCCCATCAGTTGCAGTGGAAACTACATTGATTTTGGCCCCCCAACCCTATGGAGCTATACACCAAAACAGAGGAATTATTGAATGGGCATATCCTTGGTCCCCAAATAAGAGAGTGCTAACTACCTATTTGGACCTAGCCTCTCAAGTAGGGCATAGATTACTATATGGAACAACACAAATATCTGGCCGTTTACCTATTATGTAGAGCAATATATCCAAAAACACACTTGATTCATGGTTAGCCACTCAACCAGGTTGGGCAGAACTCTTAGCTGTGGGAGATATGAGAGCAGACAGCATCCTTCCAACCACACAAATAAGAATAAATTGGCAATGGGTGGAACCAAAAATAACCTCTTCTGAACCAGTCGCAGGGCCAAATGTGTTCACAGATGCCACCTCCAATGGACATGCATCTCTATATTCCCCTTCTTTAAATATTACAAAGGTTTTTCACACTCCATACACATCTACACAAAAGAATGAGCTTTTTGCTATAATCCAGGCTCTTTGTATCCCTAAGGCTATTAATATTATTTCTGATAGTGATTATGCTTGTAGTGCTATAAAAGGCATAGAAACAGCGATCCTAAAGAAGGGCCCAACTGATATCACAGAGCTTTTCCTCCAGGCCCAACAGGCTGTTCGAACTCGTGCACATCCATTTTACATTCTTTGTGTATGATCTCACACTGATGGCCTTGGCCCCATTTTGAGGGCAACAATAGGGCTGATTGCTTATTGACAAACATGGTTGTAACTGACCCTATTGCCCAAGCCACCTTGGCCCATGGAAAATTTTACATGTCAGCTCCATCTCTATGCCACCTTTTTAACCTTTCCAAAGGTGAAGGCCAAGCCATTGTAAAACAATGTACTAAATGTGTGCCATTTCAACCTCCTGCTTGCAAAGGAGTAAACCCTAGAGGGCTCAGTCTTAATGATCTTTGGCAAATGTACGTCACTCACCTCTCAAAGGTTAAGTACTTGCATGTTACTACTGACACCTTTTCAAGTTTTCTTATGGCAACGTTACAGTCTGGGGAGGCCAGTAGGCATGTCTTTAATCACCTATATCATTGTTTTCCAACACAAGGCCTTCCACAGACAATAAAAACTGACAATGGTTCTGCCTATACATCTTCTGCCATGGCCAGTTTTATGACTGAGCATGATATTTTACATCTCTTTGGGATCCCGTACAATCCCACGGGACAGGCCATGGTGGAAAGAGCTAATCGAACCATCAAGGATTACCTCAAAAAACAAAGAAGGGAAATTGGCCCAGGCCCTGTGAGACAGGACCACATAAACAATATAGTCTATACATTGAATTACTTGAAGTTTGATTCTGAGGATCTCACACCTGCTATGCATCAGCTCTGTAGAGTCAAAAAGACCAAAATGAAGCTGGGGCGCTGGAAAAAAGATGGCGGTGGTGGAAAAGTAATGTATAAGACACCCACAGGTACTTGGGAAAGCCCCTATTCTCTCATAACCTGGGGGCCAGGGTATGCTTGTATCTCCACAGATAAAGGTCAACAGTGGGTTCCTGCAAAGAGTGTCTGTGTTGTCTCTGCATTAGTTGCGGAAGAGGAATAAAAGGAAGCACCTCTCCCGATGATGGTGGAGACCACGACAGCAGCAAGGGATGTGGCTGCTGGCTGCTGCCTCCACCATGCTCACCATCTCACCACCTGCTCATGCGGAACAACATAGCCAACCCAACACACTGTTGGCTCCATCACTCAAGCTAAACTTCACAGGCCATGAATATCACGGGAATAGGTCTCCATCAGGTTGGCATGTACGGCTTGCAGGAGACGCCCTGCAATGCCTCACTTCCCCAGCGTACGGGGGGAAGCTCAGCATGCAAAACTGTTAATGACAGTGGATGACCACTGATGGCACATCATAAACTATACACAGTATGTTCTGTTCCCATGCAAATATGGATTACATCAAAAGGTAGAACTTGGAAAAGTCTATGGAAAGCCACGGTTTCCACAGGACCAATTGTGATAACAGCTTGGGACTACATTGGGGAATATGGCAGCATGTGCTCAAACCTGGGGACTGGAAAATACAAGCAAATGTTGGTTGTAGCTTTTACGCTCAAGCATGTTTGGGGAAAAAGTTCAGGACAGATACCATTCCTCTTCAAAGAATGCTATCTTTAAAAGGTCATGCATATTATAGGCTAATTCTGTTGACAAAGGTATCTTAGGGAAATTTCCAGTGAAGCACTCTTTGTATCTCAGTTGTAATGTGAAATGCCAAAAAATGAATTCCTTCATTGAATTGTTTTGTCAGTGTTTACACAAATGTAAGATTTGCCATGGACTGGTAATTTGTATAGCTGTTAATAACCCTCTTTTGCAAGTGGTTAATACTACCTTTAGTTAAGTTCTTCATATCCTTTTAAAATGATTCAACTTTGTGTTTGGTGTTCTGTTGCATAGTGAAAATGTGGGGACATCATGTAACAGGAGCTCCAGGGGTGTTTAATGTGACTTGTATGAATTGTACAGTTAGTCTCTTGCTATGTCTATATCTGCTGTGTAAAACCAAATGGTGCAAGCTCAATGCGTCAAAAGGCTATGAAGAACAAGCCAGAATTGATTTAATATCCACAGCTAATTCAAACAGCATTGGACTGTGATTATAAGTATAAGACATTTTGTGTTAATGGCTAAAACCTCATAGTTGAGGCATATTATTGTTTTGTGGTTCTCCTTTGTTTGGTTAGTGTTTTTGTAATAGCTTAGTCATGGTTCAAGCTGATACTCACTTGGCACTTTCTAAAATAAAATGGGGGAATTGTAGGAATCAGTGTGAGTCCAAAAGCACCTTTGGTACTGAGAATCACAGCCCAGTTGCTAAAGCTCACAGAACAGTCATGAAAGACCACTCGCCTGATGAGCGGGAGCTGAGATTGGCTGGCTTGGCCTGTCCTCCCATTGGTCCATCCCTCCAGCACACGTGGATATCATGTTTTAATCATGTACCTCTAGGGTATATAAGGAGGACGCTACAATACAATAAAGGACAGTTGCTGTACACTTCTCTTTCACCTCTGGTCTCTTCAATCCCTCCTGAGAATACAGCCTAAGGCTGGCCCTTAGGCTACAGAGTTAAGCTGCCATTTCAGAACTCACCCACTCTTGGGATGAAAGTGTTCTTTTAAATACAAACAGTTGTTTAGTACAGAAGTGGAATTAAAAGATGTCAAGAAAGTTTTTAAAAGAATGAAGAATTCACTGTCCAGAGTGAGTACCTTAAGTACTGGTATCAAGACTATGTATTCCAAAGCTGATTTACCTGAGGACACTTGGGGGCAAGTAAGAAAACAGGGCATAGAAGCATGACTGGTTAACGGTGAAGGGTATTGGTTGCTAATTTTTCACCTTTGCTTCAGTCATAAGGGCACAAAGATTGTTTCCAAACAGGACTTATGTACTTGTAGCAGACAATTCATAAGGGAGTTATTTTGTGTGACAACTCTCTGGAGAAAGTATATGCCTCTCTGATTCAGTGATCCCCTTTGAATCAGATTGCATCAGTTTTGGTGACATCTTTATGTAGTTAATAGGACAAGTATAATCATCCATTACAGTCAATGTAAAAAAAGGAACTGAATTAAATAACTTGCATTTAGACTATGCCCATACTCATTGGGGCATCATTTTTAAATGTAGGCTTATCTAAATTAAATTTTCTTTCAATCAGCAAAAATCTACTTTCCTTCTCTCCCACTTCTTCTTTCCCTCAAGTGAGAAAGGAATATAAAACTGTTATTACAAACAAGTATACAGGTATAAATATGGAGGTATATAAATCTACGCACTTTCCAAACTCCAACATAAAAGAAAGGTTCACTTTTAACTTAAAGTCTCGTGATGAATGAAAAGTCTAAGAGGCATAGTTTCTGGGTAATTAGTAAAGAATTTATTAATTATGGATAGCAAGTAATTAATAGATAAATGGTTTTCTCTAGTAAACCAAAGATGCACCCTGGAGAACACTGATTGCTTAAAAAACCTTTGGAAAATTGGGTGTGCTTAAGGGTGGAAATCAACTCTGATTGGTTAACAGTCAATGAGGGAGTGAACCTCTTAATGAGGAGGTGGGCCAAAAGTCCAGCTCATCCTGCTAAAAATGTGCCCCAGGAGTGGCAGAGCCAACATGATTAAGTAAAAGCAGGAGCTTACTTGAGCTCATTCCCAATTACCTTAAATGCTTGTAAAAATGACTCTAAAGAAATTTTAGAGCTACAGAACTCACAAAATGACAGAGTGAAATACATCTCCAGATGAGGACAGCCTGGAAATCTGACAGAAAGTGACTATGACACCAGGATGGGAACAGAGTGCAATCCTACTTGGGTTGTTTTGGCACAGACTGGCAGAACAGACCAGCTGGAGCAGAATCAGGGTCACTGGCAGCTGTGGTAGGTTTAAGAATTCTCAACCCATAAACATCAAAAAGTAAGGAAAAGGTCAGTGAAGAAATTCTGTTGGAATTGGGTGAGAGAAGAGCATGATCTGGTCCCTACCCCTGGGGCAGGAGAAGTGGCAGCAATTGCAATTGCTGCTATAGTAGTTGCTTCCAGTGCTCCAAGCCCACTGATGGTGGGGGGGACCAAGGGACTGAACAGAGAGGAATTTCAGGAATGTCTCTGCTGGTGCTGAGACAGGATTCTTTTGTATTGCATTCTTGGATCTGGGTCACAGTCTTCGGTAGCACTCCTAGGTTGAGGAGCACTGGCATGGCAGAACTTATTGAGATTGTGGAGAAACAGTCCTCCTCACAGTTCTGATGCAGATGCCTAGAAGAGGCTCTCAAAACAGCTTCACAAAACCCAAGAAATTTGGGACACAGCATCTTCCTTTCTGAAAGCCAACTTCTACCATGGCAAAGAGTTCAAAAGCCAAGTATTTGGCTGGCAAGATGAGCAAACAGAGGAAGAGAAATCAGATTATAGAATCTTTTATTGGTGACAAAGAGGATCAAAACAGAACCAAAAGAAGACAACAAAGACAAAGCTCTTGCATCAAAAGCCTCTTAGAAAAATATTAATTGGTTGCAGACCATGGAGGAGCTCAAGAAGGATTTTGAAAATCAAATAAGAGAAATGAGGAAAAATGGGAAGAAAAATGAGAGTGTTGCAAGGAAATAATGAAAAATGAGTCAACAGCATGCTGAAGGAGATTTAAAAAATACTGAAGAAAATAACACCTTAAAAATAAACTAAGAAATGGAAAAAGAGACCAAAAAAACCAATGAGGAGAAGAATGCCTTAAAAAGCAGAATGAGAGAGATGGAAAAGGAACTTCAAAAGCTCACTGAAGAAAATAATTCCTTCAAAATTACATTGGAGCAAATAGATGCTTGATTTCATGAGAAATCAAGATACTATAGAACAGATCCAGATGAATGAAAAAAAAATAGAAGGCAATGTGAAATACCTCATTGAAAAAATTGCTGACCTGGAAAATAGATCCAAGACAGATAAGTAAAAAATTAATGGACTACATGAAAGTCATGATAAAAAAAAGAACCTAGACATGCTCTTTCAGGAATTTATCAAGGAAAACTGTCCTGATATTCTAGAACCAGAGGGTAAAATAGAAATTGAAAGAATTCACCTATCATCTCTTCAAAAGTTCCCAAAAAGAAAACTAGGAATATTAGAGCCAAATCCCAGAGTTTCCAGGGTAAGGAAAAAATATTACAAGCAGTCAGGAAGAAACAATTTGAGTATTGTGGAAACGCAATCAGGATAACACAATATCTAGCAATATCTATATTAAGGGATCAAAGGGCTTGCAATATAACATTCCAGAGATCAAAGGAACTAGAATTAAAACCAAGGATCACCTAGCCACCAAAACTGAGTATGATGCTTCAAGGGGAAAATATAGATATTTAATGAAATAGAGGATTTTCAAGCATTCTTAATGCAAAGGTCAGAACTGAAGAGAAAATTTGACTTTAAATACAAGAATGAAGAGAAGCATGAAAAAGCAAACAAGAAAGAAAAATCATAAGGAATTTATGAAAGTTGAACTGTTTACCTTCCTGCATGGAAAGAAGATATTTGAAACTCATGAGAATTTTCCAGCATGAGGATTGTTGAAGGGAATATATATGTACATGTAGGTATATGTATGTATAGGTGAGTGTATGTGTGTATATGTGTGTGTGAGTGTGCGTATATGTGTACATCAACAGAGGGCATACGGTGAGTTGAATGTGAAGGGATGACATCAAAATATGAGATTAACAGGTGAAAGAGAAGTATATACAGAGGGGGAGAAAATGAGAGGTAGAATAGGGTAAATTATCTCAAATAATGGAGGCAAGAGAAAGCTATTACAGTGGAGGGGAAGAATTGAGAGTTGAAAGGGAATGAGTCAACCTTACTCTCATTGGATTTGGCTCAAGGAGGGAATAGCATTCACATTCAATTGGGTGTGTTACCCTACAGGAAAATAGGAGGTTAGGGGATAAAATAAGGAGAAGACAGAAGGGAGGGCAGATTGAGAGAAGGGGTAGTGGGAAGCAAATGCTTTTGAAAAGGGACAGGTTCAAGTCAAAGTAGAATAATTGGGGAGTGAGATAGGATGGAAGGAAATATAGTTAGTCTTTCACAACATGAATATAGCCTCTATTGAACTGCTTGTTTTCCCAGTGGGAGAGGGAGGAGGAGGGAAGAAGGGAGAGAATCTGAAACTCAAAATTTTAAAAACAGATGTTAAAAAAATTGTTTTTATATGAAACTGGGAAATAAGATATACAGGTAATAGGGTATAGAAATCCATCTTGCCCTACAAGAAAGGAAGGGGAGAAGGGGTAAGGTGGAAATAAGGGGTAGAATATATAAGAGGGCAGACTGGGAGAAGGAGTAATCAATGTGCTTGCCATCTTGATGTGGGTGGTATGGGAGAGATGAGGAGAAAATTTGGAATTCAGAATCTTGTGGAAATGAATGTTGAAAACTAAAAATTAATAAATTCTGAAAAAAAATGTGATCCAATCATGAGATTCTGTCACCTTCAGAATTATGGACAAAATAATTAATCTCTCCTCAGATTGCTCTGGCTCCCCTTTATAAGTTCTGTCATTAATCAAAATGTTTCAAGGACAGGAGTTTATTTTCTAAGGGCAAAATGTTGCCTATGTTGGGTTTTGTTACTACGCTTTTCTGGTTGGGTGGAACCCAACACAATAATGGGAAGCTTGTACCCAGAGCACTTTAACAATCTCACTTATCAGCAGTCTTTCAAAGACCAATTGAATAAACTATATGGGCTAGTTTCCAAAGGAAGAAATAGGAATGAAAACCTTAATCCTAATTCAGTAATTGATTATTAATATAAGAGAGAAATAAGCATTTCTCTCATTTCCCCACTTGATTCCATTAAGGGACACAGCCTCCTCAATGAATCATTAAGTAACATGATAAACACTTCATCAAGAGTTTCTAACTGTGGTGCTTATGATGGAAAACAAAGTGAGGAGAAAAGGAAAAGAGATTGATTGCTACATTGGCATCACCCATTAGGAGCAGTCCATTGTGGCAAACAGATCATACAGAGAAAAGATGCATAAAGAAAAAGTAAAAAAATTTTTAAAATATATGAAATTGTCCGTTTCATAGCTCCATCATATATTAAGGCTCAGAAGTCTCATCTCATATAGCCATTTGGTTCTATTGAAATATCTCCTGATGCAGGCCTCTGGTCTGGGTGTGGTCTCTGAGAAGTTTCCAGCTGACTGGCTATTTCAGTTCAGGTCACTTGTAGAAATCCTTTTCTGTGCTAAAAAATCTCATTCAAAATTTATCTTTACACAAATTTAAATTTATTTTGTGTCAGAGTACAGCCAAGATGACAGAGTAAAAGCAGGAACTTGCTTGAACTCCCACTTCGATCACCTCCAATACTTGAAAAAATGACTCTAAACAAATTTTAGTGCTACAGAACTCAAAAAGTAGCAGAGAGAAACACATATCCCACTGAAGGCAGCCTGGCAGGGCAACAGGAAGGGTGACTTGCACCAGTCTGGGATAAGAGCTCAGTCACACATAAGCCATGCCAGCCCAGACTGGGTGGGAGCTGACTTCAGGAGAGTGAATCACTGCTAGGTGTGGTGGTTTTTAGACTTTTCAATCCATAAATGCCAAAGAGAAAGTAGAAGTTCAGGGGGGAACTCTGTTAATCTTGGGTGAGAGAAGAGTGAGATCCAGCCCCAGCTCCCAGGGAGGCAGAGGAGGTGGGGGTGGTGGCCTCCAGGCAGAGGCCTCCTGAACTCCAGACTTACAGGTCATGGGGGCACCAAGTGGCCGACCAGAGAGCATTTGCAGGAGTCTCTCTGCTGGGGTTAAGGCAGGATTCTCTTCCTTTGCCCTACTTGGATATGGGTCGCAGTCTTCCATGGCAGTCCTGGGGTGAGGAGCACTGGCATGGCAGTACTTGTTGAGGCTGTGGAGAGGCAGTCTTCCTCACAAATCTGAGGCAGGTGTCTAGAAGAAGGGAAAACATCTTTCTGACAACAGCAGCACAAAACCCCAGAAATTTGGGTCACAGCACTAGCCACTCTGGAAGCAGAGTTCTACCACAGCAAAGAGCTCAAAAGTCAAGTAATTGGCCTTCAAGATGAGCAGACAGAGAAAGCACAATCAGACCATAGAATCTTTTGTTGTTGTTGTTGTTTTTTTTTGGTGACAGAGATGGTTAAAATCTAGAATCAGAGGAAAACAGCAAAATCAAAACTACTGCATCTAAAGCCTCTAAGAAAAATGTGAACTTGTTGTAGAACGTGGAGTAACTCAAGAGGGATTTTGAAAATCAAGTAAGAGAAGTAGAGGAAAATTGAGAAGAGAAATGAAAATGCTGCAAGAAAATCATGAAAAGGAAGTCAACAACCTGCTAAAGGAGACTCCCCCCAAATACTGAAGAAAATAATACCTTAAAAATGTATACTAATTCAAATGGCAAAGGAGGTGCAAAAAGCCAATAAGGCTTTTTAAGAATGCCTTAAAAAGCCAAATTGGTGGGATGGAAAACAAATTTCAAAAACTCACTGAAGAAAATAATTCCTTCAAAATCAGAGTGGAGCAAATGGAAGCTAATGATTTCATGAGAAATCAAAGTACTATAAAACATATCTAGATGAGTGAAAAAATAGAAGGCTATGTGAAATACCTTATTTGAAAAATCACTGACATGGAAAATAGATTCAGGAGATATCCTTTAAAATTTTTTGGGCTACATGAAAGCTTTGACCAAAAAAAAGAGCCTATACATCATTTTTCAAGAAATTATCAAGGAAAACTGCCCTGATATTCTAAAAACAGAGGGTAAAGTAGTAATGGAAAGAATTCACCTATAATATCTTAAAAAGGTCTCAAAAAGAAAACTAGGAATGTTATAGGCCAATTCCAGAGTGCCCAGGTTGAGGAGAAAATATCACAAGCAATCAAGAAGAAACAATTTGAGTATTTTGGAAACCCAATGAGGATAACACAAGATCTAGCAGCTTCTGAATTAAGGGATCAAGGGGCTTGAAAACTGATATTCCAGAGATCAAAGGAGCTAGTATTAAAACCAAGACTCACCTACCCAACAAAGCTGAGTATAATACTTGGGAGGAAAATGTGGATATTCAATGAAATAGAAGACTTTCAAGCATTCTTGATGAAAAAACCAGAGCAGAACAGAAAATTTGACTTTAAATACAAGAATGAAGAGAAGCATGAAAAGGTAAATAGGAAAAAAAATCATAAGGAATTTATTAAAGTTGAACTATTTATATTCCTACATGGAAAGACAATATTTGTAATTCATGAGAATTTTCTCAGTATGAGCATAGTTGAAGGGAAGACAAGTGTGCATATATATGTATACATACATATGTATGCATAGCTGTGTGTATGTGTTTGTGTATATATATATATATTGGGGGTATGTGAATGTAAATGTATACATAGTTTAACAACAATGCAGTATTCACAATGCCCACAGTGACTATAAATATGCTGGTGTAGTTGTGAATCACAAAATGTAACAGGCTTTCCACATGGAAGACAGAGCCAAAACATTTATTCAAATACCAGAAAGCCAAGTCCCACAACCACAACAATCATTACAGTAGCCACAAAGTTGGTACATATAGTTAGTGCAGTGAACACCCACATTCCCAAGCCTTCAAAACAAAACAGGCTCCATCACGCAAAGATCCTCCTCTCCTCACTCACTCCCTTGAGCAAGGATCCTCCTTTCCTCACTCACAGTAGCTGCTCAACCTCCATGCTGCTCACTCCCAGCAGTTCCAGCTCCCAGCCATTCTCGATCCTGGCAGTTCTCGGCAGAAGTCCTCAGCAGAAGTTCTGCCTCCAAAAGTTCTGTTCTCAAAATCTCCTCCCTCTCCAGCTTGGGCTTCTCCTTATATATGGTATTAGCTCCTCCCTGCCCCACCTCTTCCTGCTACTCAGCAAGTTCATCCCACTGTGGGATTCAGAAGTTCTGGGTCTTAATACCTGACGCAATTATAAACTTTAAACTAAGTGCTAAGTACCTGTTAGCTTACCAATACAAGGGCCATGGAAGATTTTAAAATCCCATTAGCATTACACATAGACAGAGGGCACAGGATGAGTTGAATATGAAGGGATATTTAAAAAGTAAAATTAAGAGGTGAGAGTAGAATATATTGGGAGGAGGAGAAAGGGAGACATATAAAGCAGCAAGAGAAAGTTCTTACAATGGAGGAGAAGAGCTGGAAGGTGAAAGGGAATGAATCAATCTTACTCTTATTGCATTTGGCTTAAGGAGGAAATAACATACACATTTAATTGGGTATCTTACCACACAGGAAAGTGGGGGAGTATGGTATAAAACAGGGGGAAGGGATGATAGAAGGGGAGGCAGTTTGGCAGAGAAGGTAGTCAGAAGCAAACACCTTTGAAAAGGGACAAGGTCAAAGAAGAAAATAGAATAAATGGGGGGGTGGATAGGTAGGATGGAAGGAAACATAGTCTTTCACAACATGACTACTATGGAAATGTCTTGTGTAACTACACATGTATAACCTATATTGAATTGCTTGTCTTCCCAGTTGGGGAGGGAGTGGAGAGAAGGCAGAGAATCTGGAACTCAAAGTTTTAAAAACAAATGTCAAAAATTGTTTTTACAATCACCTAGGAAATAAGATATACAGGTGATTGTGTATAGAAATCCATCTTGCCTTGAAAGAAAAGAAGGGGGAAAGGGGTAATGTGGGTAATAAAGAGGTTGGATAAATTAGAGGGCAGATTGGGAGAAGGAGTAATCAGTGTGCTTGACATCTTGATGTGGGTGGTATCGGAGAGAAGGGGAGAAAAATTTGGAATTCAAAATTTTATGGAAATAGATGTTGAAAATTAAAGATATAAATAAATTTTAAAAAAATTATTTTGCCAATAACCAGGTCAAATAGTGATAGAAAACCAAAAATGAGAAATCTTTTGGAGAAGAGAATTTATATTTTTAGGTTAACCAAACTCAAATACAAACTGAACAACTGGAAAACTCTGACTCTCTATTTTATACAAAGCACTGTTCATTCCCCCATTAAGAGGATGCTACTCCACTAGGAACTAATGACAAAACAGTTTTTACAAGATGATCTTTAATGAAAGAAAGATCTTAATGGCTGCCATATTAACTACAATTAAAATTAACTACAATAAAAAATTGTGTCAGGTTGGAATGTGTAGAGCAATCAATTTCAAAACAATGCTTATTAAATAAGTTGTTTATAATACAACATTTTAAATTTCTAGCCATGTTTAAACAAATAACCCCTAGAAAAAGTGGATATGATTTTAAGTGGCTATCTCTTTAAGGCCTTATAAGATAAACCACAAGCAATTCTTTTCAGGTAACTAATTGTGCTGAAATCCTTTTCATCATAACACAGAACAGGAAATAATTTTGATATTAGCTTCACTAAATAACAGAATTGTATCCTGGTTTCACAAATCTTTGCATCATTGCCTAATTATTCCCATATGATTGTGGAATTAAAGAAACTTATCTTGCACAGGAATATGCAACTAGCAAAAGACAGATAGTAAAGTACATGCTCATCTACTAAATTGTTTAGCATATAGGAAGGGCTAAAATTCTTGCCTAAATTGCTCAGATCTTATACTTGCATTTACCTTTAAGGGATTGAGACATCCTCCAATATTAGGATATGAGATAAAGATCTAATACTGTGTTTATACTGATCACCTACTATGATTATAGAAATTTGCCATAAAAGGATAATCAGGGAATAATTATAGTAAGGGACTATTTCCATGACTTCATGTTACTCCCAGGCAAGAGTCATAGAGTAGAGCATAGCCAGGTTTAAATCAGCAACATGAGATGTTTTCCATTTAGTAGGAAATATCACTGGTTGACAGATTCTGCAGTAGTTTTAGTAGGAGCTGTACTCATTGGAGGAAAGGCACTAATTGATTTAAAATTTTGTTGGCTCTATAGCTGCTGGAATCTGATTGGAAGAAAACATAATCCTCTGAGATTGGAAGCATTGCTTAGATTTATTGCTCTTTAGCCCCATTTACAATCCAAGAGAGAGGAATATCATTGAATCACTTGTGTAGCCCATTACTGCCCTCTAAGGCTCAAGAGAGGAGGTAAACTAAGGTAAAGGACAAGATTTTCAACACAAGTTGACAATGGTTTTTTGAAAAGACGAACTTTGTTTCTAATGGAGTCAATAAAGGAGCATTGCCATTTCCTAAAAAGAAAAAAAGAGGAAATATCATACCAGGGACACTGAGTCAGGTAAATCCTACTTTTGTACACGCGAACTCTAGGGACTATCTCCAATCATTCTGATCTACATTTTGCCACTGAATCCAGACGGCTCTGGAGAAGAAAATGAGACTGGTCCTCAGTCCTCCCTCATTTAAATCCAATTCATTTGCAAATCATGTCATCACCTTCCTGATGTCATGATCCTTTTTGAAAAGACACAGTTGAGAATTCCACCTTCAGTTAATAGAGCATTCTATATAGGGTTGCCGGCATAATGGATCATTTACTTAACAGCATTCCTTGATGATCATACCTAAAACCAGACTCAGCTTAGTAATAACAATGATAAGAGTAGTAATACTAATAGTATCAGTCACAGTCCCCTAAGATCTTAAATACCAAGTTCCAATAATGATAGTTTGGGTAGATTCAGTTATTGTCCTTGATAAAGGTATTGATTATAATCTTACTTTGGTAACAGTAAGAGATTCATCATAGAAAATCATGACTTATCTTGCCTTACAGAGATTTGCTAGGAGAGGAAGAAGCAGAGACATGAATTTATTTTTAATATTATTTCATTTTTTCCAATTACATGCAAAGACAATTTTCAACATTCATTTTTAAAAAAGATTTCAAAGTCCAAATTTTTCTCCTCCTCGCCACTCCACAAGATGACAAGTAATCCAATATAGGTGATCCATGTGCAATATGATGCAAGATATAGTTCCATATTAGTCATGTTGTCATAGAAAAAAAGCAAAAAAACAAGAAAAAAAGTCAAAATACTGTGCTTCAATCTGTATTAAGATTTCTTAGTTTTTTCTCTGGATGTTGGATAGCATATTCCATCATGAATCTTTTGGAATGTCTTCCATTATGGTATTGCTGATGTTTGGGATGAAAAACCCATCCAAAAACTTAATTAAAAACTTGGATATGGGGAGGTTCAAATTCAATCTAGCCCAGACTCACTCCATCCCTATCAGATTGTTTTAGACCTGTTTGTCAAAACAAGCACCATGAATGCTCAGACTTCTTAAGAGTCTACCCATTATGACAAATCTTTAATAAACTTTGCTTTACTTAGGCTGGGGGAAGGGTTGAGTCAAATTCATTTGGCAGGACCCTAAGAAGCATGAGAAGATAAACATGAAAAAGAAATCATAAGAAACTTATCAAAGTTGAACTATTTACATGCCAAAATGGAAAAATGATAATTGTAACTTATGAAACTTTTCTCAGAACACAGATGAAGGGAATACAGATGTATATATACATATGTCTGTATAGGAGGGTTTATATATGTGTACAAACACATATCTGAGTATGTGTATATATGAGCACATAGAGGGCACAAGATCAGTTGAATGGGAAAGGACGATCCTCTAAAAGGTGAAATTCTGAGGTGAGAGAGGATTAGAATGAGAGGAGACAGGGAGAGACAGAATGGGGTTAATCACATCTCATGGAAGAGGCAAAGGATAATTGTTACAATGGAGGGGAAGAACAGGAAGGCAAAAGGGAAAGAGTCAACCTTACTCTCATTGAACTTGGCTTAGGGAAGGAATGACATAAACTCTAAACTGGGCATCTTGCCGCACAGCAGAGTAGCGGGATGGGGATGAAAGGTGGGATGATGGAGGGGAGGGCAAGATGGGGTGAAGGGTTAAAGGAAGTATACACTTCTGTAAAGGGATAGGGACAGGGTAGAGAAAAGAACAAGGGGGGAGTGGAATAGGAAGGAGGGACATATAATCAGTCTCTCACAATATGCCCAAAGTGGAGGGGCTCTCCATAATTACACATGTACAGACTGTATTTAATTACTTCTCCTTCCAGTGGGGGTGGGTGATGAGGGAGGAAGGGAAAGAATCTGGAATTTAAAGTTCTGTAATCAAATGTCAAAAATATATATGTATAAGTACATATATATATATATAATATTATTATCTACATCCAACCGGGAATTAAGATACACAGGCACTGTGGTAGGGAGATCCATCCTGCCCTACTGGAAAGTCAGAGGGGCGAGGGGGAGGACATAGGAGAGAGCAGATTGGGGGAGGAGTTATACAGTGGGATAGCTGTTTTGAGGTGTTGGGTAGGGGAAAGATGGGGAGAAAATTTGTAACTCAAAATCTCATGGAAATGAATGATATAAACAAGAAAATAAATAAATAAATTTAAAAAAAGAAAATTTTAAAAATGAAATGACATCTAGTATGGTAGACCACCTTCCCTACCATTTTTTTCATTAATTCCCTTGATATTCTTAACCATTTCTTATTTCAGACTAATTTTGATATTATTTTTTCTAGTCCTATGAAATAACTTTTAGTAGTTTAAGTAGTATGGCACTGAAAAAGCAACTTAATTTAGGTAGAATTGCCATTTTATTATATTAGCTCAGCATGAGCACCTGATGTTTTTCCAGTTATTTATATCTGACTTTATTTGTGTGAAAAGTGTTTTGTAATTATATTCATAAAGTCCCTGCCTTTGATTTGGTAGCTATCAAACATGTAAGGAAAAATTAAGTGCAATAGTATTTGGGAAAATTGATGAAGAAGTAGTCCTTCTAAAATCTTTTTATGCTACAATTATGGTACTGATACCTAAGTCAGGAAGAGTCAAAACAGAGAAAGGAAGTTATAGATCAATTTCTCTAATGAAGATAGATGCAGAAAGTTTAAATAAAATATTAGCAAAAAGATTGCATCAGTGTATCATGAGAATAATACACAATGATCAGGTAGGAAATATACCAAGATTGCTGGTTCAATATTTGGAAAACTATCATATCTGTTGATATGACGAGTGATCATATCAACAACAAAACTAGCATAAACCATATGATTATCTCAATAGATGCAGAAAAAACTTCTGACAAAATACAGCACTCATTCCTATTAAAAACACTAGAGAACATAAGAAATAAATGGAGCCTTCTTTAAAATGATAAATATAAACTAGCAGCATTTCCAGTAAGATCGAAGATGAAATGAAAATATCCATTATCACCACTGTTATTCAATATGGTAGCTTTAGAAATAAGAGAAGAAAAAGAAATTGAAGGAATTAGAATAGGCAAAGAAGAAACTAAGTTATCACTCTTTGCAGATGATACACTTAGAGAATCTTAGAGAATAAAGTAAAACTACTGGAAATTCAAAAAAATTTAGCAGAGTTTCAGGATATAAAATAAACTTACATAAATCATCAGCATTTATATATATATATATGCACACACATATGTATATATATGTATATGTATATATATATATATACATATATATATTTTGTTTGTTTGTTTCTGTTTTTGCTTTTTTTTTTTTGGAGGGGCAATTGGGTTAAGCGACTTGCCCAAGGTCACATGGCTAGTAAGTTTTAAGTGTCTGAGGCCGAATTTGAACTCAAGTCCTCCTGACTCCATGACCAATGCTCTATTCACTGTGTCATCTAGCTGCTTCATTTCTATACATTATTAACAAAGCCCAACAGCAAGAGATAGAAAGAGAAATTCCATTTAAAATTACTGTAGACCAGTGGTCCCCAACCTTCCTAATGATGCAATCCTTTAATATTCTTATATGGGCATATCTGCATGTGGACGGACCTGCCTGGAGAGGAGCTCCTAAGACCATCAGAAATATATATTTTATGATGGCCTTAGGCGACCCCTGTGAAAGGGCCCGTTCACCCCCAAAGGGTCACAACCCATAGGTTGAGAAACGCTGATTTAGACATTATAAAATATTTGGGAGCCCACCTGCCCAAAAAAACCCACAAACTATATGAACACAATTCCAAAGCAATTTTCACACGAAAAAGTCTGATGTAAATAATTGAAAAAAAAAACAACCATGAGCTGTTTATGGGTAGGCTGAGTTAATATAATAAACATGACAATTCTACCTAAATTAATTTGCTTATTCAGTGCCATACCAATCAAACTACCAAAAAATTAATTTATGCAGCTAGAAAAAATAATATCCAAAGTCATTTGGAAGAATAAAAGTTCCAGAATATCAAGGGAATTAATGAAAAGAAATGCTAGGAAAGGTGGACTAGGCATACCAGATCTTAAATTGTATTGTAAAGTAGCAATCATCAAAATTGCTTGGTACTGGCTAAGAAATAGAGGGATAGATCAGTGGAACAGATTAGGTATATAAGACACAGTAGTTAATCTACTGTTTTATAAACCCAAAGACATCAACTTCTGGGATAATGACTCAGTATTTGACAAAAACTGCTGGGAAAATTGGAAAATAATATGACAAAAGCTGAGCATAGACCAACATCTCACACTGTATACCAAAATAAAGTCTAAATGGGCACACAATTTAAATATAAAGACGGATAATATATGCAAATTAGGGGAGCAAGGAAGAGTTAATCTGTCAGATTTATGGATAATGGAGGAATTTATGACCAAACAAGAGATAGAGAACATTATGAAATGCAAAAGGGATAATTTTGATTATATTAATTGAAAAGTTTTTGCACAAACAAAGCCAATGCAACCAAGATTATAAGGGAAAAAGAAAACTGTTTCCTGAAACATATGGAGAACCGAGTCAAATTTATAAGAATACATGTAATTTCACAATTGACAAATGGTCAAAGGATATAAACAGGCAATTTTCAGGGGAAGATATTAAAGCTCTATATAGTTATTTGAAAAAATGCTTTAAATCACTATTGATTAGAGAAATGCAAATCAAAACAACCCTCAGGTAGCATATTACACCTATCAGATTGGCTAACATGACAAAACAGGAAAATGATAAATGTTGGAGAAGATGTGGGAAAGTAGCAACACTGATTCATTGTTGGTGGAGATGTGAGCTAATCCAACCATTCTGGAGAACAATTTGGAACTACTCCCAAAGGGCTATAAAAATGTACATACCTTTTGACCCAGCAATACCGCTTCTAGGGCTATATTCCAAAGAGATCATAAAAATGGGAAAAGGACCCACATGTCCAAAAATATTTATAATAACTCTTTTTGTGGTACCCAAGAACAGGAAATTGTGGCATCCCCATCAATTAGAGAATGGCTGGACAAGATGTGGCATATGATTGTAATGTAATACCATTGTGCTTAAAGAAATAAAGACTAGGCAGACTTCAGAAAAACCTTGAAATACTTATATGAACTGATGCTGAGTGAAATGTGCAGAACCAGAACATTGTACACAATAACAGCCACTTTATGCACTGACTGACTTTGATAGGCTTAGTTCTTCTCAGAAATACAAGAACCTAAAACAACTCCAAAAGGCTCATGATGGAAAATGCCATCTACATCCAGTGAAAGAAGTCTGAAGTCTGAATGAAGATCAAAGCATACTATTTGCTCTCTTTTTTTGTTTTTGTTTTTATTTTTTTTTCTTCCTCATGGTTCCTCAAGTTTGTTTGAATTTTTATGTATAACATGACTAATGAGAAAATAGATTTAAAGGAATGTATATGTAGAGCCTATATCAGAGTGCATGCTAGGAGGCCAAGAAAATTTAAAGCTTATGGAAGTGACTGTTGAAAATTAAAAATAAATATATTACTTTAAAAGAGAAAAATAAAGACAGTTTTAAAAAATTATGCTTCAATCTGTATTCAGACACCACCATTTCTTTCTCTGGGAATGGAAAGCATTTTTCATTATAAGTCTTTCGTAATTGTCTTGGATAATGGTTTCCCTAAGAATAACTAAGTCATTCACAGCTGATCATCTTACAATATTGCTGTTATATTGTATAAGTACTCATCATTTTGCAGCAGCTACTGTAAGTCTTTTTAGGTTTTTCTGAGAGCATCTTGCTCATCATTTTTTATAGCATAATAATATGCCATCACCATTATGTACAATAACTTGTTCAGTCATTCCCCAATTATAGACATCCTCTCAATTTCCAATTCCTTGTGGCCAGAAAAGAGCTGTTATTAATATTTTTGTACATAGAGGTCCTTTTCTTTTTTGTTTCTTATCTCTTTTGGAATACAGACCTAGTAGTAGTATTGCTAGGTCATAAGGAATGCATGGTTTTATAACTTTTTGGAAATAGTTCTAAATTGCTCTAAAGAAAAGTTGTATCAAGTCACAGCTCCATGAGCAGTGCATTGGTTTTTCGTTTTCCCTACATCCCCTCCAAAATTTGTCATTTTACTTTTCTGTGCTATTAGCCAATATAATATGTATGAGATAGTAGATCAGAATTGTTTTAATTTGCATTTCTCCAATCAATAGCAATTTAGAACATTTCTTCATATGACTATAGATAGCTTTGATTACTTCTTCTGAAAATTTTTCAAATATTTTGATCATTTATCAATCAGGAATGGCTCATTATTTTTTTTAGTTTAATTTCTCTATATTTTTAGAAATGAGGCTTTTGTCATATAAATTTTTCTTCAATTTTTCTTTCACAGTTACTATTGCTTACTGTATTTCCCTGTATTCTCTCTCCTGATTATTCTACTTTCTCTCTCCTTTATGTCCCTCCTCAAAAATATTTTGCTTCTGACTACTGCCTCTACCTATCTGCCTTCCCTTCTATAATGTACCCCTATCCTTTTATCCCTTTCCCCTCCTATTTTTCTGTAGGGTAACAGATTTCTATACTCAATCGATTCTGAATGTTTTTTCCCCTTTCAGCCAATTCTAATGACAGTAAGTTTCACTCCCTTTCTCTCACCTCCCACATCTTCCACTCCACTGTAAAAGCTTTTCTTTCCTCTTTTATTTCAGATAATTTGCCCAATTCAACCTCTCCCTTTCTTTTTCTCCCAGTACATTCTTTTCTTTTCCCTTTTTCTTTTGTTTTTTTAGATATCAACCCTTCATATTCAACTCACACCTGTGCCTTCTGTTTATATATACTCCTAACTGCCCTAATAATGAGAAAGTTCTTATGAGTTACAAATTTCATCTTCCCATGTGGGAACGTTTAACCTCATTGAATTCCTTATACTTTCTCTTTCCTGTTTACCTTTTTATACTTGAGTCTTATATTTGAAATTTTCTACTTCAAAATTCTATTTCAAAATTTCTATTTCAATTCAGCTTTGGTCTTTTTGTCAAAAATGCTTGAATGTCCTTTATCTCATTTAGTACCCATTTTTTCCCTTGAAAAATTGTACTCACTTCTACTAGGTAGGCAATTCTTGGTTGTAATTCTAACTCCTTTGCTTTCTGAAATATTATATTCCAAGCCCTCCAAACCTTCAATGTAGAACCTGAAGTTATCCTAACTGTGACCCTATGATATTAAAATTGTTTTTTTCTGCCTCCTTGTAGTATTTTCTCTTTGAATAGGAGTTCCGGAATTTGGTTATAATATTCCTGGAAGTTTTTATTTTGGGATCCCCTTAAGGAAGTAATTGGTGGATTCTTTCAATTCCTTTTTTACATAGTAAAATTTCAGCACAATTTTCCTTGGTAATTTCTTGAAAGATGCTGTCTTTTTTTTGAATCATGGCTTTCAGGTAGTCCAATAGTTTTTTAAATGATCTCTTCTGCACCTATTTTCATGTCAGTGGTTTTTCCAACGAGATATTTCACATCGTCTTCTGTTTTTTCATTCTTTTGGTTTTGTTTTAATATTTTTTTGCCTTTTTTTTGGAGGGACAATTGAGGTTAAGTGACTTGCCCAAGGTCACATGGCTAGTTTTTTTAATGTTAAGTGTCTGAGGCCAAATTTGAACTCAGATCTTCCTGACTCCAGGGCTGGTGCTCTATTCACTGCATCACCTAGCTGCCCCTGTTTTATTATTTTCTGATTTTTCATAAAGTCATTAGCTTTCATTTGTTTGATTATAAAAATTTATAAGGAATTATTTCCTTCAGTATTCTTTTGTGGCTTCCTTTTCATTTGGCCAATTCTACTTTCAAAGGAGGTTTTTGTCTTCAGTGAACTTTTGTGCTGCTTTTTAAGGCATTCTTCTACTCATTGACTTTTTGTACCTCTTTTACCATTTGGCATAGTCTATTTTTTAAGGTGTTATTCTTTTCAGCCTTTTTTTGTGTGTGTCTCCTTAATCAAGCTATTGAGTCTTTTTTCATTATTTTCTTACATCACTCTCATTTGTCTTCTCAGTTTTTTGTCTACCTCTCAACTGTGATTTTCAAAATCCTTTTTGAGCTCTTCCATGATCTGAGACCAATTCAATTCATACCTGTTTCTTAATCTATACCTCTTTGATGTTTAGAATTTTAAAATTTCTATAAAGTTGACTTTATAGATTGAAATATAATCAGTCTCTTTGTGAAGCAGTATGTAATTGTGTAATTTCTATATGTAAACTTAACACTCAAACTTTTCATACAATATTTGTATAAACCAATAAATATCCTCAATTTTTCTTTCCAGTGCCTATTTATCCACAGATATTTTAATATAATATGCTTTTTTGTAGCTCAAAGTTTTCCAGTAAAATTAATTCTACCTCAACTACAATTACTCCATGAATTCTCTCTCTCTCTCTCTCTCGCTCTCTCTGTCTGTATCTCTCTCTCCCTCTACCCATGTAACTGTGTATATACATATATGTATATGCATATATACATATGTGTATGTGTACCTATACAATATACATATGCATGTGTGTATAAATGTGTGTGTATATATATATATATACACACACACACACACACACATATATATATATATATAGTAGAAAAATAGAAGGAAGGAAAAGAGGGAAGGAAGAAAACAAATTATGCTATAGTGTGTGTATATAAATATACTACATATGTGCATATAATGTTATATATATACATACACATATATGCATACACTCTGTGTGTGTGTGAGACAAGGAGAAACAGAAAAACAGAGATAGAAGTCATCCTGAGGTAGGCAGGCCAACGCCTAAAGGTTTGAAGGGTGAGTGACCTGCCTGGCTTACTTGGAGTAAAGCCGACAGAGATACATAGAGAAGAAATGTTCTTCCTGGTGATGACAAGAAGGCTGAGGCTGGAGCAGTGGTCAGCAAAAGAATTCTATTATTGCAATATTTGGTTATGGACATGGCCAATCTCCCCAATAAAAACTGTATAGTTTTGCTTCATATGAGGTGAGGGGGGGGGGGAGAGAGAGAGAGAGAGAGAGAGAGAGAGAGAGAGAGAGAGAGAGAGAGAGAGAGGGAGAGAGGTTTTTCCACCCCATAAGTCTTTCTGGGAACCTGTGGGCTTTGTAAATGTACCTATGTCTAGTAGAAATACCACCAGAAACTTGGAGCCAAGAAAGTTCTTGTACTAGGAACAATGGCATGCCTACCCACCCACCCACCCTTAATTCAATGTTGATATATTGCTTGTTTGATTTTACCATTGACAATGCTTATATTTCTTATATATTAAGTAAAGACAGGACACATTTTTTCCATTTTCTTAGAAAAGCTTTTATTGAATAAATATTAGCATGCTTTATTGACCAAATAATTTTATTAGTATGCATACAAAGGTACTTGTTTTCATGATATGATGGGAAAGGCAATTCTTCCTCTGAAGTCTGGTGTCCAACTTTTTTGACTGAACACATCAAAGAGTTGAGTATTTGGGTTGAATGTAGATGGTGCTCTTAATCTTCCCTTTAGTCTGAGTCTCTCTCTCCAGTAAATTGAGGCAAATGTATTAATTTTTGTGTTTTTATCTGCATTTTGGTCAAATGTGTTTGTATATTGAGGTGTGAGTCTGAGAACAATTTATCCTGGTGGATTATCATCTAACATAAACGGTGCTAGTACTTTCATGTTAGTTCCTTTCTCATATGATTCTTTCTTATAATATATTGCACTATGTGGATACAATGCACTGATGTTATCTACTGTGAAGTGTTATGTTATCTGCTGTGAAGTCACTATATGTATTCATGTTAACAAGGTTGGTTTCTTTTTATATCTGCTGTTCTTGAGTTATTGTCTTTTGGTCCTAATGATGTGCTTCCCCCTATGTTTTTTGTGTCTGATGCTTGGCCTTGCATGCACCAACTATTTTACATTTTTTTTTCCTGAGTTGTTTACTTTGTTTCCTGGATAATTTGCTCCATGGGCATAGTCATAGCAAACTCTATATGTTCCATTATTATCTCCCATGCATTTCTTCCTAGTATCAGCTTTTTTATCGACCCATAATTCTTTTGTTCCTATTGGTCCTGATGCTACTGATGGGCCACCTACAAATGTTGGAGGGGATGTGGGGAAAATGAGACATTAATGCATTGCTGATGGATTTATGACCTTATTCAACCATTCTTTAGAGCAGTTTGGAATTATGTCCAAAGAGCTATAAAACCATCATCCCTTTGTTCTAGAAATACCACTGGTAGGTCTAGATCCCAAAAGAGATTTAAAAAAAAAACAAAAGGAAAAGGATGGATATAAATACAGAAATATTCACAGCAGCTTTTTCTGGGGGCAAGGAATTGGAAACTGAGGGAATCCTTATCAGCTGGGGAGTGGCTGAAGAAACTGTGGTATGTGCTTGTGATGGCATATCAGTGTACTATAAAAAATGATGAGCAGGATGCTCTCAGAAAAACCTAGAAAGACTTACAGTAGCTGATGTAAAGTGACATGTTGTATCAGCGATGCAGTATTCACAATGCCTACAGTAACTATAAATATGCTGATATAGTTATTAATCACAAAATGGAACAGGCTCTCTACATAAGAAATATAGATAGTGCATTCATTTAAATACCAGAAAACTGAGTCCCAAAAC
>CM053584.1:189401283-189416507 GCA_028627135.1 Pseudochirops cupreus | reverse complement strand
TGCAGCCACTGCCTCTGACGCCGCTTCCAGTCAGCACCGCACGGAGACTAGCTTGGTTCCAGCGTTCTCTTGCTCCACCCCTTCCTGCTACATCAGCAAGCTCAAGGGGCGTGGAAGATCTTCAAATCCCAGTATCGTTACACATGTACTGTATATATGTCACTATAATAGCAACTATCCAAGACAACTATGAAGGACTTATGATGAAAAATGCTTTACATCCCCAGATAAAGAACTGATGGTGTCTGAATACAGACTGAAGCACATTTATTTTATTTTATTTTTCTTGATGGTTTTTTTGGTCTATGTTTTCTTTCAAAACACGAAAATATGGAAATATGTTTTGGATGACTACACATGTGTAACATATAAGAAATTGCTTGCTTTCTCCATGAATGCAGTGGCAAGGGAGGAAGAGAGAGTATTTAAAATTCAAAGGTTTAAAAACACATGTTAAAAATTGCTTTTATCAACATGAATCATCAGCATTTCTATACATTTACTAACAAAGCCCAAAAGCAAGAGATAGAAAGAGAAATTCCATTTAAAGTTACTGTAGACATTATAAAATATTTGAGAGTCTACCTGCCAAAACAAACACAGGAACCAGATGAACATAATTATAAAACAATTTTCACACAAATGAAGTCAGTTTTAAATAATAGGAAAAACATCAGTTACTTGTGGATAATCCGAGTTAATATAATAAAAATGCCAATCCTACCTCAATTAATTTACTTATTCAGTGCCATACCAATTAAACTACCAAAAATATTTTATAGAACTAGAAAAATAATAACAAAATTCATCTGGAAGAACAAAATGTCCAGGATATAAAGGGAATTAATGAAAAGAAATGTTAAGGAAGGTGGCCTACCATACCAGATCTTAAATTGTATTATAAAGCACCAATCATCAAAACCGCTTGGTATTGGTTAAGAAATAGAGCAGTAGATCTGTGGAATAGGGTAGGTACACAAGACACAGTAGCCAGGGATTATAGTAATCTACTATTCGATAAACCCAAAGACCCCAACTTCTGGGGCAAGGACTCACTATTTGACAAAAAACTCCTAGGAAAACTGGAAAATAATATGATAGAAACTGGACCTAGAACAATGTCTTATGCCATATACCAAAACAGTGTCCAAATGGGTACATGATTTAGATATAAAGGCTTTTACTGTAAGTAAATTAGGAGAGCAAGGAATAGTTTGCCTATCAGATCTATGTAGAAAGGATGAATTTATGACCAGACAAGAGGTAGAGAACATTATTAAACGCAAAATGGATAATTTTGATTACATTAAATTGAAAAGTTTTCATACAAAAAAACCCAAGACTAGGAGGGAAGCTGAAAATTGGGAAAGAATTTTTACAACCAGTGTCTCATAAAGGCATCTTTTCTAAAATATGTAGAGAACTGACTCAAATTTGTAAGAATACAGGTCATTCCCCAATTGATATGAAGAGGCAGTTTTCGGAGGAAGAAATTAAAGATATATATAATAACATATGAAAAAATGCTCTAGATCAGTATTGATTAAAGAGACACAAAAAAATAACTCTGAGGTACCACATCACACCTATCAGATGGGCTAACATGACAAAACAAGAAAATGATAAGTGTTAGAAAGGATGTGAGAAAGTAGAAACACTAAATCATTGCGGGTTTAGCTGTGAACTTATCCAAATATTTTGGAAAGCAATTTGGAATTTTTCTCAAAAGTGTACAAAAATACCAATTCTAGGTCTGTACCCTATCCCAAAGAGATCATAAAAATGGGAAAAGGATGCACATGTACAAAAATATTTATAGTAACTCTTTTTGTGTTGGCCATGAACTGGAACTTGAGGGAATGCCAAACCATTGTGCATGTGTATTGGACACCATTCTCCTGACTTCTGCTATACCAGCATTCTCCTAACCTTCTACTGCTGTTAAGTCAGCAGAATGATGTCCAACAATGTGCACAAGTGTGTATATGTATGTATGTGTTTGGCTGTTTGTGTATGTGCACGTTGCTGGACACCATTCTCCTGACTGTCACTCTTCCAGTCTTTCCCCCTACCTTCTGCCGATGTTGATTGTCACTCTACCAGCCTTTCCTCTCAACCTGCTGCTGTTGAAGAGGCATTGACCTTGTGTGTGTATATATGTGTGTATATGTATGTATGTGTTTGTATGTTTCTGTATGTGCACATGTGTTGGGCACCATTCTCCTGATTGCCGCTCTATCAGCCTGTGCCCTCACCTTTTGCCGCTGTTGAGGCATTGACATTGTGTGTAAATATGACTGTATAGGTTTGTATGTTTCTGTATGTGCATGAGTGTTGGACACCATTCTCCTGACTGCCGCTCTACCAGCCTTTTCCCTCACTTTCTTCCGAAGTTGAGGCATTGACTTGGTGTATGTATATATATGTGTATATGTATGTTTGTGTTTGTATGTTTCTGTATGTGCACATGTGTTGATCACCATTCTCCTGACTCCTGTTCTACCAGCCTTTCCCCTCACCTTCTGCCAATTTTGAGGCATTGAACTTGTGTGTTTACATATGTGTGTATAATTATGTATATAGTTGTATGTTTCTGTATGAGCATGAGTGTTGGACACCATTCTCCTGACTCCCACTCTACCTGGCTTTCCTCTCACCTGCTGCTGATGGGGCGTCATTGACCTTGTGTGTGTATATGTGTGCTTCTCTATGAGTGTATATGTATATATGTCTGTGTTTTTGTGTATGTGTATTTGCACGTGTGTTAGACACCATTCTCCATACTCCCAATCTACCAGCCTTTCCTCTGACCTGCAACTCACGGGGGTGCATTGACCTTGTGTGTGTATGTATGTGTGTATGTGTATGTATGTGTTTGTATGTTTGTGTATGTGCACATGTATTGGACACAATTCTCCTGATTTCTGCTCTACCACCTGTTGATGGTGTGGCATTGACCCAGTGTTTATGTATGTGTGTTTATGTATGAGGGCATATGTATGTATGTTTATGTGTCAATGCATGTGTGTGTTTTGGACACTATTCTCCTCACTCCCGCTATACCAGCCTTTCCTCTCACTTGTTGCTGATGAAGAGGCATTGATCTTGTATGTGTATATCTGTGTGCATACATATGTATGTGTTTGTGTGTTTCTGTATGTGCATGTGTTTTGGACACCACTCTCCTGACACCCACTCTACCAGGCTTTCCTCCCACCTGCTGCTGATGGGGAGGCATTGACCTTGTGTGTGTGTTGATGTGTGTATAATTGTTTGTGTTTGTATGTTTCTGTAAGTGCACGTGTGTTGGATACCATTTTCCTGCCTGCCGCTCTACCAGCCTTTCCACTCACCCTCTCCAGATGGGGAGGCATTGACCTTGTGTGTATATATGTGGGTGTGTGTATATATGTATGTATGTATTTATAGGTTTGTGTATGTGCACGTGTGTTGGACAATTCAATTCTCATGACTCCCGGTCTGATAGCCTTTCCCCTCACCTTCTGCTGATAGCACGACATTGACCCTGCGTATGTATGTGTGTGTTTATGTATGAGTGTTTATGTATGTATGTGTATGTATCTATGCATGTGTGTGTTTTGGACACCATTCTCCTGACTGCTGCTCTATCTCCCTTTCCCCTCAACTGATGCCACTGGAGAGGCATTGACCTTGAGTGTGTATATATGTATGCATATGTGTGTATGTATTTGTATGTTTCTGTATGTGCACATGTGTTGGACACCATTCTCCTCACTCCTGCTCTATCACCCTTTCCCCTCACCTTCTGCTGAAGTTGAGGCATTGACCTCGTGTGTGTATGTATGTGTGTATATGTTTGTGTTTGTATGGTTTTGTATGTGCACATATTTTATACCATTCTCCTGGCTGCCACTCGACCAGCCTTTCCGCTCACCTACTGCTGACTGGGAGGCATTGACCTTGTGTGTGTTTATATGTGCATATAAGTCTGTATGTTTTTGTATGTGCACATGTTTTACACCATTCTCCTGGATGCTGCTCTACCAGCCTTTCCTCTCACCTTCTGCTGATGGAGAGTCATTGACCTTGTGTGTATATATGTGTGTATATGTACCTATGTTTTGTATGTTTGTGTATGTGTACATTGTTGGACAGCATTCTCCTGACTCGCGCTCTAAAACTTTTCCTCTCAATGCTGCTGAAGGGGAGGCGTTGATCTTGTGTGTGTATATATGTGTGTATATTTATGTATATGTTTTTATGTTTCTGTATATGCATGTGTGTTGGACACCATTCTCCTGGCTCCTACTCTACCAGGCTTTCCTGTCACCTGCTGCTCATGGGGAGGCATTCACCTTGTGAGTATATATATATATATATATATATATATATATATATAGATAGATAGATAGATAGATAGATAGATCTATATAGATCGATCTATCTATCTATCTATCTATCTATCTATATATGTATGTATGTGTTTGCAGGCTTGTGATTGTGCACGTGTGTTGGACACCATTCTCCTGACTCCCGCTCTAAAAGCCTTTCCCCTCATTCTCTGCCAATGTTGAGGCATTGACCTTGTGTGGAGAGGGACCCTCCTAAAAGCCCTGGCAGCTGGGAAAACCCCAGCGATTTGGGACAGAGCTGTTCCCTTTGGAAGCAGAGTTCCACAGAACTTAAAAAAAACAAAAAAACAAAACATTGCATTTACTCTTTCTTTTCACCCGTATCTTACAAACCATTTGCTTAGGTTTGTCTCGATTTAAGTGAAGACTTAGCTTTACTCCCATTGAAGTCAATGGGAAGAATTCAAGTAATCCAATAAATTGCTGCAAAACTCTCATTTTCACCTTCTTCTACAGTAACATTTTAGTCAATTCTAAGCATGGTTCAGTGTAACTCAACAGAAACAATGAGCATATGAAAGATCTTTCTTATACATCATTGTCTTTATTCTTTCTTTTTTCTTCATAACTTACAACTCTTTTGCTTAGCTTTCTTTTGGATTTAAGTGAACACTTATCTTTCCTCCCATTGAAGTCAATGGGAAGAATTCAAGTAATCAAATAACCTGCTGAGAAACTCTCATTTTCATCTTCTTCTACAGTATCATTTTACTCAATTCTAAGCGTGCTTCAGTGTAAATCAACAGAAACAATGAACGCATGAAAGCTCTTTCTTATACGGTGTTGCCTTAACTGGTTCTTTTGACTTTATACCTTACAACTCTTTTGCTTAGCTTTGATTTGCATTTAAGTGACAACTTAGGTATTCTCCCATTAAAGCCAATGGGTAGAATGCAAGTAATCCAAACACCTGCTGTGAAACTCTACTTTTCCCCTTCTTCTACAGTTCCATTTTAGTCAACTGTAAGTGTGGTTCAGTGTAACTCAACAGAAACAATGAGCACATGAAAGATCTTATACAGCATTGTCTTTATTCTTTCTTTTGACTTCATAACTTACAACTCTTTTCTTTAGCTTTGTTTTGGATTTAAGTGAAGGCATAGGTTTCCTCGCATTGCAGTCAAAGGGAAGATTTCACGTAACCCAAAAACCTGCTGTGAAACTCTCCTTTTTGCCTTCATCTACCATTCCATTGGGAAAACGTGAATTTCTCATTAGATGTTTGGATTATTGAATTCAATAATTGTTGAATTATTGTTCTGCGCATGGTTTCTGCATGACTACA
This sequence comes from Pseudochirops cupreus, assembly GCA_028627135.1. NCBI lineage: Eukaryota > Metazoa > Chordata > Mammalia > Diprotodontia > Pseudocheiridae > Pseudochirops > Pseudochirops cupreus. The sequence continues at coordinate 189,410,828 of CM053584.1, read as the reverse complement.
CATTTCATTTTAGAGTCTCTACTTTTTCCTTTTTGACTGTTAGAAAAATGAGTTTTCAATTACTTTCCCTGCCTTCAAATTGAGAAAAACCTATGTATTTGTTTAAGTCTAAGCAAAGACAATGAAACAGGAGGTCTTGTATGTGTTGAAAAATAATAGGAAAGATGACACAGTGTATGAAAGAACTTTGATGGTCTTGGTGTTTCTGTTGAGTTTCACTGAAGCATACTTTGTATTGACCGAAATGGACCTGTCGAAAAAGATGAAAATGTGAATTTCTCAAGAGGTATGTCGATTGCTTTCATTCCATTCATGGTTGTGCATACATTTCTTCCAGCACTACATATTTCCTCTTGGATCCAAGACTTTTCCCTTTCTGTAAGATTTCAAAATAAATCTTCATCTACTCCCTTTTCAATTCAATCTGAGAAAATCTAAGTTTACATTTAAATCCTAAACAAAGCTAAGCAAACAGGATGTCTAATATGAGTTGATGTGTAATATTAAGGAAAACGTTCTTCATGAAAGATCTTTGATGTACTCCCTCCTACTGTTGTGTTATACTGCAGTGACTGAAATGTCCATGAAGAATATCCACAACAAGCTAAGCAAACAAGATAAACAAGCAAGATGTCCTATATGAGTAGAGGAATAATTGTAAATACAATGTTCTGTAAGAAAGATCTTCAATACGCTCCCTCTTTCTGTTGAGGTATACTTAAGTTACTGCTATGGCCATGTAGGGCATGATGAAAATGCGAGTTTCTCATTCAGACTTTGGATGACTTCTATTCATTGCTGTGCATACGGTTCCTATAGCGCTACATATTTCCCCTTGGAGCCTAGACCTTTTTCTTTCCATAAGTTTGGAACAAGCATCTAAATCTACTCCCTTTTGATTTCAATCTGAGAAAAATCTAAGTCTACATTTAAATCCAAAACAAAGCTAAGCAAGCAGGATGTCTGATATGAATTGAGGAGAAACAGTATAGACAACGTTTTGCAAGAGAGATCTTTGATGTGCTCCCTGTTTCTGGTGTGTTATACTGCACTGAATGAAATGTCCATGTAGAATATTGGGAAAGAGCACATTTCTCATTAGATGTTTGGATTCCTTGACTTCTATGCAGTGCTCTGCATGGAGTTTCTGCAGGACTACACATTTTCTCTTGGAGTCTCAACTTTTCACTTTCAGACAGTTAGAAAAATTAGTTTTCAATTACTCTCCTTGCCTTCAAATTGACAAAAACCTGTGTCTTCATTTAAGTCTAAAAAAAGATAAGGAAACAGGATGTAATATACGAGCGGAAAAATAATAGGAAAGATCAAGCAGTACACGAAATAAATTTGATATGCTTGCTGTTTCTGTTGTGTTTCACTGAAAAATACTTTGTAGTGCTTGAAATGGATGTGTCCGAAAAGAGGAAACGCGGTTTCTCAACAGGTATGTGGATTACTTGCATTCTATTTATTGTGGGGCATACAGTTCCTATATCACTACAGATTTCACTTGGTGCCTAGACCTTTCTCTTTCAGTCAGTTTGAAAGAAGTATCTTCATCTACTCTATTATTATTTCAATCTGAGAAAATCTAAGTCTACCTTTAAACCTACAACAAAGCTAAGCTAGCAGGATTTGTTACATGAGTTTAGGAGTAATCATAAAGAAAATGTTCTGTAAGAAAGATCTTTGTTGTGCTACCTCTTTCTGTTGAGTTATACTTAAGTGGCTGCTATGGCCATGAAGGGTATGATGAAATGCAAGTTTCTTGTTCAGTCTTTGGATTACTTGTATTCTATTCATCACTGTGCATTACAGTTGCTCTCATATGAGATATTTCCCCTTGGAGCCTAGACCTTTTTCTTTCAGTCAGGTTGGAAAATGAATCTACATCTACTCCCTTTTGATTTCAATCTGAGAAAATCTAAGTCTACATTTAAATCCAAAACAAAGCTAAGCAAGCATGATGTCTTATATTAATTTGGGGAGAAATAGTATAGACAATGTTCTGTAAGAAAGATCTTTGACATGATTTCTAGTTCTGTTGTTTTATACTGCAGTGACTGAAATGTCCATCAAGAATATTGGGAAAATGTGAACTTCTCATTAGATGTTTGGATTATGGAATTCTCCTGCATACATTTTCTGCATGACTACACATTTCCTCTTAGAGTCTCTACCTTTTCCTTTCTGAAAGTTAGAAAAATGAGTTTTCAATTACTCTCCCTGCCTTCAAATTGAGAAAAACCTATGGATTCATTTAAGTCTAAACAAAGACAAGGAAACAGGAGGTCTTTATGAGTTGAAAAATAATAGGAAAGATAAAGTAGTGTATGAAAGAACTTTGATGGTCTTGGTGTTTCTGTTGAGTTTCACTGAAGCATACTTTGTATTGACTGAAATTGACCTGTCAAAAAAGATGAAAATGAAATTTCTCAAGAGGTATGTAGATTACTTGCAGTGTGTTCAATGTTGTACATACTTTTCTTCTAGCACTAGCACTAGTAACACTCCTCTTGGAGCCAAGACCTTTCTCTTTCTGTAAGTTTTCAAAATGAATCTTCATCTACTCCCTTTTCATTTCAATCTGAGATAATTTAAATCTATGTTTAAATCCACAACAAGCTAAGCAAGCAAGACATCTTATTTGATTTGAGGAGTAATAGCAAAAACAATGTCCTATAAGAAAGATCTTTGATGTGCTCTCTTTTTCTGTAGAATTATACCTGCAATGACTTAAATGGCCATGAGAGGAATGGTGAAAATGCGAGTTTCTCATTCGGTACTTGAATTCCTTGCATTCTATTCATTGCTGTGCATACACTTCCTCTAGTACTACACATTTTCGCTTGGAGTCTAAACCTTTCTCTTTCAGTAAATTTGGAAAAAGGATCTTCATCTACTGAATTTTCATTTGAATCTGAGAAAATATGTCTACACATGTTATGGGAATCTGAAGATCTTCCCTTCGCCTAGGCCCTTTGCTAAAGTGGCTACATGACTCTGAGAACCTTCCCAGATTTGAAAGTATACTCTGTTCCCTAATAGGCTGAATGTGGTCATGTGGAGCTTGTGGCACCAAGATTGTTTTTCGGGAATGCCCATGCCTTGTAGCTTTGTGATTGGACAGTGGGTCAAGAGGGCTGTGACATTCTCCAAGCCAGGAGAAGGCTATATATATGCCCCAATGCGAGGTTTTGGTTTGGGGTTCACTTTGAGAAGATTTGTGTGATTTGGCCAGAGGAGACTCTGGGAAGCTGTTGAGTTCCCCAGCTTTGAAAAACCCAGATGTTGGTGCTTCCCTCTCTGGTAACTGAAGGTAACTCATGCAATGGTCAGACGCTGGAAGCCATCTGCTGATCTGTTTCTCTGTCTGCTTGTAACTTGTGTTTGCATTCTCTGAAGTTCAGGGTGCTGAGTTTTTCCCCTGAACTAGGTAAATGATATATGTTTGATTGATTAAAGTGAAACTGTTAACCCATTTTGAGTTGCTTTCCTTTAGAAAAGCAGATCTAAGAACCTGTTCTAGCAGCCACCCTGAGTATGCCAGGGTGCTTGCTGATACAACATATAAATCCACAGCAAAGCTAAGCAAGCAGTATGCCTTATATGAGTTGAGGAGTAATTGTAATGACAATGTTTTGTAAGATATAACTTTGATATGCTCCCTCTATCTGTTGAGTTATACTTAAGTGACTGCTATGGCCACAAAGGCCAAGATGAAAATGCGACTTTCTCATTTGGCCTTTGGATTACCTGATTTCAATTCAGCACTGTCCATACAGTTCCTCTAGCACTACATATTTCCCCTTGGAGCCTAGACCTTTTTCTTTCAGTCAGTTTGGAAAATGAAACTAAATCTCCTCCCTTTTGATTTCAACCTGAGAAAATCTAAGTTTACATTTAAGATGAAAAGAAAGCTAAGCAAGCAGGATGTCTGATATGAATTGAGGAGAAATAGTACAGACAATGTTTTGTGAGAAGGATCTTTTATGTGTTCCCTCTTTCTGTTGAGTTGTACTGCAGTGACTTAAATTCCCAAGTAGAATATTGCCAAATGCGAATTTCTCATTAGATCTTTGGGACACTTGAATTCTACACATTGCTTTGCATACAGCCTCTGGAGAACTACACATTTCCTCTTAGAATCTTGACTTTTCACTTTCTTACTGTTAGAAAGATTAGATTTCAATTATTCTCCCTGTCTTCAAATTGATCATGTCTTCATTTAAGTCTAAACAAAGATAAGGAAACAGGAAGTATATATGAGTAGAAAAATAATAGTAAAGATCAAACAATATATGAAATAACTTTGATGTGCTTCCTGTTTCTCTTGAGTTTCACTGAAGAATACTTTGTAGTGCCTGAAATGGATGTGTACAAAAAGATGAAACAAAATTTCTCAACAGATATGTGGATTACTTTCATTCTATTCGTTATGGGGCATACAGTTCCTCTATCACTACAAAATTCACCACACGACATCAATGTCTCGCCATAAGCAGCATGTGTGAGGAAGGCTGGTAAAGTGGGAATCAGGAGAGTGGTGTCCAACACAGGTGCACATACAGAAACATTCAAACACACACATACATATACACACATATATACACACACAAGGTCAATGCCTCCCCATCAGCAGCAGGTGAGAGGAAAGGCTGGTAGAGCCATAGTCAGGAGAATGGTGTCAAACACACGTGCACAGACAGTTAATGCCTCGCCATCAGGAAAATGTGAGCGGAAAAGCTGGAGAAGCAGCAGTCAGGAGAATGTTGTCCAACATACTTGCACATACATAAACATACAAAAACATGCATACATATACATATACACACACAAGGTCAATGCCTCAACAGCAGCAGAAGGTGGGGGGAAAGCCTGGCAAAGCAGGTGTCAGGAGAATAGGGTCCAAAAATTGTGCACATACTGAAACATACAAACACATAGATATACATACACACATACATACACGCACAAAGTCAATGCCTCCCCATCAGCAGCAGGTGAGAAGAAAGGTTGTTAGAACCATAGTAAGGAAAATTGTGTCCAACACATGTGCCCATACAGAAACATAGAAACACACACACACATATACACACATATATTCACACGTAAGGTCAATGGCTGGCCATCAGGAGAAGGTGAGTGGAAATTTTGGTAGAGCGGCAGTCAAGAGAATGGTGTCCAAAACATGTGTACCTACAGAAACATAAAAAAAACACACATACATATACACACAGATATGCACATACAAGGTTAATGCCTCCCCATCAGCAGCAGGTGAGAGGAAAGGCTGGTAGAGAGGAAATCAGGAAAATGGTGCCTAGCAATTGTGCACATCCAGAAACATACAAACACATACACACAACGTCAATGGTTCAACCTCGGCAAACGTGAGCAAAAAGGGTTGCACAGCAGGACTCAGGAGAAAGGTGTCCAAAACACATGCACATACAAAAACATACAAACACATACATACAGATACATACATATATACACAAAAAAGGCCAGTGCCTGAACAACAGGAGAAGGTGAGGAGAAAGGTCATTAGAGTGGAAATCAGGAGAATGTTATCCAAAGCATGCACATGTGTAGATACTAACACATACATAAATATGCATAGATTCATAAAGACACACATACACACACAAGGTCAATGACTCACCATTAGCAGAAAGTCAGGGGAAAGGCTGGTAGAGCAGAAGTCAGGAGGATGGTGTCCAACACACATTTACATACACAAACATACAAAGACATATATACATATACACACATATACACACACATACAAGGTCAATCCCTCAACATTGGCAGAAGGCAAGGGGATAGGCTGGAAGTGTGGCAGTGAGGAGAAAGGTGTCCAACACAAGTGCACGTACAAAAACATACAAACACATACACACATATACATACATAAACAGAGACACATAAGGTCAATGCCTCAAAAGTAACAGAAGGTGAGGGGAATGGCTGGTAGAGCGGAAGTCAGGAGAGTGGTGTCCAACACATGTACACATACAGACACACACAAGGTCAAAGCCTACCTATCGGCAGGATGTGAGGGGAAAAGGAATAGAGCAGAAGTCAGGAGCATGGTGTCCAAACAACACACATGCAAAAGTATATAGACATACACACATATACCCTCACATATAAACACACATATACACACACAGAGTCAAAGCTTCACCTTTGGTAGAAGGTGAGTGGAAGGGGTTGCAGAGCAGCAGTCAGGAGAATAGTGTCCAATACATGTGCACAAACAGAAACATACAAACACATACATACATATACACACATATATACACATACAAGGTCAATGCCTCAACAGTAGCAGAAGGTAAGGGGAAAGGCAGGCAGAGCGCGAGTCAGGAGAATCGTGTCCACCACACGTGGATGTACAGAAAGAGACACACACATACATACATATACAAACATATATACACACACAAGGCCAATGCCTCCCTATCAGCAGCAGGTGAGAGGAAAGGCAAAGCCTCCCCATGGGAATCAGGTGAGGGCAAAGGGAGGCAGAGCAGCAGTGAAGAGAATGGTGCCCAAAAAACACACATGCATTGATACATAAACATACGTACATACACCCTCATACATAAACACACATATACGCACACAGGGTCAATGCCTCACCATTGACAGAAGGTGATGGGAAAGGGTGGTAGAGCAGAAGTCAGGAGAGTTGTGTCCAACACACGTGCACACACACAAACATACAAACACATACATACATATACACACGTATATACACACACAAGGTCAATGCACCCCCGTGAGTAGCAGGTGAGAGGAAAGGCTGGTAGATTGGGAGTGTGGAGAATGGTGTCTAACAGACGCACAAACATAAAAACACAAACATACATATACGCACATTTATACACACACTGTGAATGCAGTGTGTGTATAATAATAATATTGGCAGAAGGTGAGGGGAAAGGCTGGGGCAATGGGAGTCAGGAGAATAATTTACAAGACACACACATGCATAGATATATACACATACATCCATATACACATAGACACACACAAGTCAATGCCTCAACATCGTCAGAAGATGAGGGCAAATGCTGGGAGAGTGGCACTCAGGAGAAATGTGTCCAAAACATGTGCACATGCAGAAACATACAAACACGTACATACATATGCACACATAAACACACAATCAAGGTCAATGCCTCTCCATCGTCATCAGGTGAGGCAAAATGGAGGTAGAGAAGCAGTCAGGAGAACTGTGTCCAAAACACACACATACATAGATACATACACATACATACATAAATGCTCATACCTAAACACACATATACACACACAGGGTCAATGCCGTGCTATCGGCAGAAGGTGAGGGGAAAGGCTATTAGACTGGGAGTCAGGAGAATGGTGTCCGACACACGTGCATGTACACCAACATGCAACACAGAGATACATATACACACACACAAGGACAATGCCTCAACATCGGCAGAAGGTGAGGGGAAGGGCTGGTAGAGCAGGATTCATTAGAATGGAGTCCATCAACGTGCACGTACACAAACATACAAACATATAGATAACTATACACACATATATACACACACAAGTTCAATGCCTCAAAGTCGGCAGAAGGTGAGGGGAAATACTGGTCGAGTGGTCATACAGTCATGCACATACACAAACATACAAGCACATACATATATATACACACAGACAAGATTAATGCCTCAACATTGGCAGAAGGTGAGGGGAAAGGCTATTAGAGAGGCAGTCAGGAGAATGGTGTCCAACACACCTGCACATACACAAACATAAAAACACATACATACATATACACAAACACAAGTTCAATGCCTCAACATCGCCATGAGGTGAGGGAAAGGCTGGTAGAGTGGGAGTGAGGAGACTGGTGTCCAACACATGTGCACATACAGAAACATACAAACAAGTACACACATATACACACATATATGCACACCCAAGGTCAATGCCTCAACATGGGCAGAAGTTGAGGGGAAAGACTGGTAGAGTGGGAGTCAGGAGAATGGTGTCCAAAAGACATGCACATACACAAACAAACAAACAAACACATACATACACACACACACATGTACACACCCAAGATTAACGCCTCAACATCAGCAGAAGGTGGGGGGAAAGGATATTAGAGTGGCAGTCAGTAGAATGGTGTCCAACACACGTGCACATACACAAACATACATACACAGATATATACAAACACACATACATACAGCTCTGGCTCACTGAAAAAAAAAACCCAGGACCTCCACCCAAGACCACCATCAATATCCAGGCCGCTCAACGCGAGAGCACTTGGCCTCTGAACGATCGCTTGGCACCCCTGCTGTCTGCAGGCCAGGAGCTCTGAAGCGGCAATGTGGAAGTGGGTGCAGAACCTCCGCTTCCTGCTTCTTTGTCCTGGAGGTGGCTTGGCCGAACCCACTTTTCTTCCCTGGTTTTTAGCCAAGTTCCACCAACCTTAGTCGTTTTTTCTTATGGCTTGATAATTCTGGATACTGCCACAGCTGCTGCAGAACCGCTCTCCTGAAGCTCCAGCCATGGCGGGGCTCGTCTAGTCCAGCCACCCCCAGGGCAAAAGCCACCATTTTAGGCTAGACTGGTTTCTGCTCTCAGAGCTGAAATGGTCATTTTGAGCTGAGCTGCCTTCAGCAGGAAATATATCTGTCTGTGTTTGAGAGCCCTAGAATTTGTTTAGAGTCATATTTTTTGGGCATTTGATGTGGCTGTGTCAGAGTTGCGATTTCTTGCTGCTCCTACGCCGCCATCTTGGCTCCGCCCCCTATATTCCAGTTTTCCCAGCAGTTTTTGTCAAATAGCAAATTCTTATCCCCAAAACTGGGGTCTTTGGATTTATGAAACAGTAGATTACTATAGTAATTGACTGCTGTGTCTCATGTACCTAATCTATTCTACTGATCCACTACTCTCAGCCAGTACCAAGTTGTTGTGATGACTGCTGCTTTATAATACAGATTATAATCTGGTATGGCTGAGGCACCTTTCCTAGAATTTCTTTGCATTAATTCCCTTTTCATTAATTCATTCATTAATTAATATATTCTAGACCTTTTGTTTTTTCAAATGAATTTTGTTACTATTTTTTTCTAATTCTATAAAATAATGTTTTGGTAGATTGATTGGTATGGCACTAAACACAAAATTTAATTTAGGCTAAATTGTCATTTTTATTGTATTAGCTGGACCTAGCCATGGGCCACTGATATTTTTCCAATTATTTAAATCTGACTTTATTTCTAAAATTTCAAAAGTATTTTGTAATTGTGTACATATAAGTCCTGGGTTTGTTTTTGCAAGTAGATTCCCAAATATTTTATAATATTTTATTATGCTAAAGTAACTTTAAATGGGATTTCTCTTTCTATCACTTGCTGTTGGATTTCTTTAGAAATAAATAGTAATGCCAAGGATTTTTATGGGTTTATTTTATATCCTGCAACTTTGCCAAATTTATTTATTGTCCCAAGTAGTTTTTTACTTGAGTCTCTAGGTTTCTCTAA
>CM053584.1:189374632-189400783 GCA_028627135.1 Pseudochirops cupreus | reverse complement strand
CCACTTCTCTCATTTGGTTTTCAAAATCCTTCTTCAGCTCATCTGTAGCTTTAAGGCAATCTTCATGTTTATTGGAAGCCCCTGGTGGGGGAGCTCTGGCTGCACTGTCCTCCTGCAGCTCTCTGCCATGATCTTTCTTTTCCCCAAAGAAGGAATCTAGGGTTTGGTTGCTGTTCTTACTTTGCTTCTTATGCTTATTCTTATTCATGGTTGGTCAGTCTGTGGTTTTTTTTTTTTAAATCTTTGTAGGACTCTGCTTCCAGAAGGGAAAGCTCTGTCCCAAATCGCTGGGGTCCTCCTGGCTGCCGTAGCCCTCAGGAAGGTGCTGGGTTCCTCCCCCACTTGTGGCTCACTGGATAAAGAAGACCCACAAGACCAAAGCCCAAGACCGCAATCTGGATCCAGGCTGCTCAGCGCAAGAGCACTTGGCCTCTGAACGATCGCTTGGTCCCCCTGCAGTCTGCAGACTGAGGGCACTGAAGCTGCAATGTGGAGGCGGGTGCAAAACCTCTGCCTTTTCGCTTCTCAGCCCTGGAGGTGTTTTGGCCAGACCACTTTTCTCCCACAACCTCGCAAGTCCCACTGACCTAGTTCTGAACACTGCCGCAGCTGCTGCCAATCCACTCACCCGAGGCTCCTTGGTTCCTCTCGTCCAGCTGCCCCTGGGGCTCAGCCAGGGCTTCAGGCCAGGCTGGTTTCTGTTCTCAGTGCTGATATGGTTCCTCATAGCTGAGCTGACTTTAGTGGAAAGTACATTTGTGTGCATTTTGGAGTTCTAGGATTAATTTAGAGTCATATTTTATGGGTATTTTGGGGTGGCTATGTGAGAGCTGCTATATGTTGCTGCTCCTACGCTGCCATCTTGGCTCCGCCCCCGATATGATCCACAGGCCCTACTCTCAAGGAATTTACAGTATAAAGCTGTAGAGATAATTGTTATAATAGGGAGAATGTCCTAAAGTCAAATATAAGGCAGTGGGCTTAAATGGAATGAATTCTGAGTTTGAATTCAGATTTTTCTAGGAGTGAATCATCGCTTTGGTACTTTCACTAAATGATCTTGGGTAAGTTACTTAAGCCATCAATAAGCACTTCTTAAACAATCTATTAAAATCTATTGAGAAATTATGTGCCAGGCACTTTATTTTTCTCATACATGGTTTTTTCCTTTGTAAAATGAGGTGTTTGGACCAGATAAGGGTTTTATCTTACGGACCTTTTCTCAGAATATTTTTTTTTAATAATAACAAAAGTAAATGGCAAATTTGACTTAGATATTAGTGAAAATATCTTTTTCCATCCAAGTTCCTATTGAACAAATCAAATTCCATGATCCAATATGCACTGAAATCTATCCAGGTATCACCTGTAAGAACTCTTGGACTTCATACTGACAGTTTATTTTCAGTTACAAGTTCTATGATACTAAAGCAAAGTAGTCAAGAGAAATTTGGAGAGCTAGATATCATTTTCATCTTTGGTATAAAAAAAGAAAAACAAAAAGGAAGGGTAGTTAGGAAAGACTCCATGCATTAGGTGGCATTTGAATTAAATCTCAAAGGAAGGAAGGAAATACAACAAGATGTTTTCATGATTTGATGGTTGATAGTCTACTACACACATGGAGCTCTATCATACATAGATAGAGCTGAATGAGAGTGATAAGGCATTTTAAGGAAGTCAAATACATTCCAGGTTTTTTAAAAATCTGATACCCTCTTCATTCACTAGTACAATTATTTGTCCTGCAATTATAGATTAGATAATTATTACACATACTAGGTACTATACAGGGATACAGAAAATTTAAAGACAATCCCTGCCTTATAGTCTAGTTGGGGGAATATTCTATATTGAAAACAAAATGGACCTTGGTTTTTTTCCTGGTTCTGCTTCCTTCCCTCTCAGGGCCTCATTTTCCTCACTTGAAATAGAGGAGGCTGTTTCCAATATCCCTTCTAGATTTTGTGAGTATAAAATTATGCAAACATATATATGGAACAATTTGAAAACTATAGTAGAAAAACATAATGTTCAGAATTATAAAATGATTCCATCCTCACTGAATTTAAAAGTGAAGAAGTAAAAGAGAAAAGGACAGGGTTAACCAAGGAAGGTTTCTTTGAAAGTGTAAGTTTTAAGCTGAATCTTGAACAAAGGAAGGAATAAGTGTTCTTGAATAAGCCTAATTCAAGCTGGGATCACAATTTGAAAACAGAATGAGGCATTCATTGACCACATAACATTTTACAAAAGTAAATTTATTTAATCGGGGAAATATTGTGTAGAGACATAGCATTGGTTTAATTGTATTCAATTCTCTTTGATTTCTCATGGAAATGTGCACTGTCAGGTGTACTGACTTGCTCAGAAATGGGGCTTCCATTAAGGGTTAGAACCTCAACTGGTCACCAGCAAACTCTATCAATGGTTAGAATCTTCTTCCCCTATCATTTAAACATTGAAGATGTTTTAATTGCCTTTTAAGCGAAAAACAGGTCTCTTCTACATAGCAGGGAGAATGCACAAAACATTACTGAGCATGGCAGAAAACAAAAAGAGGTTTTATATGAAACTCTAAAACTCAATTTCAAACCACTTTAAAAAGTAATAATGTCTGTACATTATTTTCAAAACTGTCCATTTGTCCATGCTTCCTTCTGAATTTCCTTCTGTTCTGTGAATTTTATGTGTTGCAGTGTCCCAATTTTTTTCATTCTTATTTCTAACTCCCACCCAAACCCACCCCCAAACTTTCCAAACTTTCCACAATTAAAGAGTGAGATAAAGAAAGAAAAGGAAATCCTTTTTGATTACAACCTGGCCAGGTCTGAAAATGTATGTCATTTTCTGCAACTTGTATTTATGACCTCTCTCTAGGTCAGCAGATGGGTAATAGGCTTCCCTATTAGTCCTTTGGAGAGAAGATTGGTAATTGCATTGATAAGAGATCTTTAAGCCTTCAAAGTTTTTGTAAGGACAAATATTTCTCCATTGTTGCTATTCTTGTATAACTTGTTCTTTTGATTCTACTCACTTCCCTCTGCATCAACTAAGATTAAAATACCCAAAATTTCACTTATTTTTATATTTCTTTAAAAGTAATTATTGAGATAATTAGTTTTTTATATACCAGAATTTCTTGTATCATTCTTCCCTCCCTTCTAGGGAACATATTTTTATAAAGAAAAGAGAAATAAGAGAACCCACTCAGCTAAATCAATCATACATAGGAAAAGTCTAAAAATATATACAATGGACTACATTTGTGGACCTGCTACCTCTGCTAAGGAATATCTTCTCATGTCTCTTCTGTGTAGCCATACCTATTCTTTGTAATTTCGTAACATTCACTTTTTTATGGTTGGTTTTTTTTTTACATTGTTTGAGTCACTGTATATGGTTTTTGATTTTATTTTTGTCTTTTGGGAGAATTCTGCTTACTTTGGTCTTCATCATATCATGTGGATCTTTCCATGCTTGTCCATATTCATTATATTCATCATTTCTTACAGTACAATTCCATTATATTCATGTAACTTAATTTGTTTAGTCATTCCCCAACTCATTGACATATACTTTTTTCTAGCTCTTTGTTATCACAAAAAGTGTCATTCTAAGTATTTCTGTGTGTCTGGAGGCTTACTTCTTATTTATGACATCCTTGGGGTATTAGATTTGGGGTGAAATCTCTGGGTCAAATATAATTTATGGTCTGGAAGTGCTTTTCTCCCTTGAGATTCTACATCTCTTACTTTTTTATTCTTTTATTTCTAAATTCTATTATATTTTATTGAATTCTGTAAGGTATTGCTCTGATAGCTTGACCGATAAAAAATTTAAAATGTAAATTTATTTTGGTAGTATCATCATTTTTATTATATTGGCATGGACAAATCATTATGATGCTCAGGTGTTTCTATTTGTTATATTCTTTTGGTAGACTTATAGTCAAGAAGTTATCTCTATCCATTCTGTCTCTGAGATCAATATATTTTGCTTATTTCTGAATTATGTTTACTTTTAATATTTTTTTTTTACGTTTTTCTTCTTCTCGATTGTCCTTTTCTTTGGACAAAGCAGTTATTCTGTCTTTTCTTTCTTTGGTGAGAATCCATCATGGATTCAAGTTTTTCTATTCAGTTTTGAAGGCTATATGTTCTGCTTTACTGGTTTTATTTTTTCTCTCTTGAGCAATTTGGGAACATCCAGTTATGATATGATGCTCTATTGAGAATCCGTGGTTTCTTTACATTAGATTTTGTTTAATTTCCTTTATCTTGCAATGTTTATCCCCAGATTTTTGTATTTGTCTAAATGTTATGCCTACTTCTTTCCTTATGCTTGTAGTACCTTCCTTATTGGTTTATTTTTTTTTAAGAGAAGATTTTGGTTTCAATTCTCTTCCTTCTGAGTTCTCAGCCTTAGATAATTTCACTACCCTTCATTTTCTGTTTCAGACAAGAATATTTATCTGATTCTTCTTAATTCTGGTACCCTCCCTCTGTTAATTATTTCCCATTTGTTTTACTATATAGCTTATCCAGTAGACTGTGAGTTCCTTTAAGGCAGGGACTGTCTTTTGTCTTTCTTTGTATCCCTAGCACTGGGGACATTGGTTGATGTTCAGTCAGTTCAATGAGCCACGTAGCTGCTTCCTGGGCAAACAGAGGTTAAATGAATTGCTCATGGTCACACAGCTGTAAAGTCAATCATGAGCAGCTTTCCTGAGGACTGCTGCTGTGAATAACTTTAAGGATCTAATCACATAATATAGTAAACTTTCTATTTATTCAGCAATAAACTACTGCAAAACATTAAAGAAACTAAAGCATAACATTTGCAACAACATAACATAACAATTTATTACTAAGGTGGCCACATAATCTTAAGCAAAACATGTTATTCAGTAAAACACGATCTCCTCAATCAATATAGAGTTCCCAAGTCAAGTTTTCCTTCATCTTGACTCCAGGCTGGCTTTCATTCATCCTTAAGCCAATCATCCTTTAAGGGGTAGCAGAAAATATAAACACCATTCACCTCTAGATTACAATATCATCAGTCAGCACTGAGTACACAAGTAAAGTCTTCTTTCATCTTAACTTGAGGCTGACTTCCAAACCTTATGGCTCTCCTTTCACACTCCCAGCTCTTGCCTATATTCACCCCATTATTGCCTGGAGTCACACACAGGCAACTCTCTGCTCTGGTTCTATATCTTAGGCAACAAGAACTATTCTCCTTCAAGCCCTTCACAGTTTATGTTTCTAGGAAACAAAGCTTAGCAGAGCTACAACAATATTTTCACACATTGCTGTCACTATCATCTCAATTCACTTTCTGTCTGAGAAATCAACACAGACCAACAGACCGGTTTCTGCCTGAGAAATAAACACAGAACAGCAGATAGGACTTCAGTCTGAGAAAATAACACAGATAAACAGACAAAGTGCTGACATCACAAACATTCTCCCCCTCAGTTCTTCCTGGTCCCAGCTTGTGATCAAGCCTTTATCTGCTCTACTCTTTCCTGTTCTACCTTTCCTGTTCCACTCTTTTGGCAAATTCCTCCCACCGTGGGCTCCATGTGTTGACATTAGACCTATTAAGGGCTAACACATGAAGGTCTCCAAACTCCCTTAGGTCTATTAAGAGCAACACAATATATACTGTTTCCAACAAAGACTTGACACCATCAAAGGCGAGGATCAAAGGCACTTGAATAGATGAAACAAGTGGAAAAATACTATTTTGCTTGCCATTAGTGTCTGAGGCTGGATTTGAACTCAGGTCATTCTAACTCCAGGTCCAACACTCTATCTGCTGAGCCACATAGCTACCCCAAACAAATTAAGTTCTTAATAAGTCCTTATTGACTTGATGACTGATAACTGCTCTCTCACCCCTTCTTCCACGTTTGTATACTCTTCTCACACACACGCGAGTTATGAGAAATAGTAAATTCCATATCCCTGTTCCTCCTTTCTATAATAATGTATTGATTTCATCCTTACTTCTCTTTAATTCTTCAAAACCTCAGAACAGAACCAGTATATCCAGAGGGCCTCTGTTTTTCTTATTAAACTTTATCAATACTCTTCAAAGACATTTAAGTTCATACAAGGCAAATAGAGCATTGGACTTAAAGTAAGGAAGACCTTGGTTCTTTTTTCCTTAAAATTTTAATAGCTATGTCATTCTGGAGAAGTCACTCCGCTCTCTGTGCCTTGGATTCTTCCTCTGTAAAAATGAGGAGAAGGGTATTCCTCTGATCCCCTCTACCTCTAAATCTAGAATTATATAACTGATAAGAATAAAGAAGAGAACCAGATGAAATGATATAAAACAATTTGGAGAGGAAGAGACTACTTTCAGTCTTGGGGGAGTTCTTGAAAGGTTTTGTGAGGGAAGTGGAAGAAAAGAGAATTTCAACATGTGGAGAAGTAAAGAGAAGTATGTCCGAGGCATAAGAGACAACTTGTGTTGATATACAGAGGCAGAGGAATGCAGGATATGATTATTGAGTGAACGAAGAGAATTATGAGAAATAATGATGGTAAGCATTTGGATCCAGGTTATAGAGGTTCTTCAATTCCAGGTTAATGACTTTTCATTTGATCCTACAGAAAATTGATGAATAAATAAGAAGTTAGAAGCAAGAACTGTTGCTCAGTTGTTTCAGTTATGTTTGACTCTGTGGCACCAGATGTATTTTGGGGTGGTTTGCTATTTTCTTCTCTAGCTCATTTTACAGATGAGGAAACCAAAGCAATCAGGGCTAAGTGACTTGTTCAGGGTCAAACAAGTAGTGTCTCAGGCCAGATTTGAACTCAGGTCTTTTGACTCCAAGCGGAGTGCTCTATCCACTGTGCTACCTAACTGCACACTCAATTCTTGGAGACAAAAACAGTTATTAACAATAGGAACAAAGAAAGGATTGTTAGTTGCTAAAGAGATTGTGGAAGTAGAAGACATAATTTGGTAAGTGATTGGATGGTGGGGGTTGGGGATAGGAAGAGATGAGGTAGAGGAAAGAGTCAGAGATGACTTAAAAGTTACAAGTCTGAGTTATAGGGAGAATTTCAAAGTACAAGATTTTTTGGATAGGTACTGGATTATTAATTTATTAGAAATTATTTTTGTTTTATGTTGATACACTTTAAATAAACAAACCTGCTATACTACCTTTTTGCTAATTATAGGCTAGAGACAAAAAGCCCCAGAGGTTGACATCATGAAGTCACTTTTCCCTCTAAATGGAAATGCTGTTTTTTTGCCATGATGCAAATTCCCTCTTTTATTTAAGTCTCTTTCCCCATACATTCCCAGCAGTCTAAGACGTATAACTACCTAGTCTCTTCCTTCTCTACCCTTAGGGAATCCATAGTTTGTCCTATTTTCGAAGGAGGGGTCCAATTGGCAAGGGGAGATCAAGCAATCCCAACTGACCTCCAGGCAGTAGGAATATGCTCTCTCTCCACAAACTGAGGCTGCTGCCATCTCATTCACTGTCTCTCCCTGGAGGACCTTTTCCCATGCACACTCACCAAAATCCACACAAGTCTTTGTGTGGTAATGGTAAAAGCATAAACTATAGACTAAATTCATTCCTTTTTACTGCTCCTAGTTAGTGGATTTAGACTAGGAAAAAAAGATAGATAAGAATTCTAGTCCCTGCACTCAGCCAATCCAGTTGTCAGTTTTGTTTCATATTGAGAGCCTTATCCTGGTCATCTCTTTCCAAAGAGCCTGGCTTTTTTGGAGCATACCTTGAGGTAAGTGATTATAATAGCCCCACTATATACAGTCACAGGCTTCCCTTTTTTAAAAAAGAAAAGAAAGAATTTTGGGTTTTCTTTCAAAGAAGATTAAGGACAAATATATAAGAAATTAAACATTATATAAATGCTAGATATTATCAAATTGAATTGAGTGCTTGCCTGAATGTTATTATCAATTCCATTTATCTTTTTTTTTTTTGGAGGGAGGAGGGCAGGGCAATTGGGATTAAGTGATTTGCCCAAGGTCACATGGCTAGTAAATGTTTAATGTCTGAGGTCAGATTTGAACTCAGGTCCTCCTGACTCCAGGGCCAGTGCTCTATTTACTGTGCCACCTAGCCACTCAACATCATTATCAATTCTAAAAAAGGTTAAATATTAATAACTAAGCATTATACTTTTTGTTACAAATGCTTTGCATACATCATATCATTTGATTCTAATAAGAATTCTGTGAGGTATATACATGTAACTATGTATATAAAATTACCCATATTTTATAGATGGGTAAACCGAGACTTTGAGAGGTCAAGTCTCCTGTTTGAGATAAAAACATTTAATAAAGAGACAAATACCGAACTTGAACTCAAAGTGGTTCTTTTTAACATAGAAAAAAATTTCAGTTGCACCAACAAAAATGCAGAAAGGATTTGGACCTGAGCCCACAGACAATCAAGAACCTCTTCCCCTTCCCCCAGGGATCTGTCCTTAATAACTTATAAAGACTATCTATGGCAATTGAGGTCTGTAAACAGACCTCTATTAGACATTTTACGAATGAGAAAATTGAGTCAGAAAACTCAATTTTCTCATTTGTAAAATGGCTTATAGTAATGCTTCACAGTACGATTCTAAGAAAAAAAAACTTTTTAAATCTTAAAATATAGTAATGTAAGTTTGCAAAAGTTTTAAGTTTGCGGTTAACTGAGGCTATTAATTGTTTTCCTTATGTCCTATATTTATATGTTAATAACAAAGATAGCTAGCATTTAAGTTGCATTTTAAATTTTTTGCAAATTAAATTTGCAGAATCTTTCACATTTTATCCTCACAACAAACCTGTGTAGTAGGTGCTGTTATCTTCATTTTAAGGATAAGGATGCTGAAGTTTACAGTGGTTAACTGGCTACCCCGGTTTCACACAGCCAGTAACTGTCTGAGGCAAGCTACATATTAATCTTTCTAAACATAAGTCCAGCACTGCATACAATATATCATCAAGCAGCCTCAGAAATGGAAAGTCATTTAGCTAACTGGTTGCTTCTTCTTCATAGCAGCAAGTAGTCAGTTTAACTGAGGAGCCAGGAGAGCCAGGTTTTTGTCCTGGTTATAACGTTAAGTATTTGTTTTACATGACTTTGAATGTCAGCTTTATCTTTCTGAGTATTTGTTTCCTCCAATGAGAGGTTTGGATGAGGTGATTATAAGGCCCATTCCATTTCTAAAATTCTGTGACTATCTAGCTATTCTGAAAGCGTATTAACACTGGGTTAGGCCAAGCTAATTGTCTGTTTCTCACAATTTAACACAGAAATGGTGGAGTTTATTTTACTTAGTTTACCATGGAAAGATTTGCTCATTATTGTCGCTTTTCTCTCCCAAACTTCTTTCTTTGTCTTTTGGTACTATTTCTACCCAGTCTGTTTTTCATTCCATCTTTATTTCTTCATCTGCTTCTTCAATTACCCTTTTTATCAGAAAATTTTTACCTTTTAACTTTTGTCTATCTTCTAAGCCTGCTTCTGTGGACTCACTAATTCATTAAATATGATCTCCCAAACTTAAGCAATCCATCAGCATCAGATTTCCCCAGCAGCAGGGATTATAGGTGTGGGCTATCATGTCTAGCGGATATTTGTATATGTAATATCATGCATTTAAATACTTTATATATTTTAAATCTAAAAATATTCATATACACATATACACATATATTTAGTACTTCTGCTTCTCCTCAATTCTAGTCCCATATCAAAACCTACAGCTGGTTGTCATATAAAAACTCAAAGACATATAATATATATAGATAATATGTATATACATAGATAGTACATATAAACCATATATGCATATATAATTATCAGTCCTTTTTCTCCTGAACAACATTCTTATATCACCAACTACTGTCTATTGAACATTCCCAATGCTCTCTCTCTCTTTTCCTTTCTCTCTCTCGCTCCTTTTTCTTATTTCTGTCTATCTATAAATCTTATGCTTATGTTAACATCTATATCTAGGAAACATCTGCCCAGAGAAGACAGTTAAACCTATGGGAGTTGAAGAAATTGTCAAGAGTTGACATATAGAAAGAAGATAGTACAATTGTCCAAACCAACCAGAGAAAAATTTAGTTTGAGAATTTTTGTTTATACTATACTAATCTGTACTACCTCCTGGACTCAAAGTGTTCGACTATATGGAATTTCCTTACAACTTAAAGATTCTATTTATATTAATCTATGAAATGACTAATTTGGTAGATTTCATTTCTCCCCTCCCAATTGATTTGTTAAGTAATTTTGTTCTCGTGATAAATCAGTTTAGCCAATGAATAAACATTTATTAAGTGCCCACTATGGCATTATGCTAAGTGCTGCAGGTAGAAAAAAAAAGAGCAAAAACAGTTCTTGTATATTCTAATGGACGAGACAGCAGGCAAAAAAATATATACAAAACAAACATTGTACAAGATAAATAGGAAGTAACTAACAGTTGGGGAAAGCTTCCATGAGAAGATAGGGTGTTGTTGGGACTTAAAGGAAGCCAGGAAGGTCAGTAATCAGAGTGGAGCAGGGAGAGCATTCTAGACATGGGAGATAGTCAGAGAAAATGCCTGGAAAAAGAAGATGCAGTGCCTCGTTTATGGAATAAGAAGAAGGCCAGTGTCACTAGATCAAGGAGTACATGTTGGGGAGGAAGGTGTAAGAACACTGGAAAGGTAGAAGGGTCTAACTTATGAAGGACTTTGAATGCCAAACAGACAAATTTGTATTTGATCCTGGAGGCAATAGGAAGCCACTGGAGTCCATTGAGTAGGGGGTATGAGATGATTGAAACTTCACTTTAAGAAAATCATTTTAGTGGATAAATGGAGGATGGATTGGATAGGGAGCAACTTGAGACAGGCAGATCCAACAGCAGGCTATTAGAAAAGAAAAATCTAAATAATTCTATCATACAGGTCAGATGTCAATAACTTCTACAATGTGCCCTATATGCTATGTACACTGGTCAGATTTTGTGGTCCAGGGTCATGCCCCAATCCTCCTTAATCATGTAAATGAAGTTAGTGGCTAACATATTTCTTTTTTTTTCTTGTGAGTCAGTTGCTGACAAATTCAAACTCAACTTTTTCCTGCTCAAATGACAGGTATGCTCTCTATGCTTCTGACATCTACACCTGTATAATAAAAGTTTAAAACTCAAACCTTAATGTGGCCCATCTAAAACACTGTTTACTTCTGATATAAATGATTTAATAGTTGTTCTCTGCTTTTTCTAACAAGGATGAATATCTTCATAGTGAAGATTAGAGAGTAATGGAGTATGAATTATCCTCTTATAATGTCTGCGAACTGCAAAACAGAATGTCATTTGTTTGAGATGATTT
Source organism: Pseudochirops cupreus (assembly GCA_028627135.1). NCBI lineage: Eukaryota > Metazoa > Chordata > Mammalia > Diprotodontia > Pseudocheiridae > Pseudochirops > Pseudochirops cupreus. Next base: position 189,389,389 of record CM053584.1, on the reverse strand, counting down.
ATGTTCTTGGATATGGGATGATGAGTTGCCTTTGCAGACTTCTTCCAATTCATGAGTATATATAATTCCCTTCTATATAAAATAGTATATAAATTCAATTCTGTGGGATTATGCGATTTAAGGGTAATACAAAATAATGAAAATCACTTCTGTTTAATTCAACTCAACTCAAGAAATATATTTCTTATCTACTTAGGAAGGATGGAAGGAAGGAAGGAAGGAAGGAAAGAAGGAAGAAAGGAAGAAAGAAAGAAGAAAGAAAGAAAGAAAGAAAAGGAAAGAAAGGAAGAAAGAAAGAAGGTGTATGAAGAAAGCATATGAGTGGAAAATCAGGTTGAAGCCAGAGTATAGAATGCCTTGAATTTTAGCCTAAGGAGTCTGCATTTTCTTTAGTAGGCAATGGGGAGCCACTGAATGTTTTTGAATTGCAGAGTGATATTTTCAGGCTTGTGAGTTAGAATGAGCAATCTGACAGTGGTATGTAGAATAGCTGGGAGACAGAAGAAATTAGAGAGAAGGAAACTAGTTAGAAGGTTATCCAGCTCCATGCCTAACAGTTCTTTTTATGGATTCACTTACACAACTGTCAAAGTGTTCATAAAGACACGAAAAATATTTTTTACAAAGTTAAATTATTGTCCAATTCTACCAAATATACTGAAAATATTTTTGGTTTGATTAAATTGAATTTATGGGAACATTGAATTTGTGCAGACATAATTTTAGATTCATAATTCCATGAATTTCACACATGTTTTAAATTGGTAGAACAGAGTAAAGACATACAATTGGGAAGAAGTTAGTGTTTAAACCTAAGAAATTGCCGTGTAGTTGAATGGTTTTTTTTGGGGGGGGGGGATCTTACTGACTATAAGAAATGCAAGGGAGCTCTCTAGGATGTTGCTAGCACAGGAAGGGTCAGGGTTGGGGACACTCTTGTTCTTAAAGGGAAGCCTGCATGAATCTTTGGTCCCTTTTGGGCTCTGACAATCTCTGCAGACCAGTGGCAGCTATAATCCTCTAGGTCTTCAAAATAATTTATGATTTCTGAAAGATAATGATCCTGAGTCTTAGGAGAAACTATGCCTTTCTTGACTTGGGGGTGAGGAGGACTTTTCCTTCTACAATATTATTGCTGAATCTTTGCTTTTAATTTTCCTGGTGGTTATCAGAGTGGGAAAAAAGAAGGAAACCAAACAAGAACTTTAAGGTAGAAAAATAGCTGCTGAAAATGATTGATATGAAACCAGGTGCAATTACAGAACATGAAGGTAAGACAAATGTTGGGAAAATTTTAATTAGGCTGTATCTACACAGTGCTGCTACACAACCGATTTGACTGACGTAGTTCCCTTTATTTAATAATTACTTAACTGAATTGGCCAATCATTTCAATCTAAAGACTTGTATCATCTGGGAATATAGATTCAGCCACAAGAACAAAAAGAAAAAATGTTAACATGGAAAGTGTACAAGTTATAATATATATAAGCATCAACTTACAGAATCAGTTGACCAATTAACTGATCTGCACGGTGAAACCATTTTGTGAATATAGAAATAGGAAGAATAATTCAGTGTTGAAGACACATCTACAAAAACAATTCAACTCAGTTCATTTCAGTTTAAATAAACAAACATTTATTAAGTGGGTTTTATGCGGAAAATGTACAAAGATAAAGCACAGATACAGTATGAAATATAAAGGAATTTATAATCTAATTGAAGAAGGTATAACCTATACAAGTAAGTATGAGAATAGGTAGAATGTGATAAGAGAAAATGAGGTGCTTTAAAAGTGTTCTAAGAAAATTTGGGGGGAAGCTAACTTTTATTTGAAGGAAGGGTATGATCAGAGAAACAGATTCACCTTTTCTTGTCCTTGACCTTTGGATCAATTACCCCTTGCTTCTTTTTCCACTCATTCACTGAGGCCTCTTTCGCAGCTCCCTATAAATACAAAGGGAGAAAGGGCCCAAATTACCCCTCTTTTAACTTTGCACCACACCTATGTCACAGCTTTCCTGCAGGGAATTACTGGACTGCAAATTACGTTCCCTTATACAATGTACATTCTTTGAAGCATCGATTATTCCTTTGTATCTTTCTGTTCTTAGAACCTAACATAACACTTGGCATATTGAAGACTTTTAATAAATGCTTATTGATTTTTTCAGGTACTTAAGAACAATGATTATATCACAAATATCTTTGTTCTTAAAGGTGTAAGAAAATGAACATTTATACATACACACACTCTTAAACACATACATACTTACATTACACATACATATATTGGGTTAGAGTCATAGAACAAAATCAAAATGTACGTTTCATATCTTTATGAAAACTCTCAAAATATTGTGTCATATATACCATCATCTCTCCCATTCTCCTTCTTCCATGTTTGTCTTTCCCTTCCCTTTCTTTAGCTTTACTCTTGAATGGGAAAAGTGAAACTTCTCAGGCCATAAATTTTGTGGGAGCAAGCCGGAGTTTCTGTTTCACCATTCCTCCCCCCATTTACTGCTGCCATATCAGCATTAGGTCTCTTCAGGAGTCTTTTGACCTACACCTTTGTTTGCCACACCCTTATCAGCATTAGGCCCTTTCAGAGTTTTCTACCTCCAACCTTGCTGGCAGCCTTTTTCCCTCCCCCTCCCTCACTTTACCATTTGCCAAATAAGGACATGAATGATACCCTGGCTCCCTTTCTGCCTCCCAGCCAATGGGACAAGGGACAACAGGGGGGAGGGGGCATGACTGCATTAGGGTATAAATTCTTATTCTGTCTTTTGTAACAAGCCTCCTCTCCCTGATCCGCCATGGAGAGGGCCATCCTCTTCCCATGGGGGAAGAGAATAAAAACTTCTTGTTCCTTCCTCAAGATACCTCTGACTTTTAATTTTTCTGGGTAGGGGATTTTTGGGGTCCCTGTGCCCCACACACTTATCTTTCCCTCTCTTGCTTTGCCTTGTTTTTTATTTACTCTTCTCTTACTTCTTCTCCACCCCTTCTTCCTCTCTCATGGTCAAACAGGTAATAAGTAGTAGGGGATTCAAAAGTAGATTTTCTGACTGAAAATATAGGTTTGTTTTTTTTTTTTAGTCAGAAAGAACTGTATTTACCCCCCTTTCAAACCATTTACCTTAACTTAGATGCTTTTTAAAAGAGGAGAGGGTAGTTATTAATGCAGGAAGTATGATTTATTAAGGGTAGCATATTATAACAGTAACCAGCAAAACCCGGGTTTTATTTCTAGAAGAAGAAAGTAAAATCCATAGCTTTATAGTTTCACAGGTTAGAAGAATCAGAATGACTATCATGAAATGGGAGTCAATAATAAATGTTCTTCTAAAGTAATGGGAAAATTAAATAATGGTATTTGTTGGAAGAGCTATAAAGAATTTGCATTGAAATTAACTTCATGACCTTAGAACATGTTTTAAGAAATAGGGTTAAATGACCCAGGTAAGCTAAGAGTTCTGTTTTCTTTTCTCTAATCTCCAGGTCTACTGCCATTCTCAAATAATGGAATGGGGAAACTATTCTGTGTATGCAGACTTTATACTCCTTGGGTTGTTCAGCAGCACACACTTTCCATGGCTTTTGTACTCACTCATCTTCCTGGTCTTTGTGATCTCAGTGACCAGCAACGCTGTTATGATCATTCTTATCCACATTGATCCCCGGCTCCACACTCCTATGTACTTCTTGCTTAGCCAACTATCCATTATGGATATCCTCTACATTTCTACTATTGTGCCTAAGATGCTAGTGGATCAGTTGGTGGGCCAGAAGACCATCTCTTTTGCAGGTTGTACTGCCCAGCACTTCCTCTACTTAACCCTGGCAGGTGCTGAATTTTTCCTCTTGGGCCTCATGTCCTATGACCGTTATGTGGCCATCTGTAACCCTCTTCGTTACCCTATCTTAATGAGCCGCAAGGTATGCCTACTGATTGTGGCTGCAGCGTGGCTAGGTGGCTCAGTGGATGGCTTCCTATTGACCCCAGTCACCATGCAGTTTCCCTTTTGTGCTTCAAGAGAGATTAACCACTTCTTCTGTGAAGTCCCTGCCTTACTGAAGCTGTCCTGCACAGATACCTCAGTCTATGAGACAGCTATGTATGTCTGCTGTATCATGATGCTCCTAATCCCCTTTTCAGTAATTTCTGCCTCTTATACTCGCATCCTCATAACTGTCTATCGGATGAATGAAGCTGAGGGGAGGCGGAAAGCAGTAGCCACCTGTTCTTCACACATGGTCATTGTCAGTCTCTTTTATGGAGCTGCCATGTACACATATGTGCTTCCCCACTCTTACCACACCCCAGAGCAAGATAAGGCTGTGTCAGCCTTCTATACTATTCTCACACCCATGCTTAACCCACTCATCTATAGCCTCAGAAACAAGGATGTTAATGGGGCTCTAAAGAAGGCTTTGGGTCAATGTTCCTCCAGGAGGATAAGGACCTTCTGAGCATTCAATGGAGATGTTTCTATGTACCTTAAGGTAAGGTACTCATGGTCAGGCAACCTTTAACTAGAAGCCTGGGAAAATTCTGAACATGTTAGGTTATTAGTAGGACTTCTTTGTAATTAGATTTGTAGACTGGGTGATTCCTGAATCTTTGAGTAGGGTAAAGTCACTGAGAAAGAGAGGAAGTTAAAAAGTTGGACAAAACTCCTCCACTCCACTTTGTCCAGAAAAGAGATGAACTGTGCTGGCCTCCAAGACAAGTCCAAAAGTTTCTGATGGTGGCCTTAGTCTCTAAGGAAGATTTTTTTTTTATCATTGTATTTCTCTGATCTGCTTTCCCCCAACCACCTTTAAATATTAATGCTTGGAATTGCAAAATTTAAGTTTGAATTTCCTTTTTTAGTTTTCTTACTGGTCTTAGTCACATCACTTAAGTTCAGTGATTTTCCAGTTCATGCTCTTTAGTTTGTTGAAGAAATAATCAAGATCTCTAAGAAATGTGACTGTCTTATGCTTTAAAAATTGGAATCAACTCTTTATAAATTGATTCTGGGTAGTAGTGGCAGCTAACTGGTATAGTGGTTACAGTGCTGGGCCTGGCATCAGGAAGACTCTTTGTCTTGAGTTCAAATCTCCTTTAGATACTTAATAGCTTTTATGGCCCTGTACAAGTCACTGAACCCTGTTTGCCTCAGTTTCTCATGCGTAAAATGACCTGGAGAAGGAAATAGCCAGCCAATCTAGTATCTTTGCCAAGAAATCCCCAAAAAGGGTGATGAAAAGTTGGACATGACTGAAAACAACTATGGAAAGGAGAAAGGTCAGAAATCCACAACAATCAGACTAAATCATCAATTAGAAAAAAAATAATAAGATAGCTCTCATCAGTTTTTACTCATGGCATACACACGTATTTAAAAGGATACACTGATATATAGGGTGGAGACAGAGGAAAGGAAGACTAGAAATGCAATGTTGGAGAAAACTGGGTATGTATGAAAGATTATGAGGACTTTGACTGTGATTATGAAGGAGAAAGGGTAAGTGACAGTTTTGTATTTGTCCCCAGAAGCTCACCAACAATGATAGTTGGAACCACCAATCCTTACACTAGTTGCTACAGCCACCTGGGTCAAGCCTTGACTTGATTCACTGTATGACATCGGTCATTTTCCTCCTTTAATTCCATTTTCTCATCTGTAAAATGGAGATTTTACAGTATATTCTATAGGAAAGGTATATTCTATAGGAAAAGGAGAGAACTTTTTTGAAATTATTTTGAGTTTGTGAAGTTGCTGTAAACCATTAAGTATTATTAAAACCCTTCTCCCTTTCTTTACTTACAGATGGGGAAAAGGAAAAGAGAGCCAGGATTTTTTCCCCACTTTTGTCATTTCAGTGTATTGCTAAGGAAACATATAGTTCTTTAAAGTAGCCAGCCTTAAAGGAACTATATTAGGACATATGTTAAAAAATAGGGTTATAGACTGTGTGAAGGTTCTCCAGTTTTCTCACCCATCCTGGATCCCAGAATAATACTTGCTTCAAAAATATATTTAGTAGGCAATATAACATGATAACAGTATGATAACTATGACATATTTTCTGAACAACATCATGTCCTCTGACCTTTCCCAAGGTTTTCTTGTGGATTGGGAGCTCAGGAGACCTTTTCTTGATTTTCTCCCTTCTCTTAAGAATGGAGAAAAGTAGATCCATTGGGAGGACAATCTACAGATGCTAGACATTAGAGACTAATCCACACTTAATCCTTTTTGGAAATTAAATGATTGTCAGTGGTCAACAACTAACATTTAGGGATTCAAAGAGTGTAGTGACTTGTTAGAAGTCATAGTGTCACTTGAGTGAAGGACTGGTGGTAGCTGAAGCTGAGGATGCTACTCTAAATTCTTCTTTGGTTCTCCTTTATCTCTATCCCCCTTCTTACTCTAGTATTTGAAACCCAGAAATGCTTAGAGGATTTTTTTGCAAATAGTATTTAATTTTTATCCAATTACAACATTCATTTTTATAAGATTTTGACTTCCAAATTTTTCTCCCTTTCCCTCCCCAAGATGAAAAGTGTTCTGATATAGGTTAAACATGTGCAATCATATTAAACATACTTCCACATTTTTCATGTTGTAAATGAAGAAACAGAACAAAAGAAAAAATGCAAGAAAAAAGTACAAGAAAGTAAAAGCAAAAAAAGTGAAAATAGTATGCTTCAATCTGCATTCAGGCCCCATAGTTGTTTCTCTGGATGTGGATAGCCTTTTGTATCATGAGTCTTTTGCAACTGTCTTGGTTCATTGTACAAAGACAAGTTCCATTGTACTTAGACAAGAACTAAGTCCACCATAGTTAATCATCACAGGATGATGTATAATGTTTTCCTGGTTCTGCTTATTCCACCCATCGTCGGTTCATGTAAGTCTTTCCAGGTTTTTTCTGAAATCTACCTGCTCATCATTTCTTGTGGCACAATAGTATTACATTACATTCATATACTACAACTTGTTCAGTCATTCCCCAATTGATGGGCATGGAATATTGAAAGTTAAAGGGACTGGTGACTCCTACATTAAGTAAGCTATACTATTAAGACTGGAGGTAGGGAGCAAGGTGTGTTGTGTTACAGAGCGCGTATCATGGAATGGAAATGAAGACACAATATTTATCTAAAGAAGAAATGTTTTATAATTTAAAAGTTTTAGCCTTAGTTTTGTGTATATTTGTTATTTTCCCCCCTTTTTCCACTATCAGAATCTGGCTTTATAAGTATCAATGAAATCCTAGCCAAGAAAAGGTGATATACAATGAACGGAGCTAGAGACTCTTTGCTTTGACATTGTATCCTAGATCTTTCTTTACTTGCAAGAGCATGGAATTCCACAAACAATGGGATTTCCCTCTGCCACCAATAGTGGATCCTAAGAAGGAAAGAGAATATTTATTCAAGCTCTATGCAAGACTTTGATAGTTTAGCATCTTAGCTCCACCTTCTCCAACTCTTGCCCCTCAGTCGTGTCTGCCAGTTCCTCCCCTGCAACTTTCACATGTATTCATTTTTTTTAACAATAGTCTTAATCATTAGGTCTATCTACAACAGCATTTTCTGCCTTAAATTATTAACTCCTAGGTCAGTGATTTGCAGCCCCTCTTTTGTGATAGTGCAGTGACTCTAATAATTTCCATATATATGTCTCTATATGTATGTATATGCATACATAATATTAATATACAAAGACATGACTTTAGTTAACCTTAAAATATAATGAGCTCTCTACAGTCAAGAAAGACATATTACTGCACAAAGAAGCACTGAATACTTGTCAAGTGACCCTTCTTTCCTCCCACTAAGGTTTTTTGTCTAACTTAAGACAAGACTATCTACTATTCTCTTCAGGGCCCAAATGTTGTGAATCTGTCTAGTAGGTAACATCCTGCAGCATGTAAAGGCACAACAGCACATTTAAATAGACTTTAGTTAAATATCCATTTATTTCCAAATGTCAAATTAATGCAGTGATAAAGCATAGACTGAAGAATAAAAATATCATATAGGAGTTTGATGGACAGAGTAGAAAAGAGATGTTTTGAAATCAAACAAATAATCTCTCAGGTCCTCAATTTCCTTATTTACAAAATAGGAAAGATCCTTTCTTGCTCTACATCTATGATTCTTTGCAATGCTAGGGCATTAAAGCTGCAAATATGTTGTGATATTGGTCCTAGTTAATATGGACCATTTCTCTTTGTTTCTATCATTTTTTCTTATTTAATATAATTAATTAATGATTAATCTTCCATCAAATTGCAATGGAGGTACTTGGAGTAAAAGAAGCAGGAAGAAGCAAAGGAAGAAGGAAAAGGAAAAGGAAGATAAAGAGGAGGAAGAAAAAGAAGTTAGGAAGGAATTTGGTAGGAGGAAGAAGAAAGCAGGAATAAAAAGGAGAGTATGTGGCGAGGAAGAAGAAAAGAGAAGAGCACTATTAGTTCACATAAATAAAGTTGATTCCCACCTATTTATAAAAGAATTTTCAAAAATCCCCACTATGTTAGAGTGCACCACATCTTTGCCCTATCCAGTTTCATAAAACTAACTTGAAATAATTGTGAACAATTATGGAACTGCTTCACAATAGAATTTTGTATCAGTTTATGCTGTGAAAAGCTGTGTATATTTAACAGTAGCCATGGGTTATTTTTTTAGGAGTCAGATATTTCTGAGAATTTTAGGAGTGGTAATTCATGTGAGCATTGGGATCTGTTGAAAGTATTCTGTTATGGTGTAATAAAACATTAGCCTTTTGGGCTACCATATAACTTTGAATCATACTATCACATTGAGATTACAGTCAATTTAATGTCAGAAGTACAAAGAACTTCAGAAGTCCTCCAATTTGACACACAGTTGAAAACAAATGTCATTTATAGACTCCCTAACAATTCAACATACAAACTGCTCCTTCTCTATCTCTTTTGCTGGATTCTCATCCAGATGACACACTCTAACCTTATGTCACATCAGGGTTCTATCCAAGACCCTCTTCTCTTCTCTCTTTATATTATTTCATTTGGTGATCTTATCAACACCCATGGATTTAATTATTTTCCTATTCTAATGATCCTAAGACCTACTTATCTAATCCTAAACTCTGCTGACCTCCAGTCTTCCATCTTTTCTGCCTTTCAGAAATATCAAACCAGATATCTAGCAGACATTTTCCTTTTCTTCTTTCATTAATGAATTTATTATTAATTTTCAACATTTATTTCCACATCCCACAAGATTTTGAGTTCCAAATTTTCTCCCAATCTCTCCCCTCCCTACACCCCAAGGTGGCATACATTCTGATTACCCCTTCCCCCAATCTGCCCTACCTTTTATCACCTCCCATCCCCACTTTCTCTTTTCCCCTTCCCTTCTATTTTCCTGTAGGTCAAGATAGATTTCTATACCCCATTGCCTATATATCTTATTTCCCACTTACATGTAAAATAATTTTTAACATTAATTTTTAAAACTTTGAGTTCCACATTCCCTCCCTTTCTCCATCCCTACACACCCTCGTTGAGAAGGCAAGCAATTCGATATGTAGTCATGCAAAACACTTCCATAACATTCATGTTGTGAAAGACTAACTATATTTTCCTCCATCCTACCCCACCCCCATTTATTCTTTTCTTTCCTTTGACCGTGTCCCACCTCAAAAGTGTTTGCTTCTGAATACCACTTCATCCCATTTGCCCTGCCTTCTATCATCCCACCTTTTTTTATCCCTCTCCCCGCTACTTTCCTGTGTGGAAAGATAGATTTCCATATCAAATTGAGTGAGTATTTGATATGGAAATCTATCTAATTCTGTATCAAATTCTCTATGAGGTGGTGATCAGTAAATCTTTCCATTTCTATTTCCCCTCTGGTTTTAGAATATCAGATCAATTTTCCTTAATAATTTCTTAAAAGGTGATGTCTAGGGTCTTTTTTTTTATTATGGCTTTCAGGTAGTCTAATAATTTCTAAATTATCTCTCCTGTATCTTTTTTCCAGGTCAGTTGTTTTTTCAATAAGATATTTCACAGTGTCTTCTATTTTTTTTGTTCTTTTGATTTTGTTTTATAATTTCTTGATTTCTCATAAAGTTTCTCATAAAAAACTTCCATTTGCTCGCTTCTAATTTTTAAGGAAGTATTTTCTTCAGTGAGCTTTTGGATCTCCTTTTCCATTTGGCTAATTTTACTTTTTAAGGCATTCTTTTCCTCATTGGCTTTTTGTACCTCTTTTGCTATTTTGGTTGTCTATTTTTTAAGATGTTATTTTTTAAAGCATTTTTTGTGTGTCTCAAGCAAGATTTTCTTGTATCACTATTCCCAATTTTTCCTCTACTTCTTTCACTTGATTATCAAATTCCTTTTTGAGCTCTTGCATAGCCTGTGACTAATTAATGTTTTTCTTGGAGGCTTTGGACATAGGAGCTTTGACTTTGTTGTCTTCTTCTGGGAATATATTTTTATCTTGCTTGACACCAAAGTAAGAATTTATAGTCTATTTTTTTTCTGCTCTTTTCTCATTTTCCTACTCAATTACTTGAATTTTTAGCTCTTTTTTTTCCAGGTAGGACTCTGCTTCCTGTGTGGAGGTTGTATTGTCTCAAGCTGCAGATGTTTTGTGCACCTATTTTCTTTTTTTGGCTTTTTTGGAGGGGGGAAGGCAGGGTAGTTAGGGTTAAGTGACTTGCCCAAGGTCACATGGCTAATAAGTGTTAAGTGTCTGAGGCCAGATTTGAAGTCAGGTTCTCCCGAATCCAGGGCTGGTGCTGTGCACTTATTTTCAGAGATATTTTTAAGGACCTGTAAATTTTCAGTTTTTCCAAGGTTGTATGATCAAAGAAGTGTTTATTTCTCTCTTCATCTGTGCTCTGATCTCTGAGTGACCACAAGAGTTCTTTTCTGCCTTGCAACTGAGACTGTTGATCTTAAGCAGTGCAGGAGGTTTGTGGAGCACATTCTCACGGTCTCACCATGGCTTGACCACACTGGTATAGACCCAGGGAAGTGGGAGACGGTGGGGTCCCAGATGACTTCATATGAGGACTCTTCACCACGCTTACTGGTAGATCAGGATTGTCTTATGTATGCAGTGGTTAAAGCTGCACTGAAGGGAACTCCTCGTGAGCCCCTTTGCTGCCCCACTACGTGCCAAACAGGGGACTCCCCAGAGTAGGAGATGGACCCAAAAACAACCACTGTCCCGCGGCTCTACCCAGCCCTGCCACCATATTCCCATGACATGGCACCCCCCACAGCTGTGGCGCAGCAGAAAGTAAACCTGGAAGCTGCTTCCACCACAGAGGTTGAGCACCTGCACCAGCAACTGCAGGGGTTGGGCATGGCTACCTGTGAGATAACCACCCGCCCTAGTGATATCACAGCCCCCTCCCTGTCAGGCTTGTGTCTTTTGTATCAGTGGCAAGCTGACGCCTTTGCAGTGAAGTTTGCATGCCGCTAGCATGGAGGGAGAAGACATTGGGGACTGGGATGGTGGTGGCCCTTGTTGGGCATTCCCAATAGACACTGATTTAGATGAGGAGCGGAGGTACATTCCCCTCCCGTTCAAATTCCTCAAGGAGGTCAAACCTGCCTGTTCATTATATGCTCCCAATTCCCCTTATGTAATCCAATTGTTACAGCATATATCCCAGCAGAGTGCGTTGGTTCCCAATGATTGGAAGTCTTTGGCTTCAGCATGCCTAACCCCTGGACAAGTGGTGATTTGGCTATCCCTGTATACTAAAGAAGCCCAGAAATATGTGCAACAGCACCCGCAGCAAATGCAGAGGAGGCTGTGCAACTGATAACAGGGACAGGACATTATAGCACCACAGAAACCCAGCTCAAATATGATGTGTCCATGTTTGCGGTCACTGCACAATGTGCCCTACAGGCGTGGGAGGCAGTGGAAGCCCCTGGAGTGGTGCCACAAAAATTAACCTCCATTAAATAGGGATGGCAGAAAACCATCCAAGATTATATAGCCCAGTGGAGAACAGCAGTAGATAGAGCCATAGGTAAAGGGGATGCCTCCAGTTTGCTGTTTATGAGACTGCTTCATGAAGGTCTTAACAAACCAGGCCTCCAAGCAGTTGCCTCTCTTCCTAAGGATGCTCCTTTGCAAGACATTATTGACCAATGCTCTGCAGCCGATTTGCAGGCACCTGAACGTGATGCCATGGCTACTGCCATTGCCCACGGAGTGGCCCAGGGCCTCTCTGGGAAATGTCATCGCTGCGGCAAGTCAGGACATTGGAAGAACCAACGTCCCCAAAAAGGGAGCATGGTCCGCCCTACATGTTTCACGTGTGGAAAACCAGGCCATTTAGCTAAATTCTGCAGGCAGAAATCCAAACATTCTGCAGTCCAGGGAAACACGAAGCGGGGCCCCTCACGGGCCCCTCATGCAGCATTTCCTGTTACCCAAGCTCCCCTGCTGTCCAGTCACAAGGACTATCAAGAACTGACACTCTCGCTGGATGCCACACCCTGGAGGCTGTAGGAAGAATACATATGTCACCATGGACCACCATGGTCCAAACACCTGTGACTCCCTGCCCAGTTAATAGATTGGTTATAGGCTTATATGATTTTGCCTCTTGCATAGTGCATACCATGGTGTTGCCCAAAGATGAGACATTCATCATAGTTACCAATCCACATGCCTACCTGGTTACAATTGAGCCAAGACAACCTGTTGCCAAGGCCATGCCCTTAGAAGGGACCCAACTGGACATTAATTTCACACAGATAATAGATTATGAGAAACCCACCTGCATTGTCCGTTTAAATGGACAACCCTTTCAAGGCGTGATTGATACTGGGGCTGATGTTTCTGTCATCCGGTGGCTTGACTGACCATCTCATTGGCCCGTGGAATCACATGCAGTCATGGTAAATGGAGTTGGAGGGATGCAGACAGCAGCTAGAGCTGCCCAGCCAGTTACTTGGGAATTTGAGGGGAAGGTAGGCACATTTCAGCCCCTAGTACTATCAAGCCTACAGTCCACCCTGTGGGGCAGAGACCTACTAAAGGAGATCCATTTATACCTTAAGACGGACCCGTCAAACTGATTGGGGCCACTGATGTTCAACTGGCAGTACTCGCCATTATATGGGTACACACCAAGCTCATATGGGTTGATCAGTGGCCCCTCACCGCCCCAAAACTTACTGCCTTATGACAGATTGTATGGGAACAATTACGGGCAGGCCATATAGAGCCCACTTTCAGTCCCTACAATTCCCCTGTCTTTGTGATAAAAAAGAAAAATGGTAATTTTCGCTTGCTGATTGATCTCCAAGCAGTAAATGCTGCCATGCAGCCCATGGGACCCTTGCAGCCTGGCCTTCTGTCTCTGAATATGATACCTCAGGACCATGCCATGGTGGTTTTAGACATTAAGGACTGCTTTTACTCCATTCCCCTCCATGCCCAAGACAGAGAAAAATTTGCCTTCTCTGTACCTCATATAAATTATGAGCATCCCACGGAGAGGTACCACTGGAAGGTACTCCCCCAAGGCATGGCCAATAGTCTGACCTTCTGCCAGTGGTATGTTGACAAAATCTTGCTGCCTGTTAGAGAGCAATTCCCCCAGTGTCGGATGATACATTACATGGACAATCTCCTGATTGCTGCCCCATCAGACAAGTTATTGCAACCAGTGGTAGAAGCTGTCATACTAGCTTTAAAACAGTAAGGCCTCCTCATTGCACCACATAAAGTACAAACCAACCCTCCCTTCCACTATTTAGGCCGTATCATGGGAGACCTCTGAGTGGCACTGCATCCACCCTCTCTAGATCCGTCTAAATATGAGACACTCAATAACTTTCAGCAATTAGTGGGGGCCATCCAGTGGCTCAGTGTACAACTGCCCATTCCACCCTCTCTTATGCACCCTCTTTATGACATACTGAGAGGGTCCTCAGATCTGCAGTCCTCCCAACAATGGACCTCAGAGGCCCATAAGGCCATGGAGGATATTATGTCCCAGCTCACACAAACAACTGAGCATGTGGAGCCCACCAAACCTTTCACCCTTACAGTCCTCTGGGATAAGCCTATGTTTGCGGACCTCCATCAAGCTGGTGCCATCATGGAATGGCTGTACCCGTCTAGGCTGCACAGAATCTTAAGTGACAAACTCACATATCTCGTTGAATTTCACCTTCAGTGCATAGATAGAGCAGTACTGCTGAGTGTCCAGCCTCCGGAAGTTGCCCTTCCCGTCTCCAGCGTTGAAATACAGGCTCTGGCCCAAGATCATTTCCTCTGGGAAAATATCCCAGACATGGTTATTGTCTTAGAAATACTGCCCCAGGGGACCCAGCAACTTCCTAAGAGCTCCGGCAGCTGGGAGGACCCCAGTGATTTGGGACAGAGCTTTCCCCTCTGGAAGCAGAGCTCCACAGAGATTAAAAAAAAAAATCATGGACTGACCAACCATGAATAAGAATAAGCATAAGAAGCAGGGTAAGAACAGCAACCAAACCCTAGAGTCCTTCTTTGAAGAAAAGAAGGACCAAGGCAGACAGCTGCAGGAGGAGAGCACAACCAGAGCTCCCCCACCAGGGGCTTCCAATAAACATGAAGATTGCCTTAAAGCTACAGATGAGCTGAAGAAGGATTTTGAAAACCAAATGAGAGAAGTAGAAGAAAAATTGGGAAGAGAAATAAGAATGTTGCAAGCAAATCATGAAAAGAGAGTCAGC
>CM053584.1:189305619-189374132 GCA_028627135.1 Pseudochirops cupreus | reverse complement strand
AGAAGGGAAAAAAAAAAAAAAAAAAAAGAACAAAAGTCTGTTCCAATTAAGATGGAAGTATGCCAGGATTTTGCCTAAACATAGTTCATCCAAAGAACAGGGAAACAAAGTCTTTTGAAGTAGGATCTAGATATGTTGCTATGTGCTATTCCATTAAGCCTGAGGGAAAGAGTCTAGCATACAGTTGAGGAAAGTCCTTTGTCAAACCTAAAGGGCACTTAGAACCAAAACAAAGGCCAGGGAGATAGGAATGACTACTGTGGGAGAAAGTTAAAAGCAACTTTGAGATCTGCAGGAGTAGGAAGTACTCTTATTTTGATACTGACTTGCTAAAGTAAATCACCTCCAAGTTCCTTTCCGACTGTGTTCTCTGAACAACTTCTTTACAATGTAACTGCAGTGGAGGGAGAGAATAACACATAACCTTGGATTATCAGAAAAAGTAATTGTGTGGCATAGTTGAGATGCTTAGTATGATGAATTCAGCTCTCTTTGATTTAGAGAATTTGAGCTTCCTGTCTAAGCCTGGAAAAGGCACTGAAATCATGTGATTATGTTTATTTTAAAAACTCAGAAAATACAGCCCTATCTCTAAAAATCCCTTACAGGCTGAGTGTATAACACATTTGAAAGTGTACTGTCTCCATAGTCAGAGCTCTTTGATTCAAATCCTACCTTTGACACTTAGTACTCATGTAATATTTGGTCACTTAACCTCCCTAAGACTAGGTTTTCTCATCTGTGAGAGAAAACAATTATATTAGATGGTTTCTGAGGTCTCTTCCAAAACTCTTTTGCCTTCTATACCACAAGATTTTTTAAATTCAATTACTCGACCAGTCACTTGCAAGGGAGAAGTCAGGAAGATTAATTTGTGTGACTGAAATGATAAGCCAAATCAGTCAAAATGTTCCAACTGTCAACTCTTGGTGTTAGAGAAGTTCAGGGTTAGAAAAGTTCAAATGTGAATTCAAATGAAGATATGCTTTGAGATCCCCAGAAAAAAAAGATTTTTCTGGAAATATAATTTATTTTCTCTGGTTACCTTCATCATTTTTGTTTTACCCAGAATAATATGGAGAAATCACTAAAGGTTCTCTCCTGATACATTTAGTAACACATGAAACATTCTAATGGTCACCTGGAAGTAGGTACTAGGAAATGCAGTTAAATTTAATGAATTCCAGTGTTGCAAATTCCTCTGTCCCTTGAGGATATTATGAGCTAAAATCTTTACTCTTAAGGTTGGAGAGTGCTTTGACTAGCTAATTAGAAACTTTATTAGCTATTCAATTCCTACTACCTTCCTTCTGCTCTCACAATTACTCTTTACAAATACCTTATTAGGTTGCATCTCCACATCATTATGACATGATATGTCCTAGGTAATTCAGTCAATCAAATGAGCTGTTACAAAATTTTCATTGATTCTGTTTATTTAACTATTATTTCACAATTAACCCTCTACCTTCAAGAAGATCTTCTTTTATAACCAAAAAACATAGTTAAGTGCAACAAACTGACAAATTGACTTTATCTGAAAAAAAAAAAAGGACATTCTTCACTCATATTCCATGGCTTTGCCAAAATTATTCAAACATCAGTGCTGTGGAGTCAAGACCAGTCCTTATGTTTGTCTAAGTTTTAATACCTTTTAACATTCTTTTCCTTTATTTTATGGTAAGCTTTCTGTATATTATTTCCTTAGCACTGCTTATTATGTACTGAATTAGTTCAGTCTTCCTAATCTTCCCTGAGTAAGTTATGTTTGTAATTTTTTATGAAACAAATTTATTACAAATGTATTAATTTCAAATATGACAATTTGTTCAGCTGTTCCCTGATCAAGGAACACCTAATTTGTTTCCAATTTTTTCCCCTAACATCAGGAATGCTCCCATGGTAACACAATGAGTTAGAAGCACTTATGGTCTGTAATTCTATCTTTACCCTCCTTAAAATTAAGGTTTTATCAAGAAGGGTAATTGGAGGGAGATGTCTTTGGTCAATGGTATGAATAATTTGCTGTGCCCAAAAACATTGTTCCCTTTAAGCTGTTTTTTAGGGCCTTGTCAACCATCTTGTCCCCCTTCTTCATGGAAGAAAACAAGTTGGCAGTGGGGTCCAGCAAAGTAAACCCATGTGTGCCAAAATTTCCTGAATGTGCCAAAGTTTTCCACCCAAGGCTACACTTCCACATCCACCCTTTATATGGCCCAAAAATGTGTGCTAACCAATTTCTGATTTCAGCTTCTGTAAGTACCTGCTTATGCAATCCCTGACTGTTAGGTGAGTGGTTTTTTTCCCTTTATATAGCGATGCTCCACCCCTGGTGGCTGCTACTTGATTTGGGTCTCTCCCTGAGCAGTTATGTGCTAATAAAATCCGCTTTCACTTTGTATTCAGGATCTCACTCACTTTATTCGGCATAACCTTTTGGAGGCCCCAGCAAGATTTATGTGGCCCACGTTTGGGGTGGGCTGGCCCCCGCAGGGAAACTTAAACAAACAAACTATCCAATTAATGTGGTGGGTAGTAACAGGCAATCCAGGGCATCCAGATCATTTCCCTTATATTGATGTTTGGCTGGATCTCATCACCCATCGTCCTTGCTTAGGAACTGTTCCTTGCAAAGAGGTATCCACATCCTCATGACCCAGCCATCCATGGACACCTCTAAAAAACCTCCCAGAAAAGTCCTACAGGACCATAGTGAGGAACCTTATAAATCCAAATCCCCTCCTTCCACCCCTCTCCTGACTCCTCAGTGCTTCCAACCTCCCGGGGTCCCTTGCCCCACCCCGACCAGGGCAAGCTATCAGCCCCCTGAAGAGCCTTCTTCCTCTTCAGCCATCCTTCTCCTTTAGGGAAGCCCCCAACCCAGAAGGAAGCCCATTCCTGGTGTATGTCCCTTTCTCTACTTCAGATATTTACAATTGGAAAACTCAAAATCCTCCTTTCTCAGAAAAACCTCAGACTCTTATTAACCTCCTTGAGTTTGTCTTCCACATACATCTCCCCACATAGGAAGATTGCCAACAATTCCTAACAACCCTATTCACCACTGAAGAGTGAGACAAGATTAAATAGGAGGCCAGAAAAGCTGTGTTGAGCCCTGGGGCTGGGTCATTGGAGGAAAAGTGGGACAAGCTCCAGCAAGTGTTCCCTCCTTCTCAGCCTGCCTGGAACCTTAATACCTCTAGGGGCAGTGAAGCATTAGATGCCTACCACCAATACCTCCTATAGGGCCTAAAAGCAGAGGCTTGAAAACCAACTAACCTGACCAAGGTTTCCAAAGTCAAACAAGGGCCCCAGGAGTCTCCTGGGGCTTTCATGGAGAGCCTGTATGAGACCTACAGGACTTATACCCCTATTGACCCTGAGGCTCCTCAGAGTGCCCGAGTCTTAAATGTTGCTTTCATTTCCCAGTCCACCCTTGACATTTGGAGTAAACTTCAGAAACAGGAGGGTTTTGAAGGAATGGTTATATCCCAGCTCCCAGAGATCACCCAAAAGGTTTATGACACCAGGGACAGCTCCTCTGATAAAGTTGACAAGTGGCTTGCCTGGGTCAGTGTGGCTGCACTTCAGACTCCCAAACAGGGCACCCAAGTGGGTGCCACACCATGTGGTACTCATCTCCCTCTTGTGAAGGACCAGTGCACTTACTGTAAAGAGTTGGGCCACTGGAAGAATGAGTACCCCCTCAAAAAGCCTCAGAAGCAACACCCCCACCCCACTCCAGATATTTTAGCACTCAGTGATTGATGCAGGCTGGTGACTTTCTCCCGGCAAGCCCTGGGTCCTTTTAAAAGTGGGGGGGGGGGGTCACGCTGTTGACTTCCTGGTTGACACAGGCACTGCTCATTCTATCCTGACGCAACCCCTTGGCTCCCTCTCTTCCAAGACCCCCCCTATCCAAGGGGCCAATGGGGAGATCTTGTCCTGCCCATGGACCTCAGATAGGGTAGTGGACTTGGGAAAAGGCACCATTACCCACTCCTTCCTAGTTATGCCTGACTTACCCTTACCCTCTCCTGGGCTGGGACCTGTTACAAAAGCTCCAAGCTACTACTTCCTTTGGTCTCGCCCATCTGCTTCCCTGGCAATTTCCGCTCTGCATACTCTGCCTCCAGCCTCTATCTTGGTCACCATTCCTGTAGCTTCCAAGTTCCTACTCCAAGAAGCTGCCTCTCCCTCTAACACATCCCCTTTGTTGGCAAACCTCCTTGAATCCCACCATGGGGTGTGGGCAGAGACCAACCATGCTGGCCTGGCCTGTCATCATCCTCTGGTGGTCATGCAGCTCCTCGCCACCACCTCTCCTGTCTCACTCCACCAATATCCCATGTCCTCTGAGGCCCATCGAGGCATTGCACTTCACATTTGGGAGGCAGGTATTCTAGTACTTTGCCAAGCATCACGGAACACTCCCCTTTTCTTATTCGCAAATCTGTCACCTCTGAGTTTAGGCCCATTCAGGATCTGTGGGAGGTGAACAAGTGGGTAGAGACCATTCACCTGACTGTTCCAAATCCCTATACTCTCCTTAGCTTCTCCCTTCACACTGTGTCCACATTGTCTTGGATCTGAAAGATGCTTCCTTCACCATTCCCGTGGCCCCCACCAGTCAATGCCTTTTTGCTTTCACCTGGATGGACCTTGAGGTCCTCTGGTACTCTGAGTCCAGAGGTACTCTGCCCAGTTAAACTGGACACATCTGGTCCTGGGCTTTAAGAACTCCCCTACTCTCTTCAATGAGGCCCTCCATAAGGATCTTCTTCCCTTTCATGAGTCCTACCTCTCCTGCTCTCTAATTAAGTACATTGATGACCTCCTCCTTGCAGCACCTACTCAAAATTCTTGCTTGTGTGTCACCTCCCACCTTCTTTCTCTCTTGCAGTCTTTGGGTTACCAAGTTTCCTCTAAGAAAGCTCAAATCTGTTCATCTCAGGTCACCTATCTTGGTTACATTCTCTCAGGGGGCACTTGGACCCTTTCCCCTTCTGGTATCCAGGCTATCCTAGACTTACCTGTCCCAAAGACTAAGAAACAAGTTTGGGAGTTTTTGGGGACAGCAGGTTATTGCCGGCTCTGGATCCTGGGTTTTGCTGAGATTGCAAAACCTCTATATTATGCTACTGCCAGGTCTGGACCTCTTTCTTGGTCCTCCCCAGAACAAATGGCTTTTGAGATGCCCTTAAGGCCACCTTGGTTTTTCCTTTATTCTCGCCCCCCCACCCACCCTGTTTGCTGCTGCTTGATTTGAGTCTCTCCCCGAGCAGTTGTGTGCTAATAAAATCCACTTTCAATTTATATTTGGGGTCTCACTTGCTTTATTCAGCATAACAAGTTTAGTCACTTAAGAGCATGATTCTAAATTATTCTGCTTAATTATTGAAGAAATTAAAGCTACACCAACAATATCTGTCATCACAGATTCACCAATATTAATGGTTTCTTTTATCATTATGACCAATTTAATGGATATGAAGTTAAAATTTAGAGTTGCTTAAATTTATTTTTCTTTTATTGGTACTTTGGAAATTTTTTCATGTGATTATGGATGTTTTTCATTCATTATTATGGAAGCTGTTTATGTCTCCCTCTTTGTAGCCTCATTTCCACGGGTTCAATTATCATCTCTATAAGCATGACTCTCATATATACAACCAGTCCTGATCACTCTTCTGATCTCTAGTTTTGAATCACCAACTGCCTATTGCACACTTGTATTGAATATCTGTCTTAAGCATCTCAAATTCAACATGCACAATGAAGAATTTCTTATCTTTCCCTTTGAAATGCTCTTTCTCTGAATATCCTTATTATTGTGGAAGGTTCCACAATTCTTTTAGTCACTCAGATTCACAACTATAAAATAGTCCTTGCTCTGTATCATTCCTTAAACTCATATATCATAAGCTCACATGTCCTATTGATTCTATCTTTCTTTCTTGTTTTTCCCTAATAGCATTTG
Organism: Pseudochirops cupreus; assembly: GCA_028627135.1. Taxonomy (NCBI): domain Eukaryota; kingdom Metazoa; phylum Chordata; class Mammalia; order Diprotodontia; family Pseudocheiridae; genus Pseudochirops; species Pseudochirops cupreus. The sequence goes on along the minus strand of CM053584.1, from coordinate 189,368,152 downwards.
GTCTCCTATGTTTTTTAACTTTATTTTTATGGTTTGGAGGGATATAGTTCTTTGTATTGCTTCTTGCTACTTGTCTAGAGCCATCTCCAGTCATCCTGATAAATATATTCCCACTGGACCCAGATGGCTCTGGGGGAGAAAGTGAGGTTGATGACTTTGCATAGCCTTCCCTCACTTAAATTCAATTCATTCACATATCATAGTATCACCTCTCTGATTTCATGGTCCTCTTTGAGAATGAAGGACAAGCAACAACCTCTGTTATGAGTAGTAGGAGCTGCCCCACAACTGGAACTGACCAATTGGGCAACACAGTTCTTTCCTTCCTTCCTTCCTTTCTTCCTTTCTCTTTCCTTCCCTCCATTCAGTGGTTCTCAACCTTCCTAATGCTGCAACCCTTTAATACAGTTCCTCATGATGTAGTGACCCCCAACCACAAAATTATTTTTGTTGCTACTTCATAACTGTAATTTTGTTACTGTTATGAATCATGATGTAAATATCTGATATGCAGGATGTATTTTCATTGTTACAAATTGAACATAACCCACAGGTTGAGAACCGCTGATTCTGATAGCCTCAGGATGGAAGGAGATATCTACATTCTGAGAAAGAACTAGAAAGACCAGAGTTTAAATGGAGACTGAAGCAATCTACATGCTATTGTTCTTTTTTCATGTTTGGTTTTCTTTCTTTTTTCCCAATGTTCACTCCATTGGTTACAACCCTTCTATACAACCAGACTATTGTACAATGTGAAATTAATTGCAGATCCTGTACTTGATTGCGTGCTGCCATGGATGGGGGGGAGAAGGGAGGGGAGAAAATTTGAAACTCAAGAGATTGTGGAATTGAATCTTGTAAACTAAAAGTAAATAAACAAGTCAATAAAAAAAAGGCCTTAGCCTAAAAAAGCCCAGGTCTTCTACTGCATCCAGGGCCATCTCCAGTCATCTTGCCACCGGATCCAGATGACTCTGGAGGAAAAAATGAGGCTATTGATTTTGCATAACCTTTCCTCACTTAAATCCAATTTATTTGCATGACACGACATCACCTCCCTGATGAGAAGTCCTTTTTCAAAACGAAGAACAAACAACAACAGCTACTCTGCTATCAATTTCACAAAGAACTGGAAACCTTTTGAAAGTTGTAAGTTCTCTCCTTTAGTAAAAGTAATCTTTTAATGACAAATAAATTGAGAAATATATCTAGAGCAAATCACTTTCAGACAGTGAAAAGGAGGATGATTTTCCTTCTCCCAATATGTTTTTAAAGGAAGTATCGGTTAAACAATCACACAGCTAAATAGCTTCTATTTATAAAAGTGAAACAAAGTGCTTTCCCTATCTAGCGAATTCAAATTTATCTTTCTTTCCTTATTGGAAGAGTCTAGGGAATTAAACTTTTTTATATGAAGCTAGCTTAGGTGATCTTTCTCATGATGTCGGCGGGGAGAGACCCCTGACTTCACAAAATTTTACTAGCACTAGAACCTAGCTTTCTTCTTCCAATGCCATGAAGAAAACCTTGGGAGAGTAATTTTTCTCTATGATGATTTTGGTGGCATTCTTGGAGGCAGAACATATACAAAAGGACTCCTGAGTGAAAACAAGCTAATTTTTCCTTTCTATCACTGCTGTTAGGGTCAAAGGAGCTGAGTCACAAATGAAGAAATAGGGCCGGATGATCCCTGATAACACTTGAGTGAATGTATATATGTGACTTTCTTCTGTGATGTTGTAGAAGGACACTTCCCCAGCTTCACAGTCTAAGAAAATTCCAATTCCTTTCGGTCGTTTCTCTTGGAGGATTGGAACTGATGGGGACGCAAGAACCATGTAATCCTTCCCTTCCAGCAGCCACAGTGCCCAGATTCCGTTTTCAGGGGATGGTGTGGCCTCCCCCTTTCGTGGAACTGTATCCAGGCAAACTCCCAACCCCCACTCTGTCTTATCTCCCATAGTCACTATCCAGTAATGTTTTCCTGAGGTGAAACTCTCCATACCCAGGACACAAGGCCATGTGTCAAATCGTTCTGAGTTGTTGGGAACTTCTTGCCATACATTTCCATCCCAAATGCTCTGTTGATCCTCTGTCAGGTGAAGGCTAGGATGAGCTGTGGCAGGATCCAATCTCACATGAACTGTGGAGAAAAATTTAGAAGTGATAGAATGGGGTATCTTTCAGAATAGACTGGATCAAACTACAGGATGCAGTGTCTTTATTTCTCCCTTTCTTAAAGAAAAGGATAATGGTAAAGTTTATTCCACAAGTCACTTGGCACATTCTAGATTCGCTGGATTCCTAATTATAATCCTTTCCTCCTTCCCTGAAGTTCTGATGTTACCATGGTCATCTCTGCTTTCCCCTATTCTTTCACTCTCCCTATATTCCTTTAATAATACTTCAGATCAATAATTATATGTATGTATGTATGGAAACATTCTAATTTCATTATGAGTTGATGTTTCCAATAAAAATTTGTAATAAGACTATTAATTCAGGGCCAGTTAATTTAGAATTTGTCATTTAACAATCTCTCTGAACTTCAGTTTTTTCATTTGTGAAAAAAAATTAAGGATTGAGCTAGATGATCTTCAAATGTCCTTTCCAGAAAGAAATATATGACACTGTTATTACTTGGTGATTGATAAACTGACTTTTACCTATAAACTATAAAGAATTTTAACTATAAACTATAAACTACTAATTCTCTAATGCAAATATAATTCAAATAAGGTGTTTAGCTTCCTTGAACACTTAAACATTTGAAAAATGAATGAATATATTCCCATGTTATCATACACACATATACATCTCATATTCTGTAGTTTACTTCCTTTGCCTATCATGTGGTGAGTAACACATTTCATCATTAGTTATCTAGAGTCATGGCTGGTCATTACTCTGATCAGGGAAAGTGTTTCAAATTTGTTTTTCTATACAATATTGTTGTCATTGTATAAACTGTTCTCTTGGTTTCCCCCAAGTCAATTCAACAAAATTTTTATTGAATGCCTACTGTGTCCATTTTAGTAGCATACATCCATTTGCATAGAAATAATGTAAATTCTCATTGGAATTATTATTGTTAGGAGCTAAAGTTTATTACTGTTTGGCAAAACCTTGTCAGAACACTTTGCAGTTATTTGGCCACTCTTAGCTGGTGTCAGAAAAATTAGTTGGAAAGTAAAAAAATTAGTTGACAAACCAGCTTTTATATGTATAGAACACTAAAAGAATACAGTTGACCATCCAGCTGCACATTGATTTGAACTAGCCAACTCTTTGAGAAATGTGTAATTTCCAATTTATTTTTTAATTTTTAAATTAGATTTTTTTTCAATCAACATAAAACTGCCTTTCCGTTCCACCCCTCCCTAGGTTGAGAATGAAAAGAAAACAAAAATGCAGTTATAAACATCTACAGTCAAGCAAGACAAATTTCCACATTGGCCATGTCCAAAAGGAAGTATATATGCATGAGTATGTCTCTTTGAGTATATGCACATGCATTCACAGGTGTGCACAAAAATATAAGCAGAAGTACATACACGCGAGCATGACATGCATTCATATTTGTGTATGTACACATACCCACAAAAATGTATTATATGTGTATATATATTGTCATGTGTGCATGCATATGTCATATTCTTCAGTTTAAGTTCTTTGTCTGTTTCTTCATCAGACATCTGGAATTGTGGTTGGTCATTACTATGATCAGAGTTCCTAAGTCTTTCCAATTTGTTTGTTTTTACAATATTGTTGCTATTGTGTATACAAAGTTCTCCTGGGTCCTTTCCACTCTATTCTGCAGTCTTCCCAGGTTTCTCTGAAAACATCCCATTCATAATTTCTGATAGTGTCATAATATTCTGTTATATTTCTATACCATAGCTTGTTCAGTCATTCTGCAGTTCATGTGCGCTCCCTCATATTCCTACTCCTTGACACTCTCAAAAGAGCTCTAAATATTTTGTACATCCTTATTTACAGTTTGTTTTACTTGAGACTCATACCTCCTTTAACCTAGGGCCCCTCACATTTCCCTTTCTACTCTCTTCCTATTTTCCTGTTGAATGAAATGTATTCCTATATCTAAGTGTGTGTGTGTGTGTGTGTGTGTGTGCGCGTGTATTTTTTCCTCTTTTGTCCAGTTCAGATGACAGTGAGTTTAGAGTGGCAGTTGTTCCTCCCTTTTTCCTTCCTTTCCACTTTCTCCTGCACTCTGATTTTGTAAAATAATTTTTGAACCTTTTTTTCCCTTCTTTCTTCCTTCCCCTTCCTTTCCATTCTTCTTTTAAGATCATCAAGGTATAACAGAGCCATTAAAAGGACTTTCCAACTGGTCTCCCTCTATGATCCCTGATGATGACAAGGTTCATAGGGGAAACGTTTACTGATAGTAGAGTGCTAGCAGTTTATCCTTGTTTAGTCACTTATTTGTTCACCTTTACTTTTTATGTTTTTTTTTTAAATGCCTGTGTTTAAATTTCTAAGTCTCTGGTCTTTTTACCAGAAATGCTTGGAAGTGTTGTATTTCATTAAAAGTCTACTCCCTACCTGTGCCCTCTCCCCACATAATTATACGTAGTTTTGCTAGGTAAACTATTCTGGGCTATAAGCCTATCTTTTGCCATCTGGAATATTATATTCCAAACCCTCTGCTCACTATTAGTGGTGGCTGCTAAGTTATATGTGATTCTGATTGTGTGTCCTTGGTATTTGGATTCTTTTATTCAGTCTATTTGCAGCATTTTTTCTTTGACATAGAAGTGTAGGATTTGGGGTATAGTGTTCCTGAAAGTTTTAATCTTGGAGTTTCTTAGAGAGGTGACTGGTAAATTCTATTTCCATTTTGTCTTCTGGGTCTAAGAATTTTGTCTGTTTTTTAAAGAATTCTTCAAATATGATCTTTAAGCTTTTTTTTTTCTTGGTCATGACTTTGAAGTAGTTCAGTGACTTTTTTTCCTCTTCAATCTGTTTTCAAGGTCAATTGTTTGTTTTTGTCATGACCCACTGTACTTTTAATATTTGACAATGTAAAACATTTCTTTTCTTATGTCATCAGCTTCTATTTGGTCCAGTCTAAGTTTCAGGGAACTTGTAAGTTGAGTAAGATCTGACCTCTTGTGCCAAGTCATTAATTCGTTTTCTAATGCTTTCCTCATAACTCTCATTTCAGGCAGGGCAGCTAGGTAACAGAGGTAGTACAGGGCTTGGAGTCAGGAAGAACTGAGTTCAAATCCAGTAGTCATGGGTTAGTTTTTTGTTGCTGTTGTTTTCTAAGGTATTATATTGTTTTAGGACATCAGGGACAGCTCAGGCTAGGGACCTGTACAAACTTTCAATGCTTCCAAATTAATTAGTTGGAGGGAAAAGTATGATGGATGTCCTGCTCTGAGCTTTGCAAGTTCCTTACCTGGGTTTAGGTCTGAGCAACAGTATCTTTCTGCCCTTGTTGTTCCTTCACAGGCTTCAGATTAGATTAGAAACTGGAAGTGAGATCTTGTTCTGCTTCTATGGTCAGAGTCACACCATTTCTGAATTTCTTGCTTGTTCAGTGCATAGACTAGGGCCTTTGACCACTATTTAACCTTTTTATGCTATCCCTAGGTGTTGGTCCCTTCCCCAATCTGCCTGGGATCTGTCACTCAGAACTGAGTGGTGAGCAACAAAGATAGTTTACTGTTTAGATATAAAACTGTTCTTACTCCCTATGCAAGGTCATGGTGCCCTTCTAAAGGTTTGGGACCTCCTCTTGCTCTGGCACACAGTTTTCACCTGCATATTCTATTTATTTAGCTCCCCATTTTCCTGGCCAGAACACTTCCCCAGCATTTTTATACCTCTCTATCTCTGTATGTTGACCTGGGCTGAAAAAAAATTACTTACTGTAATTTTCACTGTGATTTTTCTTTCCCCACCTAACTGTGAGATGGGTGGTACAGTGAATAGAGCACAGGGTCTGGAGTTAGGAAGACATGAACTCAAATCCAGCCTCAGATGCTTCCCAGCATATTTTAAAGAATATTGCTATACCAATAGATAATAAGGATGCTGTAGTTTGCTTAGATTTTAAGAAAACTTGGATTAACTGTCTCATTTTATTATTGAGGAGATGGAAAGATATGGATTAGAAAATAATACAATTAGATGAATTTAGAACTGATTCAATAGTTGGACTCAAAAGTGTAGATATTTATAGTTTAATGTCAATATGCTTAAGATTCAAATGGCATTCTTGTCAAACTTGCAGATAACACAAACCTGGAAGAAATATATGTATACAATGGACCACAGAGTCAGGATCCAAAATGCAAGGTAGAGTAACTGTCACACTTTAAATTATATGGTGTCACAAACTATCTTACTAGTCGAATCCAGATAGATGAAATTCCAATGGGGTTAAATGAGCCTTACCCATAAGTCTAGAAAATTAACTTCACAAATACAATAGGGATAGCCAGCTGTTATTCTATAAAAGATCACAGGGTGTTCATGAACTAAAAGTTCAATATGAATAATCAGTGTTTATATGGAAGACAAAAAAGTCATTGCCAGCTTGGACTAGAGTAATAATGACATAGCTTCCAGGAAATAACAGGAAGATAATAGTCCTCATCAGACCTCGAGTAATGTGCTCAGTTCTGAGTGCCATGGTTTAAAGAACACTGATATGCTTGAGAGCATCCATAATGGAATAGAGAGAATGGTATAAGATCTTGAGTCTACATTATATGAAGATCAATTGAAGGAATTAGGTATGTTTAGCTTGGAGAATATATGACTCAGGGCTACATGAGCACTGCCTTCAAGTATTTAAAGATGCCTCTTGTGAAAGAAGGAAGACACTTATTCTATATGGTTACAGAGGGCAGAAACTAGAACAATTGGTGGACTTACAAAGAGGCAAATTTAGGCTTGATATGAAAAGTGTATTGATAATTGGGGCTGGGCTAAAGTTATAAAGGGCTCAGAGAAGTGGTGTGTTCCTCTTCATTGGTGGTCAGATGATTACCAGGTTTATCATAGTTTGGATTCTTTTCATATTGGCATTGCATGAGATGATTGCTGAGGTCCCTTCCAACCACCAAAAATTTTAACAGTGTGAAAAAACAATAACCAGTCAGGAAATTGGAATATTTGGGATGTTGTTCCAATTCTGCCACTAACTAAATGACATTGGTTGAGACATATCTTCCCTGAGATTTAGCTTTTTTACAAAATGAAAGGGTTAGATTAGGTGATTTCTAAGATTTCTTTTATTTCTAAATCAATGAAGTTCCAATTTTCTATCTATAAATTAGTTGACTGGCTAATTCAAACATCAATTACTCAATGATTTATAGAATATTAGAGTGTTCATCTATCTGGTCCTTTTATTTTCCAAAACAGATAACAATGGTCTAGAATGGTGAAATGAATTGCCCACAGTTATTTAGCAGCAGAGCTAGAATTCCACAGAACCAGAGTCTGCTGGCTCAAGTCCAAAATCCTTTTCACTTCAATATGCTGATTAGCCTGATTTTTTTCCCTTTTTCTCTATCTGTTGCTGTGATGTCTTATGGTTACCTCCTGTTTATACATATAAGGATGGATACAACATTATTTCTTTGATTATATTCTATAGCTCAAACATATGCTAATTCTAAATAATCTGTCCCAATTTTGCTACATAAGACTTTACTGTACAAAATGACAAGGAGATGATGCTAACCTTGGATGACTTCAAAATCCAGGACCCTCCACCCTCACAAAACTGCAATATACCTTGGAATCTCTTCAACATCATCATCATTCCAGGGACACAACACATCGTCTTCAGGTCTATGGAAATGAGCTCTGGCTCCTGGAATTTTACATTCTCACTCCTAAGAAGAAATAGTTTCTCATGATTTTTCTGATTTTTCATAGATCAGTGCAATCTACTCTCCCGCCTTCTTGCTATCCCCTTCCAGATTCGGCCATACATCCAACAGTCATGTACTCTGAACAAAAGCAGAATGAGAACTTACCTTCTCAAGATGTCTTTAACATTCTGGAGGGGAGAAGAAGACAAAGGATGTTGAGTGGAAAACATACCAACTGTGGTGTAGCAAGACAAATAGGGTTAAGTCTATCTCAAAAGCTTTCAAAATTTCCTGAAAGCATCCTGATGCACAGAAACAAGGGAGGCTATAAAAGTTACTTCTATGAACTTTTCTACACTAGAGATATTCCAGTTTCTTACTTCTCCCTTGTACTTTCATGATATGTGAACCAGCTCCATTACATTGGGACAGTATTAGTCTTCCTCTGGGCAAACAGGCAACTTCCTATGACTCTAGATCAGTGAACATAGCTTCTGGGGAAGAGGGGGGTAATGGCACTTCTCTAAGCAGCCATTAGAAGAATGGGCCACAACTCTAAGAGGCACCTTAATTAGGGAACATCAGAGATCTAGACTGGGTCAAGCTATTAATAAGTATTAATGTCTGAAAACATCATTCTCCTGCTCAAAAATTTAAATGATTTTGTATTGTTTATGGAATTAAATAGGAATTTAAGGCCTTTCTTAATCTGATTTTAGTGCAAGCCTTATTTAACATTACTTTTTTAAAATTTACTCTATAGTTTGGTTAAACTAGAATAGACTTACTTCTCTATTCTGTTCTCTCCTGTCTCTATAGATTCACAACGCCACATGACCCAGGAACTGAAATGTATTTTCAGCATATTTCTGTGCTTTAAAGTCTTTTCCTTTATTCAAGACTCAGTTCAGTAGCTACCTCTATCATCACCATTATCATCTACATTTATGCGGCATTTTACAAACATTGATAAAATTGTTGTACCCAGTTGACCGTTGAGGAAAGTGAGGCACACACACACACACATACAAGTTTGTTGTTGTTCAGTCATGTCTACTTCTTTGTGACCCCATTTGGGGTTTTCTTGGCAAAGATACTGAAATGATTTGCCATTTCCTTCTCTAGATCATTTTACACATGGAGAAACTGAAGCAAATAGGATTAGGTGAATCGCACAGGGCTTTATAGCTAATGTCTGAGGCCAGATTTGAACTCAGCTATTACTGACTCCAGAGCTAGCACTCTATCTACTGTGTCACCTTGCTGCCCAATCGCATAGCGAATATCAAAACTAGAGCCCAAACTCATATCTTCAGACTACACTACCAGTGTTCTTTTTAACAGATTCTTCCAAGCCATGGGAAAGAATGGATGCTACAACATCTGTCAATCTCTGGGTACATTTTTGAGACCTTCCTGCAATCTAAATTTACTCCTGAATAATTAAATAAGTTCATTCTTTTGTGAACAGGACAATTCTGGCTGTCCCTGAAAGCATTTTTCTTCTCACAAGACAGAGATTCTTGAACATCTGACTTGAGCTAAATCAGTTTTCCTCAAAATTTACTTGGTCCCATATTATAGGGGATCTCCATAGAAATATCATAATTCAAAAGTGATAGTTTACAGTTGTGTCTTTTGTTCTTCCCATACTTAGTAATGTCATAATTGACAAATGATTCTTTCTGGCTCAATGAATGGGGTTACAGCAGAAGAATGTGCCAGTCAGCAGAGGTAGTCCCCAAACAAATTGAGAGGGAAACTTCCTAACGTGAAGAATTTTTATTCGAGGATATGATCCTTTTGGAGTTTTCTATCATCAAAGAGGTGGAAAAAGTCAATTAATATTTATTTCATCACATCTAAGAGGCAGAACTGAGGAGGTAATTTGACTAGAATCACGTGTCTTGGTTTGACTAGAAGCAATAGACAAGGGATTCTTGAGTTTTGACCACTGGATTTCAATTTTAATGTTGATAGGAATGATTTTGTACCATATTGTTTTGTACCATTGCTAAGAATTGTATTTTCATTATGCAGAAATAATTTGATATAGGTATGTATGTTCATTAGCTAAGCATTCTACTATAGTCCATATAATCATGACTTTTGTTAAGTAAATCTTTCTAAAGCAAAAATCTACAGGTGTTTTTTGTAATAAGTTTTATAGTTGTGCTAAGAACAAAGACAAAATCTCGGGAGTTCTGACTATCTGATTTATTTTGGTGAGGAATACTCAATAACTGGTAAACGTAAGGCAAGTTCCTTTTTTAGGAATAACATTAATAGTCTCCAGCAAGCTGAAAGTAATATCTCCTTCATTAAATTTTCTTCAAAATAGATTTCTCCTTTGTTCCTCTCATATTCTTCCTTGAATCATACTTATCTGTCTATATTCAATTCAATTCAACTCGAGAAGCTTTTACTGAACATGTATTAGGCACTATGATAAGGCTCTTAGAATATGATGAAAAAACTAAAATGTTTCCTGCCCTTAAAGTGTTTATATTCTTCTAGTGGTATACTATATATGTGTACATACACACACATGCATGCATACATATATACATACATATGTGTAAGTCCAAAGTAGAAATAAAGCAAATTCAAAGCAGTTTTGGGGGAGAATGAGAACACTAACATCTAGTGACATCAGGCAATGCTTCTTGATGGAGGTAGTATTTGAGCTAAACCTTGAATGGAGCTAAAGGTTGCAAGAAAAGGAGGCAAAGGGAGAAAACACTGCAGATTTTGAGGAAGCTTGGGCAAAGATAGGAGATAAAATGACATACATGGAGAACAGAAAGTAGGCCTGTTTAGTGGGGTTAAAGATCACAAAAGAGAGAGTAGTATGTGATAAATCTAGGGAAAAGAATCTGAAGTCAGATTGTGAAAGGTGTCAATTATCTAACAAAAGAGTTTTCATTTTATTCTAGATACAGCAGGAAACCACTAAAAGTTTTTGACCAAAAGAGTGACGTGGTTGGATCTATACTTTAAAAATAACAATTTTAAAGCTATAAACAATGAATTGAATAAGGGAGAGATTGGGTGAAGGGAGACCAATTAGGAGGTTACTGCAATGGTCTAAGAAGAAAGTGATAAGGATCTGAATCAGTACGGTGACTGTGCGAATGAAAAAATGGGGAAAGATGCAAAAGATGTTATGGAAATTGAATACATAAGACATGGCAACTTATAGAATGTGCAGAATGAGAAAGATTGAGGACTTGAGGTTAACTTTGCGGTCAACTTCCACATGAGAGATGAATGATGTAGATTTGGGAGTCATCTACACAGGGATGGTAGTTGGACCCATGAGTTCACCTAGTGAAGAGAGCATGAAGAAACAAGAGAGCCCGAGACAGAATCTTTATGGATGCTGATGATGCAGGGATGCAGGTAACAATCAAGAAAATAAAGATTTAGGGGCAGCTAGGTGGCACACTAGCCCTGGAGTCAGGAGGACCTGAGTTCAAATTCAGACTCAGACACTTAACACTTACTAGCTGTGTGACCTAAGCAAGTCACTTAATCCCAATTGTCCTGTCTTCTCCCATCCAGAAAAATTAAAAAAAAAAAAGATTTCAGTAGTCAGACATCTAGTATCAGATCAGGGGATCAAGGTTATCTTGAGAACCCAAACAAGAGAGAGTGTTTATAAAGAGGAGGTGATTACCAGTTATTACACACTCCAAAGAAATCAAGCAGACTAAGGACTGAGAAAAGGCCATTTGATTTAATAATTAAGAAATTATTTCCACAAAACAATAGAGAATGAATGTTAAAAATTATAAAGAAAATATTTATCCCCAAGGAGAGATATGGAACATCCTTCTCCTTTTCAGAGTTTAGGGGTCCACAGTTGTATATTGCACACATTTTCTTTTTTTATGTATTGCTTAGTTTTGCAGATTTTTTTTCCTTTTTTTTTTCTTTCTTTAAAAAATTCTTTGTTATAATGGATTACTCTTTGGTAAAGTGGAAATTAAGGGATACTGGTAGAGAGTTAGGTGGTATAAAAACAAAGGATATCATAAAACATATTTTTTGGAAAATAAATGATGGACAGTCTTGGAGGGAGCTGTGTCAGCTGAATGGTGAAGTCAGAAGCCACATTGCAAGGAAATGCAATGTCATGAAATATGAGGAAGTGGAGTCAAGGAATTTAGTTAGTGAGTAGAAGAGCTATTTTAAGAGATATGTATTAGGAGAGATATTTGATGATAGCTTCAGAAGTTGGTAGAATCATGTGAACTTTTTTTTTTAAGGAATGGGTTAGATCAGGAGGTTAATAGGAAACAGACAAGGTGGCATTGGATAGAGAATTAAGAAATAGATACAAGGCATAGTTGAAGTTCATTGTCCCTGGAGATTATAGGCAGGGATGGCATCAAGAGAACAACTGCAGACAGACATTGGCAAGGATAAGGACCAACTCTTCCTCAGAGATCACAGCAAATGAAAAGACAATGAGGGATAAAGTAGAGAGAATATGAATTAGAGAGAAGAAAGAGCTCCCAAAGTATAATCTCAAGTTTCTTCAGAACTTATGAAATGAAATCCCAAGGTTTAAAATGTATAATTGAGAATATTGAAATAAAAGATTCTCCTATCTTGGGGAAAGAAAATGGATTCTTTTTTGAACTTCTGGAATTTAAGATACTGATGAGAAAATAAGGTGAAGAAATCTTTTGAACAGTTAGAGATGGAGTCTGGCAATAAAGATTTGGAAATCATCTGCACAGAGATGATTTATTGAAATCCAGGGAGTAAATAAGTTGTCTGTAGAGAAAGAAGACAGCAAAGGAATGCATCTTGGGAAACAAAAATCTTAAGGATATTTGAAAATCAGGCAGAGAATAAGATGATAGGGGAGGGAGGAGGAGGATAAAGATAGTGTGATATTTTTGAAGACTAAAGTAGAGGAGGAAAATGGTTAATAGAGTCAAAAGATGATTCAAGGAAGAGACGGATTGAAAAGAGTCCTCACATAGGCAAATTGTGGCTAAAGTATCCTATAAGGCCAGCTCTTTGGACCAGAACAGATCAAGTGACAGACATAAGAGTGGTAGACGTTAATGAGATCATTATAGAACCAGCTAAGACTATGTCATCAATATTACTAGTTGTGCTGTCATGGTGACACACCCATCACTGCTTAATGATGGGCCAAGTACTGAGATTTGTGAACACTTATAGTGGAATTGAAAATAGCCTCTGACACATCCTCTCTTCCCCTTTAGTCTCCTCACCTAAGGTCTCTTCCCCTTTAGTCTCCTCACCTAAGTGCCCACTGCTGCAACTACTTCATTTCTACTTCCTCTTTGCTCCATATCTTATTTGCCCACCCAGTCCAATATGACTGGAGACTATACCTCTGTTTTACTTCTGCAGGTATTGTAGCCCATTGTGGAAAAAAAGAAGTAGGCTTAAGTTGTAAAATAAGAAAATCAGACTAGTCATGAAGAACGTCCTCAGAACAAGGTGTGCTAACAGTGGAATGGATGATGAGACCCTGTGGCAGAATGCATATATCTGATATAAAGTGGGGATTATTGATATTTTGGGGGGATTTTTGTGATGTTTTAGTAGGCAATGTAGTAGGAATGTCACTGTACACCTCGTTTCTAGTCCTGGATCTGCCCTTAATTGGCTGAGTGACCATAGACAAATTACTTTTCCTTCTGGAACTCGATTTCTTTACTTAGAAAAAGAGAGGTTTATTGAATGAAAATCCCTTCCGAGTTTAGAATTTTTTTATGTATTTATCCCATTGACTGGGTGTCGGTCACTGAAGTGTGCATTTTAAGAGCTACAACTTTTTCATGAGTTTTGTGGAATAAAATATGACACTTAACACTTTATAGAGAATAGATCATATCACTATATCTTTGTTCCTTTTAGACCTATGACCGTATATTAATGTTTCATTATCCTACTCCTCCCTCAAAATCTCTCTAGAATTCACCTCCTGTAGGTCCCAAGCTGTGCACTGACTACATTTCTCCAACTCTTCGGTTAAATTCCTCAGGGTTCGACTCTGCTGAGCCAGTTTGATCTTGCTTTCCCTCAGTTTTTGTATGGTCACTCTCTCCTCCTCTTCTAGTCTCCGCAGCTGCTGCTGCTCCTCCTGAGCCAGAAATCCACGCTGTTTCTGAAACTCCAACATGAAACGTTGTCTCCATAGGTCCACCTTTTCCTGTAGGAACAAAAATGATGGAGGGTAAGCAATTCCTGTGTGCTCAAGGATATGTATAAGACTGAATACACTCCAACCAGGACCACAGAGACGATAAAAAGGTGAGCTCAACTGAACTGAGAGGAAAGATAAAAGGAGCTAATCTTTGTCAACTTGAGTAAGAAAAAGCTAAATTATGGTTTCATATAAGAGCCTTCAATTTTTGAAACAAGAAGTCATAAGGGGTAATCATATGATCTCCATCTCTAACGGGGAGAGAACAAGAAATAAGGAATGTAAACTATAACATGAAGACAAGAAGAATTTTCTGAGTCATTGATTTTGTAATAGGTGACAAGAGGAGATTGAGAATGGGTATCTTTCAGAGGCAAAGAAACCTGAATATTATTCCCTATGTGACTTGGATATTTTAGAGAGGAGTTCGCCCAGAGCAAAAAATACAAATATGACTTTTTACCATCCCATCTATTAATGTTTTCATATTCAGTGTCATAAATTTTTTGCAATGATGAAAGAGGCTTTCATGCATTGAGTGATGACTTCCTATTGGGGAGAATGCTGGATTGGATACTTAGTGCCTCTATAACCTTGAGCAAGTCACTTAAACTCTCTAAGCCTCATATTAATAAGATGGGATTTCAGAGGTCATCTATCCAAACTCCTCATTTTTATTAATTGAGGCCCAAAAAAGGTAAATGACTTATTAAGTGTCATGCACAAAATGGCATAGGCAGCATTAGAACCAGCTCCTGTGATTCCAAAATTCTTGCTTTTTCTGCTACACCGCAATGAATCTCATTAATTCCAACAGTTCAGAATTAAATAAGCACCCATTATGTTCTAAGCATTGTGTTAGGCAATAGGAAACAAAGACAAAAATGAAATAGCACCCGTCTTCTAAAATAGACCCCTATGGGTATCATTGTGGACCAATGACATGATATTAAAATTCCTGTTCACATCCTCAACAAGACTGTCTGAAAAGGAATCAACTGTAGAATTCCACTTACCTTCCAAATGACTATTTTTTTCCCCACGTTGGTTTCCTGGTTCAGTGCTTCTTCCATCTCCTTCTTCACATGTTCTAAAGCCAACTGGACCTTTACCTATAGTAGAAAATCAACTGGTAGCTCCCTTGACCATGTCCAAGGTCCAAGTTGAAACCGTAAGTCAGGAAATGGTTCCCAAGCATGCATAGCCTATAGTCCCCCAAGGAATCATGGAGTGTTTGAAAGAGATTAATGAATTGATATGAAAACAATAATTAAGCAAATACATCTCCTGCATAGGAAAAGTGTCAATCAATCCATCAATAAACATTTGTTACATGCCTGCTGTGTGCTAGACACTGTACTTATTATTGAGGATACAAGGAAAGCCAAAACAGTCTATTCTCTTGAGCTCATGATATGGTCGGGGAGACAATTTGCAAATAATTGTGTACAAACAAGGTCTCTACAGGATAAATAGGAAATAATCAACAGAAGAAAAGGCCCTAGAATTAGAATTTAGAGATTGGGAAAAGCTTACTATAGAAAATGGGAATTTTTTTTCTGGAACTTGATGGAAATCAGGGGATCCAGGAGTTGGAGATGAGGAAAAAGAGTATTCCATTCATGGAAGATGGAAGGGTAATTGCTCAGATTTGGGAGATGGAGTGATTTGTATGAGGGACAGAAAGACATTGTCAGTGGAACAAAGAGCACACATGGTTGTGTAAGGTGTAAGATTGATTGGAAAGGTAAGAAAACCAGGCAATTAATGATTTTGAATGCCATATTTCTCCTAGAGATGATAGGAAGAGACTAGAATTTGTTGAGTAGGGGAGTGACATGGTCAGACCTGCACTTTAAGAAAATCTTTTTCATAGGTAAATCTGGACTGGGATGAGAAGAGTATTGTTACAGGCAGACCAACTAACAGCTTATTGCAATAGTGGCATAAGGTGATGAGGACCTCTACCACATTAGTTCAGCCACTCCTAATTACCCTTAGTCCTCAGTTTCATCATCTGTCAACTGAGGTTGCTATCTGCTCAGAGGGTTGTTGTGAAAAGGTGCTTTGTTAAACTATAAAATGCTATGCAAATTTGAATTATTATTACCATTTTCTATCTTAACTATTTTTTGACTGAGCAAGAAAATTTAGAGTTATGGATCCAATTCTTCAACATTATGGACAGATAAGGTAAATATAGAGCAAAATCCCTATAAAGATACAAATATTCCCGCAAGGAGTTTACAATTTATTTGGGGAGACAAAGACTAGAAAAATAAGACTAAAACTAGAAAATAAAGACAATATGCAATAAAATGCTAAATATGTTATAGAAATTAGAGAGGAGAGGAGAGTTATTTCTTCCTGATATCTTCTCCCTTACCTTCTCCATCTCTTCCTAACCACTATTGAATCCTTCATAGCAGTAAAAAAAAAAGTTAAGCAAAGCTAACTTATTAAAGAAACCATGTTTGAAAGTGAACGTTGCATTTTACATCTGTGGTGTTTGGGAATTTTTTTTTTAAAAAAAGAGGAGAGAGGGTTATTTTTGGCTCGTACTTCTCTATCACTTGATTCATCTAATTAATCCTGCCCTGCAGGATTAATCAAGCCCTGCAATATCTCTCACATTTGATCCAATCCCTCTCTTTTCACTGCTGCCCCATATTCCACCCACCTCAACTATTACAGTAGTCTTCTAACAGATCTTTCCATTTCTGTACTTCCTCTTTTCCAGTCTGTACTTAGTAATGTTTGCAGAATAATTTTTCCTGTATACATATCTGACTATGTTTGCTTAAAAGTGGCTCAAATAAGTAGTTATTGCCTCCAAAATAAAATTCAAAGTTTTATTCTTCACTACTCGATATAGTTATCATGAATATGTCTGAGATGGGACGTTCTCCTTAAGGAGTAATTGGCAAATTCCCAGGATACTGGACCCCTAAGCAGAAATTTTATGAACTTTCACCATTGTGGTTCCCTTCTCTCTCTCTTCTCAACAAAATATTAAAAGTGAAGATAATTACACAAGACACTGGTCAAAGTTCTTTTATTCAAGTGAGTAATTAAAGATATAGGAAATATTAGGTTGTTCTAGTCAATATTTACGGAGAATAGGGAAATCCTTTTGTGAGTTCATAGATATGGTTGTAGAACGAGCTTGAGAAATCCTATTTACAAAAAGTGAGATGAACCATGCAAGAATAATGCTGCCAGGGATGGAAGCATGAAGATGAAAATGACATCAGCTTCACAATTGCCTTGACAGAGGGGGAATTACAAAATCATAGAATTTTAGGAATGAAATAATTTGCATTTCTAGACTACTTTAAAGTTTTCAAGGCATTTTCCTCACAAAAAAAAGTCCATGAATATCATCTTCATTTTATAGATGAGAAAACTGAGACTGAAAGGGTTAAAAATTACTTGTTTAAGCTAATAAACATCAGAAATAGAACATGAGTCCAGGTCTTCTTGTCTCCAGGCTCAAGACTTTTTTCCCCATTACATCAAATTATTTCTCAGAAAGAGACCTAACAGGCCTTTTTATAAGAGAAATAAGGGATAGGTTTTATCAATGTCAGAAATACCCTGCTTATCTGGAGGCCAGAATTTGGGTGGCCTCAGCCATTTGGAATACATCCAAGAGCAAAGATACAAAATGACAAAGTTCTCTGCGCAGCCAAAATAGCATTAGGGAAACCAACATTTTATGAAATTTATTTAAAGATTTCCCTAGAGTCTTCACTGAAAAAAAAAATACTGATCTTATTTTACACACAATTTTAATCTTCCAGGTCAAAGTATCGCAGGAAGATGGAGGATGACAGAACTGCTATAGTCTGGGACATTGAGATCAGAAAGAAGTGAAAGTTTATAAGTAAAGTATAGTGGAAAAAAATAGTATGAGAAACAGATAAAAGACTGGGACTAATTATGGCAGGTACAAAAAAGCCCTATACTCTGACTGTATAATAGTAAAGTGAAAAAAAGTACACATTTATGGTCCTGAGTCACTAAGAAAAAGTTGATGTTCAAAGCCTATATAAAAAGAGAGGGGACAAAATGTCACAAATTTAGAGAGATTTTTATCAAAAATAGTTATGATACAATCAGTCCATAAATAAGCATTGCCTACTATGTACCAATTGTTGTGTTGGGTACTAGAAAATTTGAGAGAAAAGCGAGGAACAACTAGGAGAAAAGAGTGAAAACATTCTAAAGAGAGAGATATCTATACAAAGACAAGCTGGAAAATCATATACAGGAATAAGAAGGATAGTCTGCTTGGATTGTAGAGCATGAGGAAGAATAATGTACAATCAGCTTAAAAAGATAGTCTGGAGTCAGATGGAGAAAGCCTTTAAATACCAAACAAGATGAGGACTTAATTTTTCCTTTTTTATTTTTTTTTAAACTTTTGTTTATTTTTAGTTTGTATCATTCATTCCCACAGGATTTTGAGTTACAAATTTTCTCCCCATCTTTCCCCCGCCCACCATCCTAAAATAGCAATCCCACTATATACCCCTCCCCCAATCTGCTCTCTCCTATATCCTCCCTCATCACCCCTCTGACTTTCCAGTAGGGCAAGATGGATCTCCCTATCCCAGTGCCTGTATATATTATTTCCCAGTTGCATGTAAATAAGAATAATGATAATATATATACATATATATATGTGTACATATATATTTTTAACATTTGATGTTAGAGCTTTAAATTCTAGATTCTTTCCTTCCTCCCTAGTCACCCATGCCCACTGGAAAGACAAGCAATTCAATATAGGCTGTACATGCGTAGTTACGCAGAACATCTCCACAATGGACATATTGTGAAAGACTGACTATATTTCCCTCCTTCCTATTCCGCCCCTCACTAGTTCTATTCTCTACTTTGTCCTTGTCCCTTTACAAAAGTTTGTGCTTCTAACAACTCTCATCCCTAACCTGCTCTCCCTCCAGCCTCTCCCCTCTCATGTCCATCCCTCCTACTCTTTTGTAGGCCAATATACCCAATTTAGAGTTTATGTAATTCCTTCCCTAAGCTAAATTCAATGAGAGTGAGGTTAACCCATTCCCTTTAGTCTCCCTGTTCTTCCCCTCCATTGTAACAGTTATCCCTTGCCTCTTCTATATGAGAGAATTAACCCCATTCTGTCTCTCCCTGTCTCCTCTCATACTATTCGTCTCTCACCTCTCAATTTCACCTTTTAAAATGTTTTTCCATCCTATTCAATTGATCCTGTGCCCTCTGCTTATGTGTACCTGTACACATAGAAACACACACTCACATATGTATTCATATACTTATACCCTCCTATACAGACATATATGTAGGTATACATATATATACATTTATATTCCCTTCAACCAACCCCCTACTGAGAAAAGTTTCATAAGTTACAATTATTGTTTTTCCATGTTGGCATGTAAATAGTTCTACTTTGATAAGTTCCTTATGAGTTCTTTTCCATGTTTACCTTCTCATGCTTTTTATTTTTGAATGTCAAATTTTCCATTCAGTTTTGTTTTTTTCATCAAGAATGCTTGGAATGACCTCATTGAATGACCATGTTTTCCCCTGGAACATTATACTCAATTTAGCTGAGTAAGTGATTCTTGCTTTTAATCCTAGCTCCCTTGATCTCTGGAATATCATATTCCAGGCCCTTCAATCCCTTAATGTACAGTCTGCTAGATCCTAGGTTATCCTGACTGTGTTTCCACTGTTTTCAAATTGTTTCTTCTTGGCAGCTTGTAATATTTTCTCCTTGATCTGCAAACTCCAGAACCTGGCTACAACATTCCTAGGAGTTTTATTTTTAGGATCTTTTTCAAGAGGTGATTGGTGAATTCTTTCAAGTTCTATTTTGCCCTCTGGTTCTAAAATATCATGGCAATTTTCCTTGAGGATTTCTTGAAGGATGCTTTCTAGGTTCTGTTTTTGATCATGGCTTTCAGGTAGTCCAATAATTTTTAAATTGTCTCTCCTGGATCTATTTTCCAGGCCCATGGTTTTTTCAAGGAGATATTTCACATTGCTTTCTATTTTTTCATTTGTTTGGATCTGTTTATTAGTATCTTGATTTCTCATAAAGTCATATGCTTCCATTTGCTCCACTCTAATTCTGAAGGAATTATTCTCTTCAGAAATCTTTTGAGATTCTTTTTCCATCTGTCAAATTTGACTTTTTTTAGGCATTCCTCTCCTCATTGGCTTTTTGAGCCTCTTTTGTCATTTGAGTTCATCTGTTTTTTATGTTGTTATTTTCTTCAGTCAGGTCATTGACTCTCTTTTCATGATTTTCTTGCATCATTCTCATTTTTCTTCCCAATGTTTCCTGCACTTCTCTTATTTGGTTTTCAAAATCCTTCTTAAGGTGCTTTATGGCTTGTAGGAAGCCTTAATGTTTCTTGGAAACTTTTGGTGCAGGAGTTCTGACTTTACTGTCTTCCTCCAGTTCCATCCTTTGATCCTTTTTGTCCCCAAAAAAGGAATCTAAAGTAGGATTGCTGTTCTTACTTTGCTTCCTTTGCCTGCTCATGTTGCCAGTCAGTTACTTGACTTTTGGGGTCAGTAGAAGTCTGCTTTCAGGAGGGAGTGCTTTGTCCCAAATTGCTGGGGTTTTCACAGCTGCCAGAGCTATTAGGAGGCCGCCGTCTCTGCCACTCCTACCAGCTTTTGCTCAGTGGTCACACACCTCGGGACCACCATCCAAGACTGCGATCCCTATCCAAGCATGCTAAGGCAAGATCACTTAGCCTCTGAATGATTGCTTGGCCACCCTGCAAGCTGTAGGCTAGAAGCTCTGAAGTAGCCACATGGAGGCAGTTGCAGGGCTGCTGCTGTCACTTCTCTCCCTGGAGGCAGATGGTGGGACTCTCTCCCCTAAATTTAGCCAAGTTCCACTCACCTATCACTTTGTCCTTGTTCCTTATGGGTTAATAATTCTGGAAAGTGCCACAACTGCCAGTGATCCACTCTCCTGAAAGCTCCAGCCGCGCCTTGTTCTGGCCTACCTAGGGCTATAGCGACAGTTTTGTGTGGTGCTATTCTGGGCTCCCAGTGTGCTGCAATGAACCCTTTCCATCTGCCTGCCAGGCTGCCTTCAGAGGGAACTTTGTTACTCTGTCATTTTGTGGGCTCTGGAGCTCTAAAATTTGTTTAGAGTTATATTTTATAGGCATTTGAGGTGGTTATGGGTGGGAGCCACAAAG
Organism: Pseudochirops cupreus; assembly: GCA_028627135.1. Taxonomy (NCBI): domain Eukaryota; kingdom Metazoa; phylum Chordata; class Mammalia; order Diprotodontia; family Pseudocheiridae; genus Pseudochirops; species Pseudochirops cupreus. Next base: position 189,346,871 of record CM053584.1, on the reverse strand, counting down.
TTCTCCTGCTTCTAAGCCTCCATCTTGACTCCACCCCCGACTTAATTTTTTCTTAAGGGAAAAAGGGAGACACAATCTTTTTTAGGTAGAGAAATGATGTACTTAGATATGTGTCTAAGAAATATCAATCTGGCTTCTCTGAGGAAAATGGATTTGTGAGGTAAAAGACCAGTAGTAGGCTATTGCAATTGTTTAGGCAAGGGGTAAATACTTTGTAGGCAGAAGCAGAGAATCTCTACATAGTTAGTAAAAAACAAGACCTGGAGCTGACTATGCCACCGATGATGAGCTCCTTATTGCAAAATTCAGACTTAAATTGAAGAAAGTAGGAGAAACCATTAGACGGTGTAGGTATGACCTAAGTAACATCCCTTAAGAATATGAAGAAGCGATGAATAGATGTAAGGAATTAGATATGCCTGAAGAACTATGGACAGAGATCGACGATATTGTACAGAGGCAGCAACAAAAAACAACCCAAAGAAAAATAAAAATCAAGGAAGGAAAATGGCTGTCTAATGAAGCTTTCCACATAGCTTGAAAGGGGAACTAGAAACTAAATTGTCAACATTTGCTGGATTATGGAGAAAGCAAGGGAGTTCTAGTAGAAAAAAAACAACCAACCAACCAAAAAACCCATCTACTTCTGCTTCCTTGGCCACACATTGACCTTTGATTGCATGAATCACCACAAAATGTGGCAAGTCTTCAGAGATAGGAGTACCAGATCATCTTATTTGGCTCCTGAGGAATCTGTATGTAAGTTAAGAAGCAACAGTTAGAACCCAACATGGAGCAACTGATAGGTATAAGATTGGAAAAGGAATATGACAAAGCTGTATATTACTCCCTTATTTAACTCGTATGCAGAATGCATCATGCAAAATGCCAAGATGGATGAATCAAAAGTCATAATTAAGGTTGCCAGGAGAAATATCAACAATCTCAGATATGCAGATGATACCACTCTGATGGCAGAAAATGAAGAATTAAGAAATCTCTTGATGAGGGTGAAAGAAGAGATTGTAAAAGCTGGCTTGAGGGTTCCCCCCACCAAAAAAAGAAAAAAAGATTCTGTCAACTGATCCCATCACTTCTTGGCAAATAGAGAGGGAAGAAATGGAAATTGTGTCAGATTTTATATTCTTGTGTTCAAAGATCACTGCAGATGGTTACTGCAGCCACGGAATTAAAAGGGAAGCTATGGCAAATCTAGAAAACATACTAAAAAGCAGAGCTATCACTTTGCCAACAAACGTCTGTGTAGCCGAAGTAATGGTTTTTCCAGTAGTAACGTATGCTGTGAGAGCTGGACTATAAGAATAGCTAGGTACCACAGAACTGATACTTTCAACTTATAGTGATGGAAAAGACTTTTGAAAGTCCTGTGGACATCAACAAGATCAAATCAGTTAGTGCTTAAAGATATTCATTCAGACTATTCATCTATAACATCTTAAACATCTATTCCTAAATGTCCCACAGGTATCTGAAATTCAGTGTGAGACTAAAATAGAGTTCATTATCTTCCTCGTTTTAACCAACCCCTCCTTATAAGAAAATAGGATTAATTTGAAAATACTCTGATATTGGGAAAGCATGAAAGCAAAGGGAGAAGGGGATAGCAGAGGATACACAATGAATAGGTAAGCAGTGAGCATGAGCTTGGACAGACTTTGAGAGATAGTGGAGAATAAAAGGATCTGGAATGACCATAGTCCAGGGGTCCTGAAGAGTCAGATATGAGTGACTGATTTAAGGCCCTGAGTCACTAAGAGAAAGTTGGTGTTCAAAGTCTATATGAGAAAGGAGGGGACAAAATGTCACAAATTTAGAAAGATTTTTTTTTTATCAAAAATGTTTATAATACAGCAACAAAGGCAAGGGGCAAAGTAGGCCTGGAGTAGCGTGATTGTGTTTGGAGTAGAGAGAAGAGGAAAGTTGTGAAAGATGTTGAGGAGATAGAATTGGCAATATGTGGTGATTGATCAGATAGAGAGTGAGTGAGAGATGATGAAAGAATGAAGCACCAAGGATAACTTCTAGGTTTCAAATATGTGAAAAATGGTGATACCTTCAACGAAAAAAAAGGTTATACGAAGAGGTGAGCTAAAGGGAAAAGATAATGAATTGTATTTTGGACACAATGAGTTTCAGATACCTGTGGAACATCTAGAGATAGATTTTCAGGAACTCAAGAGATAGATGAGGCCAGAAAATACAGAGCTTTATGCATATATATGCCACAGTCTGCATATATGCATATATGCAAATGTATGAATGTACACATACATACATACATACATACATATGTGTGTATTTATATAGATAGATCCCATGGAAACTGATGAGATCACCAAGTGAAAGGGTATAGAAGGAAAAGAAGTAGGGAAGATTGTTGAGGTACATTTATACACAGAGGGTAGGACATGGATGGTATGCTTTCAGAGTACATTGGGAATGAAAGGCTCAACAGATAGGAAGAGATTCATGACAAAATAATATCGCAAAACCCCAAGCAGATAAGAGTATTTGGAAGAGGGATTGATCATAAGTGTAAGATGTAACAGAGAGATCAAGAAGTATGAGAGTTTTGAAATAAAGTCATTGTATTTAACAACAAGGAAATAATTGGTCATCATGGAGAAAGCTATTTCAGTGGAATAGTAGTTTATAAGCCAGAATGAAAGAGATTAAGAAGTGAGAAGTGAAAAAGTGAAGGCCATGAGTGTAGACAGTTTTTTTATCCCCTAGAAGTTTAGAAGGGAAGAGTGATATGAGGTGATAGTTTGCGGGATTGGTACTATCAAGTGAAGTATTTTTATTTCTTTTTTATAAATATGGGAGAATTCTAGGCATGTTTGTAGGCAGCAGGGACCAAGCCAGTAAATAAGGCAAGGTTGAAAATTCGGGCAAGAGAGATAAATGAAGGGACAAGTTCCTGAAGATGGGAGGGAATAGATCAAGAGCAAAAGGAAAAGAGTAATAAAAAATGAGTACAAATGAGAGAAGTGCATTCTAGGCAGGAACCAAATGTATAACTACAGTATATATATTTAGGAGATTTGTTAACAAACAAGATTGGAAATTAAATCAAAGACTATTCTGTGGAGAGGCAGCATCACGGTGTATACATTCTGAAACATAGGTATGAATCATTTAAGTTCTTTGAGTCTGTTTCACCATGTATAAGTTTTGGATACTAACTGGTACCTATCTCATAGCCTTGTTGTGAGAAGAGCAGTTTGTAATCTTTTTATGTGATATTACCAAGAGGTCACTAAAGTGAACTGTCTATTTCCCTTGGTTTTCAGATGGATATGAGTATGAAAAACAATTAATTGCCCTCACCAAAAGTAATACTTGGGTTACATTGAAACCTATATCTATTCATTTGAACTATAAACCACTTCAAAAATGCTGACTTTCTTAGGAAATCTTTCCTAATTCATAGTAATAGCACACACACTTTATTTCCCAGCTACTTTAGAATATTCTTTGATCCTAGAACATGTCCTCTGATATCTTGCTTTGGTCCCTATTTTGCTTTTCTTTGTACCTGGTACCTTTGTACCTTTCTTTCTTCCCCTCCCCTGTCAAATTCTTACCCCGTTACTTAAAGTCAAATTAAATGCCACAGAATCCAGTAAGTTTTTCTTTATTTCCTCCAAGAGTAACAAATTTCAGCTTTGTACCTTACGCAGCATTTTGGTTTTTTTTTTTTACCTTTCTAATACATTTTTGTAATATTGCATATAATAAGCACCTACATCTTACACTACTAGTATAAACTGCATGAGGGCAAGAGATGTTATATCTAAATTTTTTAAAAATCTCCTTTGGCACATAAAATTATGCTTTTCACTCACCAAGGGCTCAAAAAATGTTGCTATATTAAAATGAACTCCTCTCCAATCCTGAGGCAAAGGGATACATTTCTTACCTTATAACTTCTGGTAGCTTCCTCTATAGGAATGGTCTTGTGGTTTCTGTGCTCTGGGGAGGTGTCACAGATCCAGCACAATGGAATTTGGTCTTCTTCACAAAAGTGGTTTAACTCCTCTTTATGAATCTCACATAACCAGGTTTTCTTTGTACTAGAGCTTAAGCTCAACTGCTTGATGCTTTCCACCATGCTGGCCAGTTGTCTATTGGGACGAAAACTATTCTGTTGAAATTGACTCCGGCACTGGGGACAGGAGTAGACACTCCCTTGAGAAATGTCTGATTTTTCACAGAATTCGGTGATGCACTGGAGACAGAAACTGTGGCCACAGTCCACACTAACTGGATCCTCTAAGAAATCCAGGCAGATTGGACATTTTGCTTCTTCCTTAAGTCTCTCTACAGCAAAACCTGTAGCCATGGCTGTTGCTTTCCCCAACATCAACACACCCACTGCCTGGCTTTTTTGATAGCAGCTGCTATTTCTCACCAACATGACTGTACTGATCCCTCCCTTATTTTGAATGAAGGGACATTAGAAATTTGAGAAATGTATTTCTTTCATGTGTTTCTTTCCATGCCCCCTAGACATATGCCAAATTAAGTTATATTATTGAGAAATTAATTATGTTTATTTTTTAAAAAGACCTCCATAATGTCCCATTTATCTCCTCTGGCCATGAAAACTTTTACCATTAATGCCTTTGCATCAGCCTAATTTTATTATTTTCAATTAATTAAATTTGTTTTATTAATTATTTTCATTTATTTTAATATCATATATTAATTAATAAATGCAGTGTACTGCAATGGACAGAGCACTAGATCAAGTCCCAGACTGACACAAACTTGTTACTGCTATTATTGTTAGAGCATTAGTGAGCCTTTTTACCCTTGGAAAGAATAATTACAATTCCTTTAAATTTTCTCCAGCCTAAGGATTTGACTTTGTTGTTTAAATAGTTAAAAAGACTCAAAATAAATCCTGAAACAGGAAAACTGGCAAAAAGATAGGGTGAAACAGTCTTTTAGTCCAAGAAACTTGTAGGATCAGAAAGAAAGGTCCATCTCACTCAGGTTCAGGATGGGAAGATCCCAGGAAACCAACAGCAAGCCCCACCTCAGCAAAACAAGGCCTAAGTATCTCTTGAAAGAAACGGAAGGTGTGAACTCTGTCTCCTGTTGCTGATGTAACAGGGAGGGGTTGGCTGAGACAGGAAGCCAATCTGTGTGTGTGTGTGTGTGTGTGTGTGTGTGTGTGTGTGTGTGTGTGTGTATAAGAAGAGCTCCTGAGACAGAGAATCAAGAATTTTTATTCCTGGTGGAGGAAGCAGAATTGTTTCAACATCTGGGAGCTGATCTGTTACTGTACTGAGACCAGAGTTGGAGTTTTCTATGAGACCAGAATATGGTGAAGGCAGAAGTGGCTGCTGCCACCTGGAAGGCTGAGATTTCTTCTGGGAACTAGGGTCAGCAAAACTGCAGGAGGACTGAAGAAGCATGACCAGGATAAGGCTTTGTTTGTTTATGTCTGGGTTGATCCTTGAATTCCTGGCAACAGAAGGTTGTGAAGGTTTTGAGATGTGATGGACCCTGTGAACTTCAGTGTGTAGCAAGAATTGCCCATAGGAGTAGATGAGAATCTAGGAACTGTCTGCCTCCAAATCCAGGTGACTATTTGGCAGATTCAGGTAGGAGCTGGGACCATGGAAGGGAATCCAGAGAATCTGGGAGACCAAGTCAAGATGAAGAAAAGGCTTCTCCTTGAATATTGAACATGTGATGAAACTGAAGTTTACTAGACACAGAGGGGTAGAGGATTTGTGTAATTTTCTAATGACTGTATTTAGTGATTAATGATACTTAGTAATTGTGAATCTGGATAAGTAACTGATTAAGTTAACTTATGATTGCCCCATGAGTGGAAGATTGATTATTGTATTGTGAGATGATTGAATCATTAAGTAAGGAGGGTTTCCCACTTAGAGAAACCAGATGATTGTTCTTTTGTTCTTTGTTCCAAATACTGTGGTCACTTTGGTGAAAACTATGTGGCCATTCTAATGTAATGCTGTGAACACAATATTGTGATTTTCTGTGATAAGATGTAATGTTGTGAATATTATACTGTACGTTGATTTTCTGAGAAGGTTTGCCTTGATTTGTTATGGAATAAATGGAGTGTTCATTATACTGTGTAATCAGAACCTTAAAAGCTGTTAACAGTAGCATTCTTTTGGGAAGCTGGTTGTGCATGGTGTTACACATAGTGAAGATCTCAGGGGTCAAGCAATTGGCTGGAAATATGAGCAAGCACAGGACTTACAAACAGACCATAGAATCCTTTTTTGGGGACAAAAAGGATTAAAGCATGGAATGGGAGGAAAACAGTGAAGTCAGGACTCCTGCATCAAAAGCCTCCAAGAAAAAAATGAACTGGTTACAGGCCATGGAGGAGCTCAAGAAGGATTTTGAAAATCAAGTAAGAGAAATGGAGGAAAAATTGGGAAGAGAAACGAGAATGATGCAGGAAAATCATGAAAAGCAAGTCAACAGCCTGCTAAAGGAGACCCAAAAATACACTGAAGAAAATAACACCTTAAAAAATAAACTAACTCAAATGACAAAAGAGGCCCAAACAGCCAATGAGGAGAAGAATGCCTTAAAAAGCTGTATTTACCAGATGGAAAAGGAATTTCAAAAATTCACTGAAGAGAATAACTCCTTCAAAATTAGATTGGAACAATTGGAAACTAATGATTTTTATTAGAAATCAAGTTACTATAAAACAGATCCAAACAAATGAAAAAATAGGTAATATAAAATATCTCATTGGAAAAACCACTGACCTGGAAAATAGATCCAGGAGAGAAACTGTAAAAATTATTGGACTACCTGAAAGCCACGATCAAAACAAGAGCCTAGACATCATCTTTCAGGAAATTCTCAAGAAGAAGATGGTGGTGTGGAGCCAGGAGAACTCTGCAGCTCCCACACAGCCACCTCAAATACCCATAAAATATTACCCTAAAAAATTTTAGGGCTCTAGAAATCACAAAAGTACAGAAAAACACATCTCCCACTGAAGGCAGCTCAGCAGGCCAGACAGGAAGGGCTCATCACAGGGTGCTGGGAGCCAAAACCAGCCCCTCCTGAAACCATGGCTTAGCCTGGGGCGGCCAGGACAAGCCACAGCTGGAGCCTTTAGGAGAGTGGATCAGCAACTGTTGTGGTGGTTTCCAGAATTATCAAGCCATAAGAAATAAGGACTAAGTGAAAAGTTAGTGGAACTTGGGCTAAATTTGGGGAACAGGACATGGCCAAATTGCCCCCAGGGCAAGGAAGCAGCAGAAGCAGCACAGCCATCTCCACATGGCTGCTTCAGAGCTCGCAGCCTGCAGATTGCAGGGGGGCCAAGTGATCATTCATGGGCTAAGAGCTCTTGCCTTAATTGGACTGGATCAGGATTGTGGTCTTGGGTGGTGGTCCTCAGGTGCATTTTCAGTGAGCCAAAGCTGGTGGGGGCTGCAGCAGACTCTTAATAGCGCCAGCAGCTGTGAAAACACCAGCAATTTGGAATAGAGCTTTCCCCTCTGGAAGCAGAGTTCTGTTGATGCTAAACACCTTCAGATAGAGAACTGATGGACTCAGAGTGCACTTTGAAGCACATTTTTTCTTTATTTTTCCTGTCTTTTTTTTGAACATGGCAAATGTAGAAAATGTTTTACATGACTATGTATATAATAAAATATAATGTGTATACATATATGACTGTGTGTATATGTCATATGTAGTATATATAATAATATAATGTCACATCTTTTTTTTTCAATGAGTATGGGAAGGGGAAGCAGGAGAAAAAGAATATGGAACTAAAAATAAATTTTTTAAAAAAGAAGATAAAAGCAAGAGCAGAAATTTGCTAGAAGGGATGAGGGTAGATGGGGATCATTTGGGCAACTAGAGCGGTTTGCCTTAACCAGAGGCCCATCTCTTTGTGTGAGAGAAAGGTGAATGGAGGAGATATTGTCAGAAGACATCTGGATGATAGGAGATAAGGAGGAAAGAAAGGTGAGTTCTTGGTGAATTTTTCAGTAAAACATAAGGCAATGTTCTGGTATTCCACATTGCCTCTATATTAAATTAACTTAATTTAATTAAAATATTTGCTTTAAAACTGTTGTGAAATTAAGAACTAGTGCTAACCAAACTCTCCTTCTTGCTATTCTTCACACACAAATTCCATATGTAGTCTCTTTGTTTTTATACAGGCCTTCCTTACTGCCACCTCTTACAATGCTTAGTTTTCTTTAAGTAGGACTTCCTTTGCATGGCCTTTCTTGATTCATTTAGATTCTACCACATTCTCCAAAAATCACCTTTCATTTATTTTGGATATGTGCTCATGTTGTCTACTTCAGTAGAATGTAAAATCCTTAGGCATTTATCAGAATGTAAAATCCCCTAGCACATGGGAGGTACTTTTTTTTAAATTGTAGATTCTATTTATTTATTTATTTTTAGTTTTCAACATTCAATTCCACAAGACTTTGAGTTACATATTTTTCTCCCCATCTTTCCCTACCCCCCCATCCCAAAATAGTAAGCCTACTGAATACCCCTTCCCCCAATCTGTTCTGTCTTATATCCTTCCCCATCCTCTACCCCGCCTTCCTTACTTGCTAACTTTCTAGTAAGGCAAGATGGATTTCTATACCCCAGTGACATGGGAGGTACTTTTTAAATGCTTTTCATTGATTAAAAGAGTGAGTTAAAAAAGAAAAGAAGGGTTAGGGAAAAGAAAAATAATAATACATTCTTGTATATTCTGACTTATAGTCTTTATTCTTTTTTCATTCTTTAAGGAATTCACTTCAACTTAAACTCACCAACTTGATATATACAACCTCCGTGATGTGCCTTCATTTATTATAAATAGGAAAGATTTCTATAACAATTCTAGTCACCATGGAAATAGGAAAGTTTAATCTATTGGGATATCTTCTTTAAACCGCTGTCTTTTGGCACTAATTATTTTGCTGTCTCCCCATATTCATTGTGTGGTAAATGTGAAATTCCAGGAGTGAATACTTTAAGAAAAATTATGCTCTTAGAGACTTATTAAAATGATAAATCAATGACTAATTTTGTCTTTCTGTGCTTTTGTTTTTCTTAAGAGGTATGTATAATCGTTCCTTGGAAGGTTGTTTATCAATCATCTATAGCTAGTTATTTCTGTTCAATACTGAATTTAATCCCAAATGGTCATGTGGAGCTTGCCTCATATTCCTTTTTGATACCATTCCTCCATGTATTCATTCTAGAAAATAACTTGGAAAGTTTTTTTGTTGTTGTCCTCTGGAAGTAGGTCACAACTAACCATCTTGAAAACACATGTCCTTAAGCTAAAGGGTGAGTGGGCCAGAGAATATAAAAGACTTAGTTTGACCCATCTACTCTACTTAAAAGATAACTCAAAGTACATTCATTATTGAGTGATCAATCATTCAACAAGAATTTATTAGGTCTGTTATAAAGGTTATCCAGATGAACCCTCTCTTCTATGCCATCTTTGAGACATGGCCACCCAGTATCTAATGAAAAATAAATAAACATTCCTTTTTATGGCTGTTTGGACCTGTAATTTTTTTTGATGAGGGGATCTACCAGTAAGGAAGTTTCACTACAAATGCAGAGTAAAAAGTATTTTGCAATTTAGTTTTAAACAATTGCCTGTGGATATTAAGAGATGATCTGCTATACATGTGGAAATTTGAACTCATGTTTTCCTGACTCCAAAGCCATCGTTGATCACATCTACCATGCCTCATTGCCTTTCACCTTTTACATAAAAGAATGATTATACTGACCCATTAGCAGTATATTTTTGCAGATACGTTTGCAGATATTTTGATAATACTTTAATAATGAAACTGGTGTAGGGCAGCTAGGTGGCCCTGGAATCAGGGGGACTTGGAGTTCAACTTTGACCTCAGATACTTAAAACTAGCTATGTGATCTTGTGCAAGTCACTTAACCCCAATGGTCCCCTCCAAAAAGAAAAAAAAATAATGGCACTTGTTTTTGGTTGAAAACTAATTTATTGCTCCTCTTGTTAGTAATGTTATATATTTGCAAAACAGCTGGACAAAATTCAAATTGTTATATATCCTTAGCGTACATTTTTTTGTGTGTGAAACTAAAACTGATTAAAATTGAGATAAAACCTGACCACCCTGATCTCAATAATAAAATATTTCATGTTTTTTCAGTAAACCATACAACTACTGAACTCTCTTTTCCACTTTTTTTGCAATAAAATATTTTAATATTATCTGCAGATCATTTACTTATGCATTTTCATTTTACAACTATGAGAAAAAAAGACTTTGATGGCTAAATTTTTCAACGTAACAGAGGAAGTTTGTCAGAGACAATACTTGAACCCTTGTCTTCTCAATTCAGTATTCAGTCCTCTTTGTATATCACAGTTCCTCCCTGGATAAATCCTCAACTAGATTTGTACCTTAAAGGTTCTATTATACTACCTGTTGAAACGGTTAATTCATTGAAACAGCTATTTTAACTGACATTGATTGAACATGATTTATTTCCATTAAAATGATTAGCTATGTGACTGAATTAACAGAATTGTCATAAGATCATAGGATCAGTTCTAGAGCTGGAAGGTGTCACAGAGTATTTGACTATATCTAAGTTTAAGAATATCAGTGTTGGAAGAATAATCACCAGTGACATAGTCATCTTCTGGGTGTTGTACTAGTGTTTAATAACATAATTTTTGTTGAGCAATATTGTCTTTGGGGACCGTTTTCTTAATGATATATAGATTTCCTTTGCATCTTTTCAAGGATTATATGGGGGGGGGGAGGTTGTATATAATAAAAGAAGGGAACCAGTTCTTCAAGAAATGCTACCTGCTTGAAAAGGAAATTCTAACTTGCCCCACCCTCTTTTAGTCATCAGCAGGTAATGTCCAATTTTTCTCCTCAAGGGAATATAATCCTGGCATGGGAAAAATGAAGATGTTGCAAAGGTTACAGGACTGGAAATGCAGAGTTGCACTACAATGTTTCCTTTCCACATTTGTCTGGCGTCTCTTGGCTAAAGATATCTTCCTCTTTTTCCAGTCCTTTTGCAGTTGGTGGAGAATGAGGTCAAATAAGCAGGTAAGGGAAAGGAATATTTGTATGGGTGGTATTACAGGTAAAGATGAAAGTGTTATGGTTGTTACAGAAAGAATCCATAAATTTATCCAATAATGACAAAAACTTGAATCCTCAAGCTTGGAAGGAGTCATTTTCCTGACTCCAGGCAGGACAATATTGCAATTATTATTTGCCACCTCTCCATGTACAACCAATAAAGCACTGTCATTGAATTGAATATTTAATGACCACAAAATCATAGCATCATAAGTTGAAATGAGCCTCAAAGATCTTTCTGTTTCTAGCAACCCCTCTGTAACATGCTTGTTCAAGGATTGTTTAGATTCAGTTTGTGTACTACTAGTGATAGATACTGTACCTCAGAGAGCAGCCCACTTCATTTTAGGAGAGCTAAAATTGTTAAGTATTTTGTCATTCTGAGCTACAGTTTGTCTCCCTGCAACTTTCAACCACTGATCTTATTCTGCTTTCTGGAGCCAAGCAGAAAAAGTGACTGCTACATGAAAGAATTTCAAATATTTAAAGAAAGCTAACCTGTCCCCTTCAACTTCCCAAAACACTAGGTTTTTTTTCCCCCTTTTTTACTAAAGAAGTTGCTTCAGTTTTTTCTCATATAACACAGTATCTTTCTTTACTATCATTGTTATCATTCTCTGAGTATGCTCTAGCCTTCCCATAGCTCCCCAGAAAATATGAAAATCTAACACTGAACTTATTGACCATAAAATCCATTTAGTGAGCCCAGAAACTATGCATTATACTCTTATTACTGGAATCTAAGGTATTTTCTTTTGCTGTTGCTTATTTTGTTTTGATTTTGGCAATACACCTCATTGTTAAATCACAATGAAGTTGCAGTCCACAATAACCCATTAATCATTTTCATAGGAATTGTTTTCTAAGCACAATTCTTTTTAACTAATTAATTAATTAATTTTCTTGTTTACATCACTCATTTCCACCAGATTTTGAGTTACAAATTTTCTCCCCATTTTTGTCCTACCCACCACCTCAAAACAGCCATCCCACTGTATAGCGCTTCCCCCAATCTGCTCTCTCCTATGTCCTCCCCCGTCGCCCCTCTGATTTTCCTGTAGGGCAGAATAGGTCTCCCTGCCCCAGTGCCTGTATATCTTAATTCCCAGTTGAATGTAGTTAATAATAATCATATATATATTTAACATTTGATTATAGAACTTTAAATTCTAGATTCTTTCCCTTCCTTCCTCATCACCCACCCCCACTGGGAAGACAAGCAATTCAATACAGGCTGTACATGTGTAATTATGCAGAACATCTCCACAGTGGACATATTGTGAAATACTGATTATATATCCCTCCTTCCTATCCCTCCCCCACCTTGTTCTATTCTCTACCCTGTCCCTGCCCCTTTACAGAAGTGTGTGCTTCCAGCAACCCTGCCCCCCACACTCCCCTCCCCTCCATCATCCAACCTCTCACCCCCATCTCCCCTACTCTCCTGTGTGGCAAGATACCCAGTTTAGAGTTTATGTCATTCTTTCCCTAAGCCAAATTCAATGAGAATAAGGTTGACCCTTTCCCTTTTGCCTTCCTGTTCTTCCCCTCCATTGGAACAATTATTCCTTGGCCCTTATATATGAGATGATTAACCCCAAGAATGGGGTCTCTCCCTGTCTCCTCTCATTCTAATACTCTCCCACCTCAGAATTTCACCTTTTAAAGTATTGTCCCTTCCTATTCAATTGATCCTGTGCCCTCTATGTACACATATATACACACACTCAGATATGTCTTCATATACAAACCCTCCTATATAGACATATGTGTATGTATACATATATATATACATTTGTATTCCCTTCACCTATCCTCATACTGAGAAAAGTTTCATAAGTTACAGTTATTGTTTTTCCATGTTGGCATGTAAATAGTTCCAATTTGATAAGATCCTTATGATTTTTTTAAAATGTTTGCCTTCTCATGCTTCTTGTATTTGAGTGCCAAATTTTCTTTTCCGTTCTGGTTTTGTCAGCAAGAATGTTTGAAAGTCCTCCACCTCACTGAATGACCACATTTTCCCCTGGAACGTTATACTCAGTTTTGCTGGGCAGGTGATTCTTGGTTTTAATTCTAGCTCCCTTGATCTCCAGAATAATCGTATTCCAGGATCTTCAATCCCTTAATGATGGAACCCAGGAGCTGCTAGATCCTGGGTTATCCTAATTGTGTTTCCACAATATTCAAATTGTTTCTTCTTGGCAGCTTGTAATATTTTCTCCTTGATCTGGGGAATCTGGAACCTGGCTATAACATTGCTTAGAGTTTTTTGGGGGGGATCTTTTTCAAGAGGTGATTGGTGAATTCTTTCAAGTTCTATTTTTCCCTCTGGTTCTAAAATATCAGGGCAACTTTGCTTGAGAATGTCTTGAAGGATGTTTTCTAAGTTCTTTTTTTGATCATGATTTCAGGTAGTCCAGTAATTTTTAAGTCTCTCCTCGATCTATTTTCCAGGTCAGTGGTTTTTTCAAGAAGATGTTTCATATTGCCTTCTATTTCTTCATTTGTTTGGATCTGTTTTAATAGTATCTTGATTTCTCATAAAGTCATTTGCTTCCATTTGCTCCACTCCAATTTTAAAGGAATTATTCTCTTCAGAAAACTTTTAAGATTCTTTTTCCATCTGGCAAATTTGACTTTTTAAGACATACTTCTCGTTTTTGGCGTTTTAGGCCTCTTTTGTCATTTGAGTTAATTTCTTTTTTAAGGTGTTATTTTCTTCAGTCAGGTTGTTGACTCTCTTTTCATGATTTTCTTGCATCATTCTCATTTCTCTTCCCAATTTTTCCTCCACTTCTCTTATTTGGTTTTCAAAATCCTTTTTAAGCTGATCTATGGCTTGTAGGAAGTCTACATGTTTCTTGGAAGCTTTTGGTGGGGAAATTGTGACTGTGTTGTCTTCCTCCTGTTTCATGCTTTGATTCTTTTTGTCCCCAGAGAAGGAATCTAGAGTTTGGTTGCTGTTCTTACTTTGCTTCCTTTGCCTGCTCATGTTGCCAGTCAATTACTTGGCTTTTTAGCTCTGTGGAATTCTGCTTCCAGGGGAGAAAGCTCTGTCCCAAATTGCTGGGGTTTTCACAGCTGCCAGAGGTATTAGGAGGCTGCTGTGGCCCCCAAGAGCTTTGGCTCACCGAAAATACACCCCAGGACCACCACACAAGACTGCAATCTGGATGCAGGCTGCTCAACACAAGAGCACTTAGCCTCTGAATGATCACTTGCCCCCCCTGCAGTCTGCAGGCTGGGAGCTTCTGAAGCAGCCATCTGGAAGTGGCTGCAGGGTTGCCACTTCTGCCACTTTCTTGCCCTGGAGGCAGTTTAGCCAGACTGCTTTCCCCCCCCAAATTTAGCTGAGTTCCACTGACTTTTCACTTTTCCTTGTTTCTTATGGGTTGATAGGTCTGGAAACTGCCACAGCTGCCAATGATCTAGTCTCCTGAATGCTCCAGCTGTGGCTGAGGGCAGCCTCCCCAGGGCCAAGCCACAGTTTCAGGTTGGGCTGGTTTCAGCTCCCAGCATGCTGTGATGAGCCCTTCCTTCCGAGCTGCCTTCAGCAGGAGATGTGTTTTTCTGTATTTTTGTGAGTTCTGGAGCCCTAAAATTTGTTTAGAGTCACATTATATGGGTATTTGAGGTGGCTATGTGGGAGCTGTGGCATTTTCCTGCTTCTATGCCACCATCTTGGCTCCGCCCTCCCGAGAAAGGTTTTTACCTGACTGGCCTCAGGGCTAAGTACATTTCTTTTATCTGGAATATATGAAGTTCATTTTTTTGAACCTTAAGGGTATGACTTCAACTTTATCTGTATTAAATCTTATCTTGTAAATTAACATAGCATCATTTTAGCATGCCAGAAACTTTCGTACTCGATTGTTTTTGTCAGATAACATGTTAACTATTCTTCTCAACTTTGTGTTATCCAGAAATCCCATCTTAGGTGTAGTCAAGTAATCAATTGCCAATCCACCTCATTGCAATAACATCTAGCCCAAGTTTCTCTATCTTGTCCAAAAGGATAATGTAAGAAACTGTCAAATACCTTAATGAAATTCAGATACACTATGTTGACAAATTTTATCTATTAATATATAATTAATTATTAATTAATAGATAATTAATAAGACATAAGATTAGTTTGCATACTTGGTTCCTAGTGAAGTCACATTGGCTCTCAGCAATCACCACTTATCCTAACAAACTATTCATTTAAAAATCCATTTTGGAAAAATATTCATTGTAGAATTTGTTTTCTGGGACTGAAAATCAAGCTCATTGTTCTTAATTCTCCGAATTCATTTAACAAAATAAGTTTAACATCTAATTCTTTATCTTTTATATTGCTTTTATTCAGTGCTTAGCACAGTGCCTGGTGCACAGTTGGCATTTAATAAAAGTTTATTGATTGATTTATTATTCCTTGTGATTACTCAAAAGTTTGGTCTAGTGCCCCTTAGTTATCTCTGCAAATGCTTTTGGCTTGGAATTCACTTAAGCCGGACATAAGTAAATTTAGAGATTAAAGTTTCTCTTTACTAATTCCTCACACAATTTGGATTTGCATTCTCTCTTAAAAGTTTGTTCTTGATTGTCCAGATCAAAGATTTTTCTCTTAGGTGGTGAAGTAGAGAAAATCCTACGCTTGGGGTCAGGAAGACTTAAGTTCAGATCTGGATTCAAATACTTCTTAGCTGTGGGACCTTGGGCAAATCACATAATCTCTGTCTGCCTCAGTTTCCTTATCTATAAAATGGGGATAATAATAGTACCTATCTGAAATGAGGATCAAATAAAACAATTTTTATGTGTTAAACAATTTCCAACCCTTAAAAACAAATCTTATCTATTGTCATTATTATTAGCTTAGCACAATGCCTGGCACGTAATGGTTACTTAATGAATCTTTACTGATTGAGTGTTAAAATCATGACAAATAATTCTGCCTTGATTGTTATCTATTAACTTCATATTGGCTACTTTCAAACAGTGGGTTAATTCCTTTCTCTTTGTTGTTCTTATTCAAAACATATCTTTTAAACCTATTTTTTGTCACCTTTGATCTTTCATCACTTTTCATCAGCATCAGGTCATTTGGGATTGTAGCGTTTCTTAGGCTATTCTAATACTTACATGGCACTCTTATATTTGTCTTTGGTTATTCTGTCTTGTACATATTCTTGCTAATCTAAGGTAGTTTCTGTTGGCTTACTTCATTGTCTTTTTTGAATAATATTTTATATTTTCCCCAATTACATGTTAAAACAATTTTTACATTTGAGATTTTTTTCCCAACATTTTGAATTTCAAATTCTATTCCTTCCTCCTTCTCTCCCTCCCCTCCATCCCCAGATGGTAAGCAATTCAATATAGGCTATACATGTGCAATCATGTAAATTATTTCCCTATTAGTAATTTTGTACAAGAAGACTCAAATAACAACAAGAAAGAAATGAAGTGAAAAATAGTATGCTTTCATCTATATTGAGATAATATTGGTTCTTTCTCTGGAGGTGGATAGCATGCTTCATCATTAGTCCTTTGGATCATTGTATTGCTAACATAGCTAAGTCATTCACAGTTCTTCAATGTTCAATATTGCTGTTACTGTGTACATTCTCCTGGTTCTGCTCACTTCACTTTACATCAGTTCATGTAAGTCTTTCCAGGTTTTTCTGAAATCATCCTGCTTGTCATTTCTTATAGCACAACAGTGTTTCATCACAATCACATATCACTGTTTGTTCAGCCATTCCCCAACTGATGGGCATCCCCTTGATGTACAATTCTTAACCACTGCAAAAATAGATGTTATAAATATTCTTATACAAATAAACAAATAGTCTCATCCCTTTTTCAAAAAAGAATCACTTTGGGGTACAGAACTAGCAGTGTATTGTCTTTTGATGCTTCTTTTTATTTTTCATCCTAATTGCTCATGATAATCTTAAATTTTTCTGTTAGAGAGAAATCTAGGCACCTTAAGCTAGTTTTCCTTTTTTTGGAATAACAGACCATTGGATTATATGTCTTCTCCGAACTTCTCAAAAATCTGTTTCTTTTAAGGTTGAGGGTACCCATCTGATTTATGCAGCACTTCCTTCCTTGGCTATTATAGATCCAAAGTGGCCATGGTCAATTTCTCCCAAATTTTCTTCACTTCTATTTCTATTCATTCTTTCCTCTTGGCCAGAATTAAATCCAAACATGCTTATTCTCTCACAACAGAGAACAAATGATGTGGTTTTTCTATGGGATAAGTAAAACATTAGTAAAATGAGACAGAGAAAATGTCTTAACAGGAGAAGTGTTCAATCACTAGTATAACGTGCCTCACTGTTAGTTTTGGGTTTCACATCTTTCACATTAGAGATGTCAAACTTGAAGCCCATAAAACCCTAGATATTATAATTTGAATTTTTTTTTACAAAATAATACAAACATAAAAAAACAGAGATGATACTAATTTCTCACTTTCTAAGACAATATGTGGTCTGAAAGGATCTATTTCTACTTGAATTTGACACCACTAATCTACATGGTCATATGGATTGAATGGAATCTTCAAATATATGGAAGATTATCATATATAAAAGGAATCAGACTCCTGTTTGCTGTCAAAGGGTATTACTTGATCCAATAGGTGGAAAATATAGGAAGGCAGATTTGAACCTTATCTAAGGAAACACTTCCTAAAATGCCCTAGAGTATTAAACATAAAATGAACTGACTCCAGCAGTATTAAGTTCCTTGTCCCTGGAGGTCTTCTATTAGTAACAGTATAACATCATGATATGGGTAGGGATTGGACTCTAGGAACCCTGGGATCCTTTCCCACTCTAAATAATGGCCTATTATTAAAATATTTGATAATATCTGTTTCTTTCTCTTGTTTTCCTCAACTAAATATTTTCCACCACAGTTCCCCCAGCATGTTCGAGGGCATCCATGCAGATATGAATTTTCTTGATTTGTGCCACTATGCTGTTAATCTTTTATTATTTCTTCCTTTTGAACAAGGAATATCTTTCACTATGTTCCAGTCTCAAATCTCATCCCACTCAGTTTTGCTGATATACCTATAAAGTTAGAGCTTCCCATGTTAAAATGTTAGCTGCATTTTATTCATTATCATTGTTCTATGTATTGCTGTATAGTTATTTGAGGAAATAACTGATCTTTCCATTTATTTTCCATTGTATTTTTTCTCTTGTGGAATGCAATGGAAGTGATTGTTATATATGTCAATCTGAAAGTTTGGTTAAAGGAGGCAAACAACCTAGGTGATATGCAAATTCATATTGTCTATTACCTTAAAGCTAGACTAAACTACCAAGCTTGTACATACAAGGAGCCAAAGCCTAAGTTCTGACTTCCTGATACAAGCCCAACAAAGTTTTTATATGTTTAAGGACAATCCCAGGACATCTATGTCCCTCAGATTTATGAATTCCATATGTTTTCTCTCCATGGGAAAGGAAATTTCTTAGTTGTAAATACAGATTGACAAGACAATTGACAAAGTAGTGTCAGTTGGCATTTACAGTCCCAGGATGTCTCTGTTTCTCTCCCACCACAGGGAGTATGCTGTTAAGATAAGAGAAATTCCACTATTCTGAATCTCCAAACATTTTGTCACAAAAAGGAAGAATACACATTGTCAACCTTATCTGATCTTTCAAGTTACAGACATAGGAAAGGGCATTTTTAGAGTGAAGCAAAGTAGTCTGACTGATTATTTCAGGTCTTGGATCTTATTGAGTGTCAAAAATGAGATTTAATAATTATCAGAAGTCACAAGGCCATTCTCATGAAAGAGACAGACAGAAAAAGAGACAGATAGAAATAGAGACATAGACAGAAAGATAGACAAAGACAGACAGAAAATAAAAACTGAGGCAATAATATCATTGTGTATTGGATAGAGCCCTAGACTTGGAATCAAGAAAACCTTGGTTCATGAACATAAACTCTGAACATAAATTTATGAATTCTTAAGCACGTTATTTTTTTTTTGAGCACACACTCTATTCTTTCTCTTGTTGCATCTTTAGTATCCAAATTTTAAAAAGATTTTCAATTAATTTTTCTCCTTTTCTCTTAATTTCCAATCTAAACCCCTCTGGCGAGGGTATAACTTGTGACCTCAGTTCTTTCACTTTTAATCAGGGCTATAAAGTCACCAGAGATACATCCCAAATTTCTTTTGGGGATATCATTTAGGACATTGTACACTATAAGAAACCAATGAAGACCTCTTATTAGATTCATGTCTGTGTATATGGTGCAGTGGAAAAACTTGGAATACAATTACAATTGTTATATATTTCTCTAATTGTTGTCATTTTTTTCACTCACGTCTGACTTTCCATGACCTGATTTGAGATTTTCCTGGTAGAGATATTGAAGTGACTTGCCCTTTCTTTCTGCAGCTCATTTTACAACTGAAGAACTGAGGCAAAGAGGATTAAGTGATTTTCCTAGGGTCACACAGCTAGTAAATGTCTGAGGCCAGATTTGAACTCACAAAGAAAAATCTTCCTCACATAATCCCCAGTGCTGTATCCAGTGACTTAGTTGCCCTATTTCTATGATACACTGCAATAATTGATTATATTTATGAGCTATTTTATACTTTTCAAAATGTTTTTAACATTGATTCACTCTTTTGCTCATTAAACAATAGCTTATTGAGCTTCTTCCGTGTACAGGACACTGTGCTAAGTAAGTACCAAATAAAATTTTTTAAAGTGAGATGTACATCATTTCTTTTGATTCTCCATTACTAACCCATAAGTGATTAATTGCTGATGGGTCAATTCAATTAAATAGTGAAATATCTGAGTGTATTTGTGGAAATGGTGAGAAAAATAACTGTCTCCTCCCAATTTAAACATTATCAGAGAAGGAATTTTTCGCCATTCTCTAGTCTTTCCCTACCCTGTCAAGACATGCTGCCTAAAGACAATCTAAACTTTTTCTCACATTAATGTTTGCTCCTTTCCTTTCATACGTTTTCTCAAACATTGATCACTGACACTTGCAGTTGGAAGTGATTGTTAGAAGTCACAAGGCCATTCCTATAAAGGAGACAGACAGAATAGCTACAGATAGAAATAGGTAGAGCCTTAGACAAAGAGATACAATTAAAGTTGACTTGGAATAAAGAAAATCTTGTTATGAGGTAGAGCCAAGATGGTGGAGTAGAAGCACAAACTTGGCATGGGCTCTGGCTCCAAACAATTCCAATACCTGTAAAAAATGACTCTAAACAAATTTAAAAGCTACAGAACTCACAAAGTGACAGAGATAAACAAATCTCCTGCTGAAGGCAGCCCAGCAGGCAAATAGAAAAGGGAGCCAAGCACAGTCCTGCAGGAGCTGCCTATTTCTGGCCCCAGGGTGGCCCTGACCAGCATTGGCCAGAGCAGACTTCAGGAGAGTGAATAACCAGCAGCTGTGGCAGCTTCCAGACATTTAAACCTATAAATGCCAAAGAAAAAGTAAAAGGTCAGTTGGGAACTCTGTTGGAACGGGGCGGGGGGGGGTCAGAAGAGTGTGGTCCGGCCCTTGCCCCCAGGGTGAGAAGTGATGGAGGCACAGCAGCTATGTAGCCACCACCAGATTGCCACCTGGTTTTATAGTATCTTGGTTTCTCATAAAGTCATTAGCTTCCAATTGCTCCAATCTAATTTTGAAGGAATTCTTCTGTAAATTTTTGAAATTCATTTTCCATCTGGCAAAGTTGGCTTTTTAAGGCATTCTTCTCCTCATTGGCTTTTTGGGCCTCTTTTTCCATTTGAGTTAGTCTCATGGCATGCAGATTGTAGGGGGACCAAGCAACCATTGAGAGGGTAATCACTCTTGCTTTAACCTGCTTGGATCTGGATCGCGGTCTTGGGTTGTGGTCCTGGGGTATGTGACCAGTGAGCCAGAGCTTGTGGGGCCTGTACAGATGTCACCCTCCTAGTAGCTCCAGCAGCTGTGAAAACCCCAGCAATTTGGGACAAAGCTCTCCCCATTCTGGAAGCAGAGTAATATTGTGGCAAAGAGCTCAGGGGTCAAGTAATTGGCTGGCAATATGAGCAAGCAAAAGAAGCACAAACAGACCATAGAATCCTTTTTGGGGGGCAAAAAGAATCAAGACATGGAGTGGGAGAAAGA
The DNA here is from genome assembly GCA_028627135.1 of Pseudochirops cupreus. Taxonomy (NCBI): domain Eukaryota; kingdom Metazoa; phylum Chordata; class Mammalia; order Diprotodontia; family Pseudocheiridae; genus Pseudochirops; species Pseudochirops cupreus. The sequence goes on along the minus strand of CM053584.1, from coordinate 189,325,539 downwards.
CAGCAAAGTCAGAATTCCTGCATCAAAAACCTCCAAGAAAAATATGAACTGATTACAGGCCATGGAAAAGCTCAAGAAGGATTTTGAAAATCAAGTAAGAGAAGGGGAAGGAAAAATTGGGAAGAAAAATGAGAATGATGCAGGAAAATCATGAAAAGAAAGTCAACAGTCTGCTAAAGGAGACCCAGAAATACACTGAAGAAAATAACACTTTAAAAAATAGACTAACTCAAATGGCAATTCTTGAAAAAGAAATTCACCTCTTGAAAAAGATCCCCAAAAGAAAACTCCTGGGAATATTACAGCCAAATTCCAGAGTTCCCAGGTCAAGGAGAAAATATTGTAAGCAGTCAGGAAGAAACAATTTGATTATTGTGGAAACACAATCAGGATAACACAAGACCTACCAGCTTCTATATTAAGGGATCAAAAGGCTTGGAATATGATATTCTGGAGGTCAAAGGAGCTAGGACTAAACTAAGAGTCACCACCCAGGAAAACTGAGTATAATGCTTCAGGGGAAAATATGGTCATTCAATGAAATAGAGGATTTTCAAGTATTCTTGATGAAAAAATCAGAGCTGAACAGAAAATTTGTCTTTCAAATACAAGAAGCAAGAGAAGCATGAGAATCTAAACAGGAAAAAGAAATCATAAGGAACTTATTAAAGTTGAACTATATACATTCCTACATGGAAAAATGATCATTGCAACTCACAAGACTTTTCTCGATATGAGGATAGTTGAAGGGAATACATATGTATATATATATGTATAAATACATATATACGTATGTGTATATAAATATATATGTGAGTGTCAGCATATGTGTGTTCATGTATACATAGACAGAGGACACAGGATGAGTTGAATATGAAGGGATGATATCTAAAAAACATTAAGAGGTGAGAGAGGAATTTACTGGGAGAAGGAGAAAGGGAGAGATAGACTAGGGTAAATAATCTTATATAAAAGAAGGAAGAGAAAAGTTGGAGGGGAAGAACAGGGGGGCAAATGGAATGGGATAACCTTATTCTCACTGAATTTGGCTTAAGGAGGGAATAATATACACATTCAGCTGGTTATCTTCACCTACAGGAAAATAGAGGTGGTACGAGATAAGAAGGGAGATGATAAAAGGGAAGGCAGATTGTGGGAGAGGGTAGTTAGAAGTAAACTTTTTTGAAAACGGATAGGGTCAAAAAAGAAAATAGAGTAAGCGTGGGGAGGGTGGGATAGGATGGAAGGAAATACAGTTAGTCTTTCACAGTATAACTACTATGGAAATGATTTGGGTAACTACACATGTACAACCTACATTGAATTGCTTATCTCCCCAGTGGGGCAGGTAAGGAGGAAAGAAGGAAAAAAATCTGGAACTCAAAGTTTTAAAAACAAATATTTAAAAAAAATTATTTTTTACATGCAACTCAGAAATAAGATATACAGGCACTGGGGTATAGAAAACAATCTTGCCCTACTAGAAAGTTGGGGAGTGTGATGGGGGAGGATATAAGAGAGAACAGATTGGGGGAAGAGGTGTGCAGTAGACTTGGTATTTTTGAATGGAGGGTAGGGGAAAGACAGGGAGAAAATATTGTAACTCAAAATTTGGTGGAAATGAATGTTGAAAACTAAAAATAAATAAATAATTTTAAAAAAAAGAAAAATAAAGAAAAATTTGGTTCATATACCCAAATCTGATAACTTATGAACTGTGTGACTATGAATAAGACACTAAACCACTCTGAATGTCAAGGTTCAGAGGGCAGTAATTGTTTTGTGTTTGTTTTTATATTCCCATAACCTATTACAGTGCTTGTTATGTAGTAGGTATGTAATAAATACTTTATAAATTGAACTAAAATTATAGATGTCTTGCAATTAGCAAGGGGTAGGGAAAAAGTTTATAGTACTTAAACACTTTCAGGATCCCTATCCTCACTCCTCCCCTCACACTGATGAGTAGGTCCTCAGAGAAAGATTCTTCTCCGCCTCAGGTTTTCAGTTTTACCTTTAAGAGGTTGGAAAGATTTTCTAATGTTCTTGGTTTGATTCTCCTTTCTAAATTGTTCTTCCTAACATCAATAGCCAGTTACAGTTAGCATCATCCTTTTATACTGAAACCCACCAATATTTATTGCTGGAGTATAATTTAAACATTTAACATCAATTAAGTCATAAAAAGTGTTATTTACTGAGAACATTTAGCAGCATCATAGTTTGCAAAACAATTTGTCCCAACGACCTAGGAGATCATTCTCTTTCGTATTACCCTGGAAGACTGGGCTCTATGTTAAAACAGTAACTAAAAAGAATATGCACCATCAAGTTCAATTCTAAATTTGGTGTGGATTAATCATTGTTGGTCCTATTGACTGTTTTTATTCCACATCTAAAGTCAAGTGTTAGGCTAGCCACTTTGCTCCTAATTGGGCTAAGCTTTCTGCAAAATTTGACAAGGACTCCAGCTCCTGGACCTCTCAAAGTTTGCTCTGCCAGTCTCTAAAAATTCACAGAGTTACATTCTATTCTGATTCTCATTTACCTAAGAACAGTAAAGAATAGAAACACCAGACACAGAGAATGGCAATGTCTTGGCAGCCCAAGTAGGGAGATAAAATTCATATTCTTTGACCAGCTATATTGTATTTTTAGTGTTGTCTAGTATTTATTCAGAAATCAACAAAGTGACTCAATGGATACAGCCAAGGGTTCTGGAAGACCTAAATTCAAATCTGCCCTCTGATAGTTACTAGCTGTGTGTTCCTAGGCAAGTCACTTAACCTCTCTTTGCCTTAATCCACTGGACAAGGAAGTGGAAAAACCACTCTAATATCTTTGCCAAGAAAACCCTAGGAACAGTATTGGTGTGTTATGGTCCATGGGTCAGGAAGAGTTGGACACGACTGAACAACAATAATCTTTATTCTCTGTAAATTTGTTCTCATGTTCAATATTATTGTGTCCTCTTTCTATGTCCATATGAAACAAAGTGAATATTTTTCAGTAAGTTGTGAGAAAAAAATATTTAGAAAATACAATGTGTAAGTCACTCTCTGAGGGACTTGAAGAGTAAGTTACCTGGGGAATAAGAAATTTCCATTGTACTGAAGAAGTTTATAATCTCATAGGGGATATATTAATTCATATCTTAAAATCAATAAAAATAGTTATGACAGATATTTTAAAATACATGTTTTAGAATAAGTTAAAAGATGCCTAAACCACATAATCTAAGAAAACTGAGGAGGATATGACTTCCAATGAAATGGGAAGTGGCGAACAAATCAGGACAAGTTTCCCAAGGTAGATATCACTTGAATTGAATTTTGAGAATGAGAGGGAATTCCAACGAGTGGAATTTATGGTAGAGGGAGGTGCCACATCAATTCTTGGTATGGATTTTTTTTTTTTGCATTCTGCACTTGTTCATTTCTTTGTTTTATGTATGGGATAACAAAGACCCTTACCCCAAATCAACTCAGAGACTTCTCAAGGTAGAAAGTAGAAAGGAGTTTATTACGATTCTCATGAGAAAAGGAGGACTCACACTGAGTGCATTCAATACATTCTCAGTGTCAGACCACACCAGACATAGAGAAGATACATACTTTTATAGGCCCAGCCCCATTACCTAATCACAATGCCCCCCCAGCCCCCTTCCTCTCAGTTCATTCTCATGAGTTTTGAGGGCACAGTCTAAAACATGATAAATTTAACCCAAAGACAGGGATGACGTATATACAGTAAGCAGATGCAATTATTTTGTTAAGTTTAGCAGTCCATTGACTTTGGCACAGCTCCTACATTTTTCGGGGGCCCCTTTTCCTTTGATTAATGAACAGACGTGATCAAAGCCTGTGTTCTTCTCCTTGTTCCTGTAACACTTCATGGTCAGCTTGCCCTTACAGTATAACCGGGCAAGGTATTAAGCAGATATGATTATCCTGCAGATTTAGCCATCTAAGAATTCTTGTACAACTCCCATCCTTGTTAGTCTCTCGACCTGGGTAACCATGCAGATGTGTTTGCATCCTGTATTACCATGCTCCTCTCCTGGAACTCTTCAGGGTCAGCAGCTTGTTTTTATAGAAAAACTGAATTGAAAACCCAACCTTTAATTCTATGAGAGTCCCCTACCCTAAAAGTTTTATGAGGGGTCTTCACCATATCTCACACATTTTATGAGTAAAAAAGTTGAAGACATTGGGCATCTTAAGGGAGGAAGAGAAGCACAATACCAATAATATGTAATATTTTTTGTAGCATGGTTAAGACTTGCAAAATACTTTACAGATATTAACTCGCATCATCCTCGCTGCAACCCTGTGAGTAGGTGTTGTTACTAAGTTTATTTTACAGAGTAGTAGCCTGAGTTTGAGAGAATTAAGTGGCTTGTCCAGGATCAAACAGGTTAAATTTGAACTCGGGTTTTCCTGACTCTGGGTTCAGTTCTCTATTGACTATATAGCAGCCTTCTTCTATGTAAGACCTGGGCTGGGACCTTTTGTTAGCCAATCAGTGAGAGCCAGAGTAACTTGGGTCCTTAAAAAAGAAAAGTAGCCTGCAAACCCCAAGATATCTTCTAAGGTTTCAGATTCAAAATTTATATTACTTTGGCTAGAGTACCTTCAGGGAAGCAAAGAAGGAGGAATAAAGGCAAGGAAGGAAGGGAGAAAGGAAGGAAAGAGGAAGGCAGGAAGGAAGGAACAAAGGAAGGGAGGGAGGGAGGAAGTGAGAGAAGAAAGGAGGGAGGAAGGAAGGGAGGAAGGAAGGGAAGAAGGGAGAGAAGGAGGAAGGGAGGGAAAAATGATCTGTGTTCCTCAACTGGAACTGACCAGTTGGGTCCCCAGTGGCCAGCTCCTACTACTCACAAATTGCCTCACTTCCAGAATGAAGGACAAACAATAATCTTCCTTCCTTCTTTCCTATCAAATTCCAGATCCACAAAAACTTCATGTAGCAAACAGCAAATAAATCTATTTATCCAAGCTGATAGCAAATAGTAATCAGAGAAGGTCTACAGATAAGAATATATTAGACAATGCTCAGATTGAATGAGTTCTCCCATTAGCAGTGAGATTTCTCAGTTCAACAAGGTGAGAGTTCCAGATCTCACCCAAGGGGAAATTCCCCAAAGTCTCTAGTATAACAAACTGGATACAGTAACTTGATGAAAGTGCTAGTTCCTCTACATGTTGGCTTCTTCCCAGACTCCTTCTCTTTCTTTAGGGACCTCTCCCTGAAAAGAATCTGGGATCACGTGCATTTTCTTTGGAAGCTGAAAGCCAGAAGACCAGGATTTTTCTTCTCTCCAGTTCTGACTCAGGTGAGGAGCATTAATCCCTGCCAAAGAGAGTCAGAAGACTTTTAGCCTATGGTCAAAACAACAGAAAACACAACAATAAAGCACAGGGAAAGAAGGAAGAAATAGAAGCGAGATGGAGAAGAAAAGGACAGGGATGGGGTGGGGAGGTGGGGCGGAAGAGAGAGAGAGACAGACAGACAGACAGACAGATTGGCTCATACTAATGGGGGCTAAAGAAAAGAAGCCGGGAGAGAGGTGGGCCAATTCTTTTGTTTCTTTCTCATCTTCCAGAATACTTCCTGTCTCCCAGTTAGGTAACGAGAGCACCCCTTACTGTTTTGGCCTGCACCAGAAGAGGGTGCTCACCTGGTCTCCTGTTTGTAAATTTCTGCTAAACCCTGATTGACATTCTCTTTAAAACAAGGAAGGCCAGTGACGGAAAACTCCTCCTCTCTTTTCCAAAAAGAAGGGCATTATCCATTCTCTTTTTCTTTAAAGGCTTTCCCAGTGAGACTGAGAAGTGCTAGGAGACTCAAGTCCCCAGCTGAGAACTGTTGAACACAGAATAAATTGTTCACCTCAACATGGAAATGGATTTGACTTAGATACTTCTGTGCTCTCCCCCTTTCCCATTTGAGGAGAAAGTGGGTGAGGTAAGGATACCATTCCCTGCTTCCACTCAATTCTAAAGACATTCAAATAGACTATGGCTCTCTGGACTAAAGAGGATCTGGATGGAGGTGTGTTATTCCTTAACCATGGAATTGCTGCTCCTTGATGGGCCAGAGGTCATATGCTAAGCACCTTGTTGGGGAATTGAGAGAGGCAGAAAAGAAGAAGGAAGTAGAGAGAAAGATTAAATACACAAATTGTGAGAAAAGACTGAAAGGAAAGAAGTAGGGGTGGGAGAGAGAGAGTAGGCAGTTGGTAAAGATATTAGAGAAATAGATAGCAATGAGAATGGGCCAGAGTAGCCCAGGTATAGTGAATAGACTATCTTGGGGGCAATGTATAGTATAGAGAGAGCAATATAGTTAAGGTTAAACTGGAAAGGTAAATTGGAGTCTGACTGTTGATAGCCAGGCCTTTGAAGTTTAGTGATAGGTTAATAGGGTGCTGCTGAAGAGTAAAATATTAGATACAACAATTATGAAACCAATACATTAGCTATAATGTTTGTTGTTTAGTCGATTAGTCAAGTTTAACTCTTTTTTTTAGCCTCATTTGAGGTTTTCTTGGCAAAGACATTGGAGTGGTTTGCCAGTTCCTTCTCCAGCTCATTTTACAGATGAGGAAATTGAGGGAAATCAATTGAAGTGATTTGCTATAGCAGGAAGCACCCTAAACATAACCAGGATGGCTGCTAGTACAGGTTCTTTGATCTGCTTTTCTAAAGGAAAGCAACTCAAAAGGGGTTAACAATCTTAATTTAATTAATCAAATATATATCATTTACCTAGTTCAGGGGAAAAAGTCAGCACCCTGAACTTCAGAGAATGCAAACACAAGTTACAAGCAGACAGAGAAACAGATCAACAGACGGGCTTCCAATCGTCTGACCCTTACGTCCATCTACACCTGGTTAGTTACCAGAGAGGGAAGCACCAACATCTGGGTTTTCAAAGCTGGAGGGCTGAACAGCTGCTCAGAGTCTCCTCTGGCCAAATCACACAATTCTCCCAAAGTGAGCCCCAAAGCAAAACCTTGTCTCAGAAGCTTATATTAGCCTTCTCCAGGGTCAGAGAACATCACAACCCTCATGACCCACTTGACTACAAAGTAACAAAAGTTGTGCCCTTCTGAAAAACAAGCCTCCCACCACAGGCTCCAGGGGAACACATGCAGCCTACTGGGGGCAGAGTATGTTTTCAAATCAGGGAAGGTCCTCAGATTCAATTTAGGCTTATTAAGCGGCGGGGATTACCATTACACTTCCCCAGGGTCACACAGCTAGTAAGTGTATGAGGCAGCATTTGAACTCAGGTCCTCCTGCCTCTAGGCCTGATATTCTATTGATTTTGTCACCTAACTGCCCCAGGAATACTATAGGATGTTTTTGTTTTGTTTTGTTTTTTGTTTAGGAAACTGGAGAGACGTATGTAAGAATCAGGGGAACCTGGTATAGCGGAAAGAGCTCTATGTCTATGGTCAGAGAATTTGGGTTTAGATCCTGTTGGTTTGTTTTTGGCTTGATCTTAGGCAAGTCAACTTTTTTAAGACTTGTTTCCTCATCTATAAAAATTAGAGTTAGACCAGATGACCTCTAAAGTAACACTCAATTTAAAATCCATTTTCTTATAATAAATTCCTTCTCCCATTAGGATAAACCCAAGTGATCCAGAGAGGCAAAGAACTACTGAAAACTGAGATAATCCATAGGACACTCGGCAATCCTAGAACCTGTTGTGCAGCATTGACAGTGACTTAAGGGAGGCAGGAGAAAACAATCTGAGCCCACACTGCAACATTAGGTCTCTTTAGAAAAGGGTTAAATTAGCAAGGAATATAAGAGACATATTACTTTATCCAATTCATTGGGGGAAGATAGGGGAAGGATGGGAGAGAAATGTAATCTCTATGAATTTAAGGCAAGGAGGCACCAAATCCATGCAACAAAGCAAAAACTGTTAAAATTACATGCTAAAGACTGAGTGAAAATGAAACAAACCAAAAAGGCAGAGGGAAGGTAAAATACAGGAAGCAGGAAAGCCAAAGTCAAAACCACAGGGAAGCTGAAAGTCATAAGAAATGTGATCAGTCATCTAATAATAATTGTTGCAACAGGCAGCAGGCTATCCTTTTCTCTAATGGACCCTTGTGGTTGGGGCTCAAGTACGCTTAATGAGCCAGGTTCAGTCTTAAGCAAAGCAGGGTCTCTAGTGGGAGGGGGTAAGTATCCCTTAGCTCACACTCATTTACCCCCATCCTGGTGTTCCTGTGTTTTAAGTTTTGACTAATGTCGAGGGTGGAGAGAAGAAACATTATGAGTTAAGTTTGGACAGATTTTTATTCCCTACACACTAGCTGTTGAGGCAACTAGGTGGAGCTGTGGTGACAGCCCTGGCTCTGGATTTAGGAAGACTTAAGTTCAAACACAGCTTCCTACACTTACTAGCTGTGTGACCCTGGGCAAGCCACTTAACTTCTGTTTGCCACGGTTTCCTCAACTCTGAAATGGGGATAACAGCAGCTATCTTGCAGGGTTGTGAAAATTAAATGAGATTACATTTGTAAAGTGCTTAGCACAGTGCCTGGCACAGAGAAAGTATTATATAAGTGCTTTTTCCTTCCTTCCTTCCCTCTCTCTTCCCCCACATACATACACAAAAAAAATGCTTAAAAAAGTACTCAAGAGTAAACATAAGGGAGATAAACAAACTAAGTAGCAATGCTATTATAGTCTGTAAGAGTATATGAATGTATTTAAAACCTCATCTAAAAAAATTTTTGGTGGAATTGCTAAATAGGCATTTTATATTGAACCTTGATTCTATACTGCACCTCTGTCTTCTACTGACAGACCAGAGCTTGGCTTAATCCTCTTTTTGGTGGTCTTCTACTCCAAGGCAATTGAAGTAGTTGGTGAATTCTCCCTTTGTCTCTAGTCAGCTTTGATCAAAGAATTCTGCTCTTCACCTCCATTGTAACAGTTTTCTCTTGCCTCTTTTATATAAGGTAATATACCCTATTCTATATCTCCCTTTTTCTTTTTCCCATTATATTCCTCTCTCACCTCTTGATTTTATTTTTTAGATATCTTCCTTCCCTATTCAACTGATCCTGTGCCCTCTGTCTATGTATACATGTACACACATATATACACACTCACATATGTATTTATACACACATATATATGTATACATATATACATACACACACATATATACCCTTCAACTATCTTAATACTGAGAAAGGTCTCATGAGTTACAATTATTGTTTTTTCATGTAGGAATGTAAATAGTTAAACTTTAATAAGTTCCATATGATTCCTTTTTCCTGTTTACCTTCTCATGCTTCTCTTGCTTCTTGTACTTGAAAGTCAAATTTTCTGTTCAGATCTGTTTTTTTCATCAAGAATACTTGAAAGTCCTCTATTTCATTGAATAACCATATTTTCCCCTGAAACATTATACTCAGTTTTGCTGGGTAGGTGATTCTTGGTTTTAATCCTAGTTCTTTTGACCTCCGGAATATCATATTCTTAGCCTTTCTATCCCTTAATGTAGAAGCTGCTAGATCTTGTGTTATCCTGATTATGTTTTCACAATACTCAAATTGTTTTTTCCTGACAGCTTGTAGTATTTTTCTCCTTTACCTAGGAACTCTGGAATTTGGCTATAATATTCCTAGGAATTTTCTCTTGGGGATCTTTTTCAAAGAGGCGATTTGGTGAATTCTTTCAATTTCTATTTTGCCCTCTGGTTCTAAAATATCAGGGCAATTTTGCTTGAGAATTTCTTGAAAGATGGTGTCTAGGTTCTTTTTTTGATCATGGCTTTCAGGTAATCCAATAATTTTTAAATGATCTCTTTTGGATCTATTTTCCAGGTCTGTGCTTTTTCCAAAAAGATCTTTCACATTGCCTTCTATTTTTTCATTTGTTTGGATCTGTTTTATGGTATCTTGATTTCTCAGAAAGTCATTAGCTTCCATTTGCTCCAATCTAATTTTGAAGAAATTACTTTCTTCAGTGAGTTTTTGAAGTTCTTTTTCCATCTGGAAAATTCGGCGTTTTAAGACATTCTTCTCCTCATTGGCTTTTTAGGCCTCTTTTGCCATTTGAGTTAGTCTATTTTTTAAAGTGTTATTTTCTTCAGTATTTTTTTGGATCTCCTTTAGCATTCTATTGACTTGCTTTTCATGATTTTCTTGCATCATTCTGATTTCTCTTCCCAATTTTTCTTTCACTTCTCTTATTTGATTTTCAAAATCCTTCTTGAGCTCCTTCATGGCCTGTAAACAGTTCATATTTTTCTTGGAAGATTTTCATACGGGAGTTTTGCCTTTGTTGACACCTTCTGGTTCCGTGTTTTGATCCTTTTTGTCTCCAAAAAAGGATTCTATGGTCTGATTGCACTTCCTCTGCTTGCTCATCTTGCCAGCCAATTACTTGACTTTTGAACTTTTTGCCACTGTAGAACTCTGCTTCCAAAGTGGAGTGAGCTATGTCCCAAATTGCTGGGATTTTTACAAATATTGTCAGAGGTCTGAGGAGGTTGCACTCTCTACAGCCACCCCAAGTTCTGGCATACTGGCCACACGCCCTAGGACCTCCACTCCAGACCGCAATCCAGATCCAAGAAGGTCAAAGCAAGAGTGATTACCCTCTGAATGGTCGCTTGGTCCCCCTATGTTCTGCAGCCTAGGAGCTTTGGAGGCAACCATGTGGCAGCAGCTGCAGCTGCCATGCCTCTGCCACCTCTCACCCCAGGGGCAGGGGCCAGACCGCCCCTTCCATCACCTGGTTCCAACAGAGTTCCCCACTAAACTTTTACTTTCTCTTTGGCATTTATGGATTGAGAAGTTTGGAAACAGCCACAGCTGCTGGAAATTCAGTCTCCTGAAGTCCACTTTGGCCAGGCTCTGCTGCTGGTTGGGGCCACGCCGGGTCTGGGACCACCTGGCTCATGGAAACTGTGCTTAGCTCCCAGTATGGTGCAATAGACCCTTCCTATGGGCCTGCCAGGCTGCCTTCAGCAGATTTGTTTCTCTCTGTCACTTTGTGGGTTCTATAGCTCTAAAATTTGTTTAGAGACACATTTACAGGTATTGGAAGTGGTTGAAGCAGCTTAGCCAAGTTCCTGCTTTTACTCTGCCGTTTTGGCTCCACCCCGTTTAAGTGGTTTTACCTGCAATGTGCATAACATTTATATGGTGAGGTGGAAAGAACATCCCTCACACATGCTCATGAGAACTATTCTCAATGCAAAAAGTTCGAGGAAGAAAATGGCAGAGATAAAAAGATCTACTGAGTTATCAGCTCTTCCTGCTCAGTAGCTGTGTCCTTTTCACCTTGAAGTACTAGTAATACTAGTAGTAAGTACTAGTAATAGTAGTAGTAGGAGTAGTAGTAGTAGTAGTAGTAGTAGAAGAAGAAGAAGAAGAAGAAGAAGAAGAAGAAGAAGAAGAAGAAGAAGAAGAAGTTCAGTATTAGTAGTAGAAGTATTAGGGGAGGGAAGATGAGGAGTAATAAAAATAATAATAAATATGAAAATGTTGATGATAGCTAGCATTTATATAGCACATTAAAGTTGGCAAGGTCAATCTACCTTTGTATTGAATCACATACGTGGTCAGATGGAGGAGCCAGTCATTTTGTCATTCCCCAAATTCTCAAGAGGTAAACTGCCACATATACTTATCTATAATCAGGAAGGGCAACATACTCTGTTCAACTGTACTTCATAACAAGGTAAAATTTCTGCTTCCAGAGACTTAGTGATTACTTTTTCGGCAATCATAATAGTATGGACTCAATTCCCTTCCTCGCAATTTAAAAGTATGAGACTAGGTCCTAACCCAGAGTTACCTTTAATCTCTACTCAGTCATCCATAATAATGATTAAAAACTGCAACTGTCCTAGTGAAATTATAGGAGCATAGAATTTCAGATTTGGAAGAAGTATAAATGACCCTGAGGCTGTAGGTTCTCCAGCCCTGTTCCTAGTCTAACCCTTAGCTAAGTAAGAATCACACCTACAACATTCCCAAGAAGTGATCATACAACATTTGCTTATGTACTTCTAGTGAAGGAAAATTCCAGTTTTGAACAGTCCTAATTGTAAGGAAGCTTGCTTTTACATCAAGAAGACATTCTTCAGCTTCAACCCATTGCTCCTAATTCTTCCCAAGGGAGCTAAATGGTGCAAGTCTTGATACCTCTTCCATATGAACTTCAAATACTTGGTGATAGTCAACAGGTTCCCCTAACATCTTCTCATCTCTAAGCTAAACGAAAATGTTTAGCCTTTTTCCAGAAACCCCCAAGTTTACCAATGCTGCTCAGAATGGCGCACAATCCTCTAGATGTTGTTTGAACAGGACAGAATAGAGTGAAACTATAAATTCTCTTTTTCTGGACAGCATGTTTCTTATTCCAACCTTACACTCCATTAGTATTGTTTATTGCCCTGTCATATTATTGACTCATATTGAGCATACTAGAATATCAAACTTATTTTTATGTGAACTGCTGTCTAGCTGTGCCTTTCATATCTAGTACTTATGAACTTGTGTTTTGTCTTAATTTTTGTATAGGATTTCACATGTATAACCATTCAATTTTAATCTCATTATATCTGACCTATTGACCTTTTTAAATATTGAGTTTGTTGTCCAGTATATTAGTTATTCTTCCTAACTTTGTACCATCTGTAAATTTGCTAAGCATGCCATCAATTCCTTTATCCAATTCATTGATAAAAATTTTTTAAACTACCCAGTGCCAAGGTCAGATTTGGGACACTTCACTAGACACGTCCTTTCAAACCCATGAAATCCTTTCTAAATTCTAGGTTTAGTATCATCTAGCCCATATCTCTCCATGTTGTTTATAAGAATAGTATGAAAGATTTTCTTAAAATAAATGCCTTAAAATTTAGATAAATTATCATATTCTAAGTCTTCTGATTCTTTCATATAGAAATTGCTAAATTTTGTGTTATCCTGACTATGGCCCCATAATACTAGAATTGTTTCTTTCTGGCTGCTTGCAACATTTTCTCATTCACCTGGGGACTCTGGAATTTGATGATAATATTCCTATGAGTTCTGACTGTGGGATCTCTTTGAAGAGGTCATCAGTGGATTCTTTCCATTTCTGCTTTACCCTCAGGTTCTAGAATATCAAGGCAGTATTTCTTGATCATTTATTAAAACATAATGTCTAGGGTTTTTTTCTTTTGTTTTGTTTTGGATTTTTTGGCTCATTACTTTTAGGCAGTCTAATACTTTGTAAATTGTCTCTCCTGGATTTGTTTTCCAGGTAATTGCTTTTTCAATGAGGTATTTCACATTTTCTTCAATTTTTTTTATTCTTTTGGCTTTGTTTTGTTGTTTATTGCTGTCTCAAAAAGTCATTAGTTTCCACTTGCCCAATTCTAATTTTTAAGAAATTCTTTTCTCAGGGCATGGAGCCAAGATGGCAGAGTAAAAGGTGGGACTTGCCAGAGCTCTCTGCCAAACCCCTCCAAATACCTGTAAAGAATGACTCTAAACAAATTCTAGAGCAGCAGGACCTATAAAAAGACAGAGTGAAACAAATCTCCAGCCCAAGACAACTTGGAAGGTTGACAGAAAAGGTCTGTTGCACCAGGCTGAGAGATGAAAGTAGTCCAGTGCAGTGCACACCAGCACAAATCAGGGCACAGCAAACCTGAAGCAGATTTCAGGGGATTGAATCACTGGATTGTGTGGTGGTTTCCAGACTTCTCAACCCATAGACACCTAAGAAAAATTAAAAGGTCATTAGAAGAGGGCTGTTGGAGCAGATTGAGAGGGGAGTACAGTTCTAGTCCTGGTCACAAAAACTGGTGACAGGCATTGGGAGTGACTGAGTCACCAGTGGCAACAATGGTGACAGCAACAGTGGCAGGGATCGTGGCTAATTCTGGCACTCTCAGCCCACAGTGATAAGGGAATCAAATAACTGGTCAGAAGGAGAACATAGGGGTCTCTTTGCTAGTACTAAGGCAGGACTCTGTTGCTTTGCCTATGCTTGAATCTGGGTTTCAGTCCTGGTTGGCAGTCCTGGGGTAAGGAGGACCATTGGCATAGCAGAGCTTGTGGTAGCAGTGGAGAGGGAACCCTCCTCATAGTTCCAGAGCAGAAAAGAGTGCTTGTGGTCACTCACAGGCCAGGGCACAGGCCAGAAGAGGAGTAAACACCTCTCCTTAGATCATATCACCTTGGAAGAACTGAATACTTAAAGGTCCCTAGAAGTATAACTGAAAGCAATTGCACAAAATCTCTGAAACTTGCAACAGTATGCCCTCCACACTGGAAGCAGAGCCCTAATGAAGAGTTAATGAAGTCAATGTTAATGTTAATGAAGAGTTAAAAAGTCAAGAAGTAGGCTGAGAAAATGAGTAAACAATGGAAAAATACTCAGACTAAAGAATCTTACTTTGATGACAAGGAAGATCAAAATGTACACTCAGAAGAAGAAAACAAATTCAAAGCTCTTACATCCAAAGCCTCCAAGACATATATGAATTGGTCTTAGGAGGTAGAAGAGCTCAAAAAGGATTTTGAAAATCAAGTAAGAAAAGGAGAGGAAAATTGGGAAGAGAAATGAGAGTGATGTAAGAAAATCATGAAAAATGAGTCAATCATTTGCCAAAGGAGATCCCAAAAATACTGAAGAAAGTAATACCTTAAAAAATAACCTAGGGGCAGCTAGGTGGCACCAGCCCTGAAATCAGGAGGACCTGAGTTCAAATCTGGCCTCAGACACTTAACACTTACTAGCTGTGTGACCTTGGGCAAGTCACATGACCTCAATTGCCCAACATTCCTCCCTCCAGAAAACAACAACAAAAATAGACTAACCCCAAATGGCAAAAGAGGTCCTAAAAAGCAATGAGAAGAATGCCTTAAAAATCAAGAATTGGCCAAATGGAAAAAAAGGTCCAAAATCTCACTTAAGAGAATAATTCCTTAAGAATTAGAACATAAGCTCTGTGAAAAATTGGGAAATTATTTAACAGAACCAAAAGAATGAAAAAATAGAAGACAGTGTGAAATATCTCATTAGGAAAAACAACTTACTTGGAAAATAAATTCAGGAGAGATAATTTAAAAATTATTGTACCTCCTGAAGGCCATGATATCAAAAAGAGCCTAGACATCATCTTTTAAGAAACTATCTAGGAAAACTGCCCTGAAGTTCTAGAACCAGAGGGTAAAATAGAAATGGAAAGAATCTGAAGGTTTCTGATGAAATAATTAAAACTATAGCCATATGAAAAAATATTCTGACTCACTTTTGATTTGAGAAATTCAAGTTAAATCAATTCTGAGGTACTACCTCATACCTATTAGATTGGATAATAGGACAGAAAAAGTAAAGGACAAATGTTGGAGGAGATGGGGGGAAAATGAGACATTAATATACTGTTGTCAGTGGTGAATTGATTAAACCATTCTATAGAGTAATTTGAAAGTATACCTAAAGGGTTATAAAACCATGCACATAGCAATATCACTGCTCAGTCTGCATCCCAAAAGAGATAAAATAGCAGAAAGGCAAAGGACTTATGTGTACATAAAATATTTATCACAAGTCTTTTCTGTTGGTGAAGTATTGAAATTTGAGGCAGTGCACATCAGTTGCAGAATGGCTAAATAAGTTGTGGTATGTAATTGTGATGGAATACCATTGTGCTATATGAAATGAGGAGCAGAATGCTCTCAAAAAAACCTGGAGACACTTACATGGGTTGATGCAAAGTAAAATATAATGGGTAAAAAGTAACAGAAATATTTTAGGATGATCAGCTATGAATGACTTGGCTATTCTCAGCAATACAATGATCCATGACAACTCTGAAGGACTTAGTATGAAGAATGCTATCCATCCCCAGAGAGGGAACTGATTTGATGGTGTTTGAATATAGATTGAAACAACATTTTTTAAAATTTTTTCACTTTACTTTTCTTGAGTTTCTTTAATCTATGTTTTCTTTCACAATATGACTATTAGGGATATGTTTTGCATGACTACACATGTATAACTTATATGGAAATGCTTGTCTTCTCAATGGGGGGGTGGGGAGGAAGGAAGGGAGAGAATTCAGAAATTAAAATTTTGACAACAGATGTTAAAAATTGTTGTTTACATGCAACTGAGGAAAAATTAACTATTCAATAAATACAAGCAAACCACAATAAAATAAATTTAAAAAGCAAAAGAAAAAAATACCAAACAAAAAACAAATAAATTATTTCCGTCAGTGAGATTTCTTTACCTCCTTTTCCATTAAGTCAATTCCATTTCTTAAGGAGTTTGCTTCAGTGAATTTTTGTTTATCTCTTTCCATTTGACCAATTCAGCTTTTCAAGGCATTCTTCTCCTCATATGCCTCTTTTACCATTTGGTGTATTCTGTTTTTTCAGGTTTATTTTCTTCTGTATTTTTTGTGTCTCCTTTACCAAGCTGTTGATTCTTTTTTTCTTAATTTTCTTGTAACACTCTCATTTCTTTTCCCAATTTTTCCTCTCACCTTTCTCACTTGATTTTGAAAATCTATTTTGACCTCTTCCATGACCTGAGACCAATTCATGTTCTCTTTAAGGTTTCAGATGTAGGAGTTCTGACTTTATTGTTTTCTTCTGAGTGTATGTTTTCATCCTCCTTGTAGCCATAGCAACTTTTTATAGTCAGAATTTTTTTTCTGTAGTTTGCTCATTTTCCCCAGCATATTTCATGACTTTTAACTCTATGCTAAAGCAAGGTTTTGCTTCTGGGGTGGAGGGTTACACTTTCCCAAGCTTCAGGGTTTTTGCACAGCTCTTTTCAGAGCTAGTTCTGGGGTCCGCAAATTTTCCGTTCTTCCATGGTAGTATGATCCAAGAAGAGGTGTGGTTGTTTTTTTGGTTGTTGTTTTTCTTTTTGTAGAAGGAAAGGCAGGGCAAGGTGGGTTGAGTGACTTGCTCAAGGTCACATGGCTAGTAAATATTAAGTGTCTGAGGCTGGATTTGAACTCAGGTCCTCCTGACTCCAGGGCTGGTGTTCTATTTACTGTGCCACTTAGCCACCCCCATGTTTTTTAACTAGTTAATTTATTTATTTTTAGTTTTCAACATTTACTTCCATAAATTTTAAATTTTCTTCCTCTTCCCAAGATGGCATGCAATCCAATATAAGCTATGCGTATGCATTCTTATTAAAAATGTTTTCACATTAGTCGTGTTGTATAGAAGAATTAGAATGAATGTAACCACAAGAAAGAAAAACATAAAACAGAACAAAGCAAAAAAGAAAATAGTCTGCTTCAATCCACATTCAGACTCCATAGTTCTTTTTCTAGAAGTGGATGGGATTTTCCATCATAAGTTTTTTGGAATTGTTTTAGTTAGGAGAGGTGTTTCCTACTCTCTGGAACTGTGCTTTTATCTGTGAGTGAGCACAAGTATTCTTTTCTACCCTGGAAGTGTGATCTGACAGAGTCCCTGCTCCCCTATAGCCACAAACTCTAGTGTACTAATGACCCTCCTTACTTTGACTCAGATACAAGTAGGGCAGTGCAAAAGAGCCCTGCACTCAGTGTCAGTAAAAGAGCCCTGTATTTTCCTGACCAGTTGTTTAACCCCCTCACAACCTGTGGACTGAGAGCTCTGGAAGTAGCCACTGCCAGTGTTGAATCAGTAACTACCAAGGCCTTCTCCTAGTTTTTTAAGGCCAAGTCTGGGCTGGTGAGGGTCCTGCACTGGACAATATTCTGCTCTCACTCATATATGATAGACCTTTTCTGCTGACCTAAGTTGTCCACCCCATCCTTTTGTGGGTTCTGCTGCTCCAGAATTTTCAAGGTATTTAGGAGAGCTCAGGCGAGTCTCTGACTTTTCTCTATCATCTTTCCTTCCTCCCCCATCATACATTCTGAATTCTAAACTCTATGCCAAATCATATGTCCACTAGTTTAATTTGAGGAGGCGGTTGTGTTGCCCAGTTTTAAAATAAGAGGCCCTGCTGTAACCAGCAGAAAGCAGTGCCCCCTATATGTTATATCTCCAAGGTCTATTATTCTGGGTGGATCCTGGGAAAGTGATGGGGAAGGACCAAATTTCTATACCCCAGCTCCAAGTAGTTGGAAGTTAGTAAGATGACTATTGGACAATATTATGTTAGGGGGTTTACTAACAAGGAAAGAAAAAAAAGCAATTTAAAAGTAAGTGAGACAAAAGAAGGCGTTACTACTTCATAAGCAAATTTTGACAGTTCCCTAAGGATGGTTCTTGCCACCATGAATTTGTGAAACTGTAGGAGATTGTCTTTTCCTTTCTTCTCTCTCCCAGTTGCAGTCAGAAAAATAGCCTGACTTAGTGGACAAACAACAAGTCTTGGAGTTACGAATTTCTGAGTTCAAGACCTATTGTACAAGATAACCGTTGAAGAATGAGTTCATGTAGATCTTCATTGTCTATAGGAGTTTGGCAACCCAGCCAATTCTCCAAGATTATAAATTCTGAGTAGGTGCTAATCTGCATTGGTTAAAGAGCATTTTTTCACTAGAAACTTTCTAATATTGATGAAATCTTCATAGGAAAATCTATAAATGGAGTGTTTTTTATTTTTTTAATATTCTCAAATTTTTATTTTTAGTTTTCAACATTCATTTCCACAAGATCTTGAGTTATAATCTTTTTCTCCCCATCTTTCCCCTACACCCACCCCAAAATAGCAAGGCTACTGAATACCCCTTCCCTCAATCTGTTCTCTCTTGTAACCTCCCCCTTTACCCCCCCTAACTTTGTAATAGGGTGAGATGGATTTCTATTCCCCAGTAGCTGTATGTCTTATTTCTCAGTTGCCTGTAAAAAGCAAATTTTTAAACATTTGTTTTTAAAACTTTGGGTTCCAGATTTTTTCCCCCTTGTTCCCTCCTCACCCACCCCCACTGGGAAGATAAGCAATTCAATATAGATTGTACATATGCAGTTATCCAAATCATTTACATAGTAGTTTAATTGTGAAAGACTGATGATATTTCCCTCCATCCTACCCCACCCCCCCACTTATTCTATTTTCTCCTTTGACCCTATCCCTTTTCAAAAATGTTTGCTTCTAACTACCCTCTCCCCAAATCTGCCCTCCCTTCTATCCTCCCCACTCTCATCCTCTACCCCCCCCCCCCACTATTTTCCTGTAGGGTAATATACCCAATTGAATGTATATGCTATTCCCTCCTTAGGCCAAATTCAATGAAAATCAGGTTATCCTTTCACCTTCCTGCACTTCCCCTCCATTGTTAACAGTTTCCTCTTGCCTCTTTTTTTATGAGATAATTTACCCTAATCTATTGCTCTCTTTCCTCTTCTCCCAATAAATTCCTCTTTCACCTCTTAATTTTATTTTTTTAGATATCATCCCTTCATATTCAATTCATCCTATGGCTTCTACGTACACATAAACACACATATGCCCAGATTCACATATATATTTATATACACATACACCCTCCTATACATGCATATATATATATATATATATATATATATATACATACATACATACACACACGCGCGCGCGCACACACACACACACACACACACACACATAGATATATATTCCCTTCAGCTGTCCTCATACTGAGAAAAGTCTTATGAGTTACAATTATCATTTTTCCATGTAGGAATGTAAATAGTTCAACTTTAACAAGTTCCTTATGATTTCTTTTTCTTATTTACCATCTCATGCTTCTTTTGCTTCTTGTATTTGAGAGTTAAATTTTATGTTCAGCTCAGGTTTTTTCATCAAGAATGTTTGAAAGTCCTCTATTTCATTGAATGACTATATTTTTCCCTGTAATATTGTACTCAAGTTTTGCTGGGTAGGTGATTCTTGGTTTTAGTCCTAGCTCCTTTGATCTCTGGAATATCATATTCCA
>CM053584.1:189288781-189305119 GCA_028627135.1 Pseudochirops cupreus | reverse complement strand
AAGGAGGGGGGGGGCGAGATAGGAAGGAGGGAAATATAGTCAGTCTTTCACAATATGTCCATTGTGGAGATGTTCTGCGTAACTATGCATGTACAACCTCTATTCAATTGCTTGTCTTTCCAGTGGGGGTGAGTGACAAGGGAGGAAGGGAAAGAATCTAGAATTTAAAGTTCTATAATAAAATGTTTTTAAAAATATGTATATATATTATTATTATTATTATTGTCATTATTATTTACATGCAACTGAGAATTAAGATATACAGGCACTGGGGTAAGGAGATCCATCTCACCCTACCAGAAAGTCAGTGGGATGATGGGGGAGGATATAGGAGAGAGCAGACTGGGGAGGGGTATACAGTGGGATCACAGTTTTGGGGTGGTAGGTAGGGGAAAGATGGGGAAAAATTTATAACTCAAAATCTTGTGGAAATGAATGATGTAAATGAAAAATAAACAAAAGTTAATTTTAAAAAAAGTGTTTGCTTTAGACTACCCCCTCTCCCAGTCTGCCCTCCCTTCTATCACTCCCCTCCTTCTCTTATTTCCTTCCCCTCCTGCTTTCCTATAGAGTAAGACAGATTGTTATACCAATTTTGTGCTTATGTTATTCCCTCCTTGAGCCAATTCTAATGAAAGCAAGGTTCACTCAAATCCCCCCCCCTTCCCTTCCACTGTAAAGCTTTTTCTTGCTTCTTTTATGTGAGATAATTTATTTCCATCTCCCTTCCTCTTACTCCTAGTACATTCCTCTCTCAATCCTTAATATTATTTTTTATACATTGTCCCTTCATATTCAACTCACATCTGTGCCCTCTGTCTGTAGATGCTCCTTCTAACTACCCTAATAACGAGAAAAGTCATATGAGTTACAAATATCTTCCCATGTAGGAATGAAAACATTTTAAACTTTTTAAGTCCCTTATGATTTCCATTTCCTTTTTACTTTTTTATGCTTCTCTTGAGTCTTGTATTTGAAAGTCAAATGGTCATTCAAGCTCTGATCTTTTCATTAAGAATGTTCGAAAAATCTATCTCACTTTTTCCCTAAAGGAGTACCCTCAGTTTTGCTGGATAAGTGATTCTTGGTTATAATCCTAGTTCCTTTGACTTCCAAAGTGCCATATTCCAAGCACTCCAATTCTCTAATGTAGAAGCTGCTAAATCTTGTATTATCTTGATTATAGTTTTGCCATACTTGAATTGTTTCTTTCTGGCTGCTTGTAGTATTTTCTCCTTGAACTGGGAGCTCTGGAATTTGGCTATAATATTCATGGGAATTTTCATTTGGGAATCTCTTTCAGGAGGTGACTGTTGGATTCTTTCATTTCTATTTTACCTTCTGGTTCTAGAATATCAGATTTCCTTGATAATTTCTTGAAAAATGATATCTGTGCTCTTTTTTGGATCATGGCTTTCAGGTAGTCAAATAATTTTTAAATTATCTCTCCTTAATCTGTTTTCTGTGTCAGTTGTTTTTCCATGAGATATTTCACATTGTCTTCTATTCTTTTCATTCTTTTGGCTTCATTTTATTGTTTCTTCATTTCTCATGAAGTCATTAGCTTCCATTTGCTCCATTCTAATTTTTGAGGAATTACTTTCTTCAGGGGGCTTTTGGACCTCTTTTTTCATTTGGCGAATTGTGCTTTTAAAGGCATTCTTCTCCTCGTTAGCTTTTTTGACCTCTTTTATCATTTGTCTGTTTTTTAAGGTGTTATTTTCTTCAGTACTCGGTGTGTCTCAGACTTCAGCGTGTCTCCTTTAACAAACTTCTGACTTGTTTTTTTTTAACGATTTTCTTTCATCACACTCATTTTTCTTCCCAATTTTTCCTCTACCTCTCTTATTTGAGTTCTTCCATGACCTGATGCCAATTCATATTTTTCTTGGAGACTTCAGATGTAAGAGCTTTAACTTTGTTATCTTCTTCTGAGTGTGTGTTTTGATCTTCCTTGTCATCATAAGTACCTGTCTATAGTCAGAGGGTTTTTTCTGTTGTTTGATCATTTTCCCTTGCTTATTACTTAATTTTTATTTATTTTATTTTATTATTTTTTTGTGTTTTTGGAGGGGGGTAGGGCAGTTGGGGTTGTAACTTGCCCAAGGGCACACAGGTAGTAAGAGTTAAGCATCTGAGGTCAGATTTGAACTCAGGTCCTCCTAACTCCAGGACCATTGCTCTATTCACTGTGCCATGTAGCTGGCCCCTATTACTTAATTTTTAACCTTTTGATAAAGTAGAACTCAGCTTCTAGGGTGGACGGCACGCTCTCCCAAGCTTCAGGGGTTTTGTGCAGCTCTTTTCAGAGATGCTTCTAGGGACCTGTAAGTTTTCAGTTCTTCCAAAGTGTTGTGATCTAAGGAGAGATGTTTACTATGCTTCTGGCCTACGCTCTGATCTGTGAGTGACCACAAGCAGTCTTTTCTGCCCTGAAACTGTGATGAGGGTCCCCCTCCACTGTGGCTGCAAGTTCTGCTGTGCTGGTACTCCTCTGTGCTCTGGGACTGCTGCCCAGGACAGTAACTCAGATACAAGTATGGGCAAAACAATAGAGTCCTGCCTCAGTGCTAGCAAAAAGACCCCTCTAATCTCCTTCTGACCAGTTGTTTGAACCCTTTACCATCTGTGGGAGCTCTAGAAGCAGCAACTGCCACTGCCAATTCACCAATTCAGTCACTCCTAAGGGCTGCTCCTGGTCTTCTGTGGCTATGGCTGTACTGGCACAATATGTGCTAGACTGCTACACTCTTACCCAGGTGTGACAAACTCTTCCTGCTGACCTTTCAAGTTGTCTTTGGTGTCTATGGGCTGAGAGGTCTGGAAACTGCCTTTACTCTCAGTGATTCCATAGCCCTAAGGCCTGTTACTGGGTTTACTGGGACTCAGTCTGCACTGTCACAGCCTGTACTGAACTGCTCTCCTTTCTCTTTGGAGCAACTGATCTTTCCTGTCGACCTTTCAAGTTTTTGTGGGTTGGTAATTTGTTTCACTCCATCTTTTTGTGGATTCTGCTGCTGGAGAATTTGTTTAGAGGCATTTTCAAATGTATATGGAGGGTTTTGGGGGAGAACTCAGGCAAGTCCCTGCTTTTACTCCATCAACTTGGCTCCACCCCTTTCTTTTTATTATCTATTTCTGTATTATCTATATATGTATTATCTATTTTTCACACCTTTTTTTTTAGATTTTGAGTTTCAAATTTTCTCCCTCCTTCCCATCCCTCCCATACTCACTGAGAATGCAAGCAATATATCAATTATGCATGTGAAAATCACGTAAAACATATTTCCCTATTAGCCACATGACAAAAAAGTAAGAAAAGTAAAGTGAAAAACTGTAATTCAGTTTGCACTCAGAGTTCAGTTCTCTCTTCAGGTGAATCACATTTTTTCCATTATGAATCCTTTGAAATTGTCTTAAATCATTGTATTTATCACACCAGTTAAGTTTTTCACAATTAAATATAATTACAATATTGCTATTAATGTGTACAATAATTTCCTGATCCCGTTCACTTATTTTGCATCAGTTTATAAAGATTTTCCATGTTTTTCCCCTGAAACATCCCTTTCATCATTTCTTATTACACAAGAGTGCCCCCGTTACATTTAAATGCCACATCTTGTTCAGATGGGCATCTCCTCAATTTCTAATTTGTTGCTACTACAAAAAGAGCTGCTATAAATATTTTTGCACATAGAGCTTCAATCTCTTTCTTTCATCTCTTTGCAGTACAGTTAGTGGTGGTATTGATCAGTCAAAGGGTATGCAAAGTTTTATAGTCTTTGGGGCATATTGCTCTCTAGAATGGTTGGACCAATTGACAACTCTACCAGCAGTTCATCAGTGTAACTGATGTTATCCAACATTTGTCATTTCTGATAGGTGCAAAGTGGTACCTCAGAGGTGTTCTAATGTGCATTTCTCTAATCATTAGTGATTTAGATCATTTTTATATGACTAAATAGCTTTGATTTCTTCTTCTGAAAACTGTCTCTTCATATACTGCAACAATTTATCATGTATCATCTTCCCATATAGAAAGGTAAACAGCTTAATCTTATTGAATCCCTTATGATTTATCTTTTACTTTTACCTTTTTATTGTTTCTCCTGAGTCTTGTGTTTGAACATTATGTTTTGTATTGAGCTCTGGTCATTCATCAGGAATGTTTGAAAGTCCTATATTTGATTAAATGTCCATTTTTTCCCGGAAGAATTGTACACAGTTTTGCTGGGTAGGTGGTTCTTGGTTGTAATCCTAGCTCCTTTGCCTCATAAAATAGCCCTCTACTCCTTTCCTCAGTAAGCTTTTGTATCTCTTTTTCCATTTGACCAATTCTTCTTTTTAAGGAGTTCTTTTCTTCAATTTAAATTTTTTTGTGCCTCTTTTACCAAATCATTAATGCTCTTTTCATAATTTTCTTGCACCACTGTCATTTATTTCCCATCTTTTCCTCTATTACTCTTAGCACTTTCTTTACTTCTTCCAGAAATTCATAGTGAGTTGGGTCCAATTAACATTTTTTTTCCTTTGAGGATTTGCTTATAGTTCTTTTCACATTGCTGTCTTCTTCTGAGTTTATGACTTGGTTTTCCCTGCCACCACAATAGGTCTTTTGAATCAAGTTCTTTTTTGTTATTGCTTTTTGATCATTTTCCCAGCCTATTTTTTGACTGAATTTTACTTTAAAGTTGGGCACTACTCATGAGAAAGTGCACTGTCTGAAGCTTCAGACTTTTCTGTGAGTCTATTTTCAGAGCTAATTCTGAGGACCTGAAAGTTTTCAGTGTTTCCAAGGTGGTGTGATCCAGAGACAGGTGTGGTCACTCTTCTCCTAGCCTTCACTCTGGTCTTTACTCAGGAAGGGATCACTTATACCCTGCAGCCACAAGTGCTGGTGCTTCTGTTTGTTCTGGAACTGTGACCCAGAGCTGTATATGGACAGTAGAGTTGTCAATCAACAAGGTGCACCCAGTGTCAGTGTTTTTTCTGAACAGTTGTCCACTTCCTTTACTGTTCCTGGACTGAGAGCTTCCTGTGCTGCTGCTGCTGACATTATCTAGACTACCTCCAAATCTTGCACTAATACTGCCATCACATGTGCTCTGAGTCCAATCCACTATCATACACCTCTTCTGCCTACCTCTTAAGTTGTCTTTGATTGCAAAAGTGTCTCAGACCAACCTTTTGTTGGCTCTGCTCTCCAAAATTCTGAGCTATTTTAAAGATTTTGGGGGGAGAGGGGGCAGCTAGGTGGTATATTAGAGCATTAGGCTTGGAATCAAAAGAATCATCTTCATGGCTTCAAATCTGGCCTCAGACACTTACTAGCTGTGTGACCCTGGGCAAGTCACTTAACTCTACTGGCCCCAGTTTCCTTATCTGCAAAATGAGTTGGAAAAGGAAACTGCAAACCACTCCAGTATGGGACAGCTAGGTGTTTCAATGGATAGAACATTGGCACTGACCTGAGTTCAAATCTGACCTCAGATACTTACTAACTGTGTAACCTTGGGCAAGTCATTTAATCCTGATA
The DNA here is from genome assembly GCA_028627135.1 of Pseudochirops cupreus. Classification (NCBI taxonomy): domain Eukaryota; kingdom Metazoa; phylum Chordata; class Mammalia; order Diprotodontia; family Pseudocheiridae; genus Pseudochirops; species Pseudochirops cupreus. The sequence goes on along the minus strand of CM053584.1, from coordinate 189,299,577 downwards.
GCCTCAAAAAAACTGAAGTTGTTTGGAGGAGAATGTTGGGAGAGTTCAGATGAGTTGCTGTCTCTCCTCTGCCATCTCGGCTCCACTGTGTACCATTCCATTTTTGCCTCAGTCCTTGGTAACTAGCATGACACCTTCAATGTTTTCTGAGTTGAATTGAAAGATTTCACATTGTTCAAAGCCCAGATTATATATTAAGTCATCCATGAAACTTTTCCTGACTTCCAGAGAGAAGGGACCCCTTCATTTTTAAGCCTTTATCCTATGTATTTAAGCAAAATCTAAATTTTATTATAGTTATTTGTGCTCAAACATCTTATTAGATTGTTGTAAACTCAAGAACAATAATTGTGTCATTTTTGCCTCTGTCCAAAAAAAGTAGATATTTATTAATTTTGTTGCTATTGCTTTAGATTAAATGGATTTTTCATTCTCTCACATGAAACTGAAACTTTAGTTTTTTAGCTTTATATTTGAATTTACTACTTAGGCAAAGCAGAAAGCACTAATTGACTTCATATACCTGCTTAATTTTGAAAAAAAATGGTTTTATATAAAGTACATGTTGTCACATCATATTTTCTCAGAATCCCACTCCATCTAGTTATGGCATGGACGTGATCCTGGGTTCTTGAACGTTCTGCCTAAAGAACACCAATCCTGGAAGGCACTACTGAACTGGAAAGGGCTGTGGAATAGGTCAGAGAGAGACTATCTTTGAGGAACAGAACTACCTAAGTGTGGAGAGATGCATCATCAAAATTTTGATTAATGGATGATGAATTTTTTTGGCCACAGTAATTCATGAAGATTGTAAACTAAGGCATAGGGAAGTTGCTTCAGAGGAGAAAATAACTGTATCAGTTTAACCACAGATCTCATACTTCAGTATTCCAATAAATCACATTAATGTGGGTATTCACTCCAATGATACAGACCATGACCCTGCTATGACTGCCCATCCTGTGGGATTCTCATCTATATCCTTCAATAAGTTCACCACAAGTAGTCCTAAAGGTCTTTCACATTCTTTTGATACTCTAAAACTCGTAAAAGTGTTTGTTGGTTGTGCTTTACTTACTATATGACTGGACCATCTTCTTTTTTGGTTACGTATTTATTTGATGGCTTCTTTATATTGATTATCCTGTACCAGAAGGAGATAGCTGGCAGTAAAGAAGGAAACAAACAGGTCAGGTTTAAATGTAACATGGAATTTATTATATACTTTTTGAAAAAAAGGAAACTGTGAATAGTAAAGGGAATAAGGAAACAAGCATTTATTAATTATTCGTTTAATGCCAGACACTATTCTAAGTGCTTTACACTTAATATTAAGTTATAATTATGTCATTTTATCCTCACAGCAGACCTATAAAGATGTTTTTTTTATCCCCACTTTATATTTGAAGACACTAAGGCAGAGGTTAAGTGACCTGTCCAGGATCACACAGGACTTCCTGATACCAGGCCTAGTGTTCTATCCAGTACACCACCTCGCTGGTGAAAATTTGAGGTCTCGTATGTAATCTTTTTTCTCTTCTACATTACATATATATAGCCATCTTCATAATCAATCCACCATTATTCTCAATATTTCAAAATTGTGTTGTCTATTTAGCACTGATTCATCTCTGCATAGACTAAGTCCAATCCAGTTTTCATTTTTTTTACTTTCACTGTTATTTCTACTTCCTGGGGAAAAACAACAACAACAACAACAACAACAACATATCCTTGCCTATATTCGAGTCCAAATGTGGTAACTACAAGGGAAAGTTAGATGGGTCAGTACATAGAGTGCTGGGTCTGGAGTTAGGAAGACCTGAGTTCAAATCCAACTTCATGACCCTGGGCAAGTCATTAACCTCTGTTTGCCTCAATTCATTAGAGAAGGAAAGGGCATACCATTCCAGTATTTTTGCCAAGAAAACCCCATGAACAGCACTGGCAAACTGTGGTCCACAGACCACAAAGAGTCAGGTAGGACTAAATGACTGAATAACAACAACAAAGTGGTAGTCACATTGTTGATGTGTCACTCAGCAATCATATCAGATAATTCTCCCAGTTCCCTGGGATATAGTTGATTTCGACCTGATCAGTTGAGGACAACTGGATGTTCTATAATCTCTTTACTCTTATTGGGCTTAAATGATCTGTTAATCATTTTTATTTTGTATTCCTTAGTCTAAAGATCATTCTCTTTGGCAGAGGAAAACAAATGGAAAATATGAATCAAAAAGTTTCATCTTTTTATTGGACTATAAGCAGTGCATCACAGCCTTTCTTTGTTTCTCTTCTCATTTCCTACTCAATTTTTTTTCTGGATTTTTTCCTTAAAAGTCTATTCATTTCCAAAGACTCACTTGTCTCTTACCAGATTCATTCTCAGCTTACTAACAAGATAATTTCTCCTAAACTTGATAATTTGAGTTGAAATGCCAGAATTACATGTAAACAGCAAATATCTTTTGTCTAAAATGTTGGCAAATGTAGGAGAAGAAGCAGTAAAACATGTGCAGTGGGTGAAACTGTGAATTGGTGTAGCCATTATAGAAAGTAATTTGGAATTCTGCCCTCAAAGTAACTAAGTTGTGCATACCATTTAGCCTATATACATATATACATAAAAAAATTTTTAACAGTTCTTTGTGGTAGCAAAGAACTAGAAATTAAGGAGTTCCCCATTAATTAGAATTGTAATATATCAATGTTATTATCATTATCATCTCTATGTTGATGATTCTTAAGAGATCAATTTGGAACTATTCCCAAAGGGCAATCAAACTGTGCATACCCTTTGACCCAGCAATACCACTAGTAGGTCTGTATCCCAAAGAGATCACAAAAATGGGAAAAGGACCCACATATACAAAACTATTTATAGCAGCTCTTTTTGTGGTGGCAAAGAATTGGAAATTGAGGGGATGCCCATCAATTGGGGGATGGCTGAACAAGTTGTGGTATATGAATGTAATGCAATACTATTGTTCCATAAGAAATGATGAGCAAATGGACTTCAGAAAAACCTTGAAAGACTTGCATGAACTGATGCTGAGTGAAGTGAGCAGAACTAGGAGAGCATTGTACACAGTAACAGCAACATTGTGTGATGATCAACTATGATAAACTTATCTCTTCTCAGCAATACAATGATCGCAGACAATTTTCTAGAAGACTCATAACGAAAAATGCTAACCACATCCAGACAAAGAATTGTAGAGTCTGAATGCAGATTGAAGCATACTATTTTCATATTTTTTGTTTTTTCTTTCTTATGGTTTTCCCCTCTGGTTTTGATTCTTCTTTCACAACATGACTAATGTGGAAATATGTTTAACATGATTGTACGTATATAGCCTGTATAAGATTGCTTACTGTCTTGGGGAGGGGAGAGGGAAGGAAAGGAGAGGGGAAATTTGGGAACTCAAATCTTAAAAACATGAATGTTGAAAACTATTTTTAAATGTAATTGGGAAAAATACTACTCAATTTTTTTTTAAATTTCTTAATCACTAATAGAGAAATGCAGATTAAAACAACTCTGAGGAACTACCTTTTACTCATCAATTTGGTTAAGATGACAGAAAAGGAAAACAACAAATGCTGAGAAATATATGGGAAAAATAGATATACCAATGGTTGATTGAGCTGTGAACTAGCCCAATCATTCCGGAGAATAATTTGGAATTATATCCAAAAGGAGTAAAAAACTGTGCCTGCTATATGATCCAACAGCAACACTACTATATCTACACCCTAAGGAGATCAAAAAAAGGAAAAAAGACTCACATGTACAAAAATATTTATAGCATCAATTTTTGTGTAGCAAAGATTTGGGAACTGAGGGGAAGCTCATCCACTAGGCTGAACAAGTTATGGTATATGAATGGGATGGAGTATTATTGTGGTATAAGAAATGACGAAGGAGATAGTTTCAGAAAAACAGGGAAGACATATGAACTTAGGCAAAACGAAGTAAGCAGAACCAGGAGAATAATATAAAAGCAATTATGTAAAGATTAAGATCTATGGTAAACTTAGTAGTTCTGATCAATATAATGATCCACTAGAACCCCAAAAGACTCAAGAAAAATCTTATCCACCTCCAGAGAGAGAATTAATACACTTAGAATGCAGATGAAAACATATTTTTCATTTTTTTTAACATGGCTAATGCAGAAATATGATTTTATTACTTCATATATAAAATACATATAATATGTCCTATCGTCTTAATGGATATATGAAGGAGTGAAAGGAAGGAAAGTATTTGTAACTAAAAATAAAATAAAATATCCTGTATATAGTCCATTTGTACATAGTTGCTTTCATATTGCTTCCTCTCAGCTCATAAGCTCCTTCAGAACAGGAATGTCTTTTGTCTTTCTTTGCATTTCCAGCACTTAACACAATGCCTGGCACATAAAAGGCTCTTAAAATAAAAGTTTATTGACTGACTGAACTTATACAAGTAAACAGAAACAAGACAACACTTTATATGATAATAAAAATGTTATAAAGATCACAATTTTAAAAGACTCAGATTGTTGAGGTTACAACCATGATTCCAGAACATTTGAGATGAGGTAAATTGTCTCAACTTTTTCAGCAAGGTCGGGGCACAGAATGAGATACATTTTATGACCGTGGGTGATGTGAGAATTTCTTTTTGCTTAATGACGTGTATTTGTCACAACATATTGATTTTCTTTGTTTAATAGTAGGTAACCGTTGTGATCCAGTGCCTGGCATATATTAAGTATTTAATAAGCATTTGTTGACTTGATTTTACTTGGGAGAGAGGGAAAGCAGATTTTTATTAATTCACAAAATTAATTTTAAAAGAAAATAAATAATCAGGGTAATATGTCAAAGGCACTTTGGGGAACAAAATCAAAACCTCATTAAAGACTCAACAGAGTGAATGTCTAATGGTGCAATTTCAGGCACTGTGACATAAGAATAAGAAAGTATTTTGGATAGGAAGTTTTTTTTCTCCTCTATTCTCACCACATAGGCATACAAATGTTCTGTTCTGTCACCAGTCTAACTAAGCATTTTATTCCTTGTGCAGGAAACCCCAATAGCTTCAAAAGTTTTCATCCTTTCAGAAGGCAATGAGTGAAACTATGTTGAATATGGAATTCCTATTGCTTAGCTCTGAAAGAGTCTCCAACTCCTCCCCCAAAGTCTTATCAGTGCCCCCTTCACATCTTTATTTCTGAGGGTGTAGATGAAAGGGTTGAGGGTAGGAGTAATGATGGAGTAGAAGAGGGAGATAAATTTACCCTGGTTCTGGGAGTAGCTAGAAGGGGGCTGAAGATACATGTAGATAGCAGGCAAATAGAAGAGGGACACCACCACTAAGTGGGAAGAGCAGGTCCCAAAAGCTTTACTCTGCCCTTTGGAGGACTTGATTCTCATCAGGGCCTGGGCAATAAAGCCATAAGAGATAAGAATGAGGACCAGGGGCACCAGCACAAAGAAAGCTACCAGCACAGCCAATGTGGCATCATTGATGGCGGTGTTGGCACATGACAACTTAATCATAGCAGGCACCTCACAGAAGAAGTTGTTCAGCACCTGTTGCCCACAGAAAGGTAATTGCACTGTCAGCACAACTTGAACCAGAGAATTTCCAAATCCACTGAGCCAGGCAGTGGCCACCAGCTGCTGGCATAGTGAGTGATGCATGATGACTGCATAGCGGAGTGGCTTACAGATGGCCACATATCGGTCCAGAGCCATTGCAGCCAGGACCACACACTCAGTGCAGCCTAACCAATGGAAGATGGCATACTGCACTGTGCAGCCACCATAGCTGATAGTCTTCTTTGAGCTACCCATGTTGAACAGCATCTGAGGCACAGTGGTAGTGGTATAGCAAAGGTCCAGAAAAGACAAGTGACTGAGGAAAACGTACATAGGGCTGCTTAGCAGAGGATCCAGCCAAGACACCAATATGATGGCAATATTTCCTAGGACTGCTAGGATATAGGATACCAGGAGGATCACAAAAAGGGGAAGTTCTAGCCATGGCCTGTCAGAGACCCCCACAAGGAAGAAATCCCCAGAAAAAGCCCCCAATAAACTTTGGTTGTCACTTCTCATGCTGTTTCATATTCTGACACCTATAAAGAATCAAGAAAACCATAATGAAAGAAACCCAATCCAAGGAAATAATTTTACTTCTTTCTGATTTACTATGATTTCAACTTTCTAAACATAAAGAAGGCAAGGACCACTCAGTAGAATCAGTCAGAAGACTTTTTTTACCTAAAAAGTTTTCTTAAAGTGTCTGGAAAATAATGGTGCAAAAAATCAATATGGCTTTTATTTAAAAAATCTTTATAATACAAAATGTTAAATACATCAGAGTTTTGTAAAAAAACAGTACTGTATGATACTCATGGAGGATGTTTTATAGCAAAGGTGATATTTGAGTTGAGCTTTACAATGTAGGCAGGAATTTGACGAAAGAAGATGGGGAAAATAGTCATTTTGGGTCTAGAAAAAAGCAGAAGTAAAGGTTTATAAGCAGAGGAGGGGATAGGGAAAGGGGAAAGGAGAAAGGAGGTAAAATGAGTTTGGTTTGTCTAAAATTATAATATTAGGCAAGTCTGGAATACTTTTCCAAAGGTATTCTGGTGCCAATGGGAAGGGAATGAGTTTGAACAATATGATGTGTAGTAGACAGTCACTGAAGCTTTTTTGCAAAGTAATCCATCATTCATCACCCTTTGCTTGAGATTTGTTCTTAGCACCTGACCTCCCCCCCCCAAAAAATCATATTGTTTATTTGTGTCTCTACCCAGATTTTATTCAGAGGAAAGTCAGAATATAGCCTGTGTGTAAATCAAATCTAGCTTGTGTCTATGCTCCCACATTTATGAGTAAAAGGACCATATGTCCCATATAATATTTATAAATTATTAGCAAGTTTTAAGTGTTTCTATGACATAGTACAATAAAAAGATGGTTTTTTATGAAGCTATAAATCTATGTACAACTAGCTATTTCTTTCAAATATGCAACAAAATTATCGTATAAATTTATTTTTGTTTTACACAAGCATATATTGGGTGCAGGATAGCCTTTATTCTAGTCCATACAAAACGAGAACAAAAACACATAGAGATTCACAGGAGCCCACAAATAGTGTAGAAAATATGTAAAGGTATCAGTGTTACATAAATGATTGCTATGATTCTCATCACTCCACAGTGAGTATCACTTTCCATTCTTTTCTGAAGAAATGCACACAGTCTCCACAATTCATAGCATTGTCCTTTGTATTAGACTTTCTATTGGAAACCTCACTTGAAGTTGCTAGACATGTACCTACCTTGCCATCAGACTGGCAACATTGAAATAATTCAAGGAAATAAAATTGTTCAAAGTCTGAGACTTCTGATGCCCCATATTATAACTTTTCCACTTTCCAACTCTCCCATTTTTGGCATCTATGCTTAAGTTACACTTCCATACATGAGCCTAGTGTTTCTCAGGAATACCTTCTCTAAAAAAATAAAAATAAAAAAGTTAGATTCTGCAACTCTGAGACTTGCAGTTGCTAAAGAAGGGACTAACACCTGAGACTAGTCCTGGCCAGAAAATACCCCTTTTATAACTAGAAGACATGAAATATAGGGAAGGCATCCTATCAGGGCAATGCAGTAAATAGAGAAGAGGAGGTACATTTAAGAGGTGTTGCAGAAGTGGGACTGTTTTTTAATGTTCTAGCATACTTGATCAGGCCAGTGTTACATCCCATTGAAGGATATCATCTAAGATATTTACAGCAGTACTTTTGTGATAGCAAAGAACTGAAAACAACATTTTCTCTTCAATAGGAAATGGTTAAATAAACTGTGATGTATGAATGTAATGGAGTATTACTGTTCTTTAAGAAACTCCAAATACTATGAATACAGAAAATATAAACTGATACAAAATGAAGCCAGCAAAGTCTAAAAAACAATATACATATTTGATACAACATAAATGGAAAGAACAGTCGCCACAAAATAATTGAAAACTAAGCTTACAAAATTACAAATAATAAGCTTGGCCTCAAAGAAGTGACATGAGAAGAAATCTTCCCCACCACACGCCTACTCCTTTGTGGAGTTAGTTCATCAATATATTGATTAGTTTTGCTAAATTTGTTTTCTCTGTTAAAAAAAAATCCTTCATTATAAGGAATAGCTCTCTGGAAGAAAGGTAAAGGGAAATAGCAGGAAATTTGAATGATGTTAAAAAAAGATAAGAAAGATTAGACAATATGCCCTAGAACCAAACAGTTCAAGAAGGAACATGTTGTTGAAGTAGAAATTATTGGAAGCCCAGAGGCAAATGATCTGTCAGCGATCCATCAGATAGTGAGAGAGAAATTAAAAAAAAAATCTGACAAGCACCCAACATTTGGGGAGAGCTGATCTCAAAGATTAAGAGAAAAGACAGGTAGGATTCTAACATCCAAATGTATTTTTTACCCAAGAGGGGTGGTAATTAATCAAAGAATGAAAGACATAAGGAAAAATTATTCTTCTGAGGCAGAAAAGAAGCAAGGGACCTGAAGAGATTCCTATACCTGGAAGCAAGGGGAGATAAATTAATATGAAAATAAAAGAACATCATTTTGTCTGATAAGAATATCAGGAGTACTAGATCATAAAATGAACTGAGGTTGGTGATGACTACTAAAAAAAAAAACATTTTAAAGGATTTTTTAGCTTTTTTTCTAGAGGTGGTGGGGTGGGGAAGGAAGAAGAGATAGGACTACCACTACTTGAGATAGACACTAACAGATGTCAATTAGAATGTTGAATTATTCCATTTTTATATCGATTCTGTTTTCTCTGCCAAGGAGAATGACTTTTATATGAGGAAGTGTAAAATGACAACAACTCATCCAAAGATAAATGAGAAAATGACAAGAGAACATCAATCTGCCCTCAATGAGTTCAAGTCACAAGTTCCACATGAACTTCAATCTCTAATACTAAAAATACTGGGAGACATAATTGTTGAGCCATGACCCATGACCTCCAAAATATCATAGAGAACCATGCTTGGTGGCATGAGACAGACCCTGCTACTGGAGAGGTTAAGACTGGTGGATGGCTTGGGTTTGAGAGTTCTGAGCTGCAGCAAAGTTAAGGCCAATTAATATGGTGAAGCCTAAGAAACAGAAGGTGACTCATCTGCCTAAGGAGAGGAGACCTGGTCTAGTTTGGAAGAGGTTACAGCTTCCATGCTGATAGGTATTGCGTTTTCACAGTGAGTGGACATAGCTCTTCCAGTCTAGGTGAAAAAGTCTCAAACAGAAAAATAGGGAACAAGAGAGACATTTCACACTTGAAGAAGGGCAAATGTTTTGTTTTTCAAAAATGGAAAGAAGAAAGATTTCTCTTCCTGACTAAACTCTAATGCACATTATTAAAGGGATGATTTGTATGTATTTAGAAAAAGAAGCATCATTAGTTCCTAAAAATAAGTCAAGTTAAATTAACTTCCTTCTCTTTTTTGACAGTGTCTAGCCTGATAGATCAAGAAAACCTACAGTCACAGAATATTTATATTTCGTCAAATCATCAGACAAAACTTCTCATGATACCCTTGTGGACAGAATGAAGGAATGTAGTCCAGGTCATACTATCATTAGGTGAATTTAGAATTGGTTAAATAACTAGAATCAGAAATAAAATATTAATGTACCAGTGTTCACTTGGAGGTTAGACTTTAGAGGAATAGTGTAGCCACCTATTTATTTTTGGTCCCAGACTATTCAATATTTTTACCTATGACTTGTAGGGAGTTGTAGGAAGTGTATTTGTCATGTTTATAAATTACATGAATTTGGAATGGATAACTATCATGTGGGCTGAAAAAACATTAGAATCTAAAAAAAAAAAAAGCCCTTGACAAGCTAGAATGATGGAGCAAGGTAAATAATTCTAAATAGGAATAAATGTAAAGTTGTATGTGTAGATTTTTTAAAAAATGAATATCATCTGTATGAAGGAGACATCATAAGAAAAATGTTCCTGTGAAAACATATTTAGAGATTTTAGTCAATTGTAATCTCACTGTGAGACACAGCGTGATGTGGCAGCTAAAAAGACTAACTCTTTTCTAGACTGTATTAATGGAGGCATAATGTCCACAATAATAATTTATTTCACTGTACTTAGCTCTGGTCAGATTATATCCACAGTACTACATTAAGTTCTGGGTGCCACATCTTTAAAAAGACTAGGCAAGCTGCAATTCATCCAGAAAAGAGAAAGCAGAATAATGGGAAAATTGGAAACCTTTGGTTTTTGTCACATGAGTATCAATAAAAGGAACTAGAGAAGTATTTGAAGCACTCACATGTCAAAGAGGAATTAGACTTATAGAAGCCTGTTTAGTTTCAATACTTTCATTTCAGACCTGCTCTACTCATTAGTCTTGAAGCGAGGGAGCAAGTAATTCAGTAACAACAAACTGTTAAATTCTCTTATGTCGACTAAGTATTTTCTAGCTCTTGAAGTCAACCTAATCTAAGTGAACCTTACCTGACCCTTAAGCGTGTGTCTTTGCCTCAATAGCTGTCTCTATTATTTTTTCTGTTTGTTTGTCATTTGCTTTAGAAACCATATGGTGTCCCAATTTCTGGAACAGAAATTTTTGGAAAAGTTATAGAAAAATCTGAACCTAACAAATGTTCTTAACACTTACATAAAATATTGTCTTTATTTCTTGGCTTATCATCCATATCACGTCCTATAACTGTGGATCTTCCC
>CM053584.1:189264562-189280605 GCA_028627135.1 Pseudochirops cupreus | reverse complement strand
ATTTTAGAACCATAAGGCAAAATAGGACTTGAAAGAATTCACACATCGCCTCTTGAAAAAGATCCCCAAAAGAAAACTCCTAGGATTGTTATAGCCAGGTTCCAGAGTCCCCAGATCAAGAAGAAAATATTACAAGCTGCCAAGAAGAAACAATTTGAATGCTGTGGAAACACAATTAGGATAACCTAGGATCTAGCTGCATCTACATTAAGGTATTGAAGAGCCTGGAATATGATATTCCAGAGATCAAGGGAGCTAGGATTAAAACCAAGAATCACCTACCAGCAAAATTGAGTATAACATTCCAGGGGAAAATGTGGTCATTCAGTGAGGTGGAGGACTTACAAACATTCTTGCTGAAAAAACCAGAACTGAAAAGAAAATTTCACACTCAAATACAAGAAGCATGAGAAGTAAACATGGAAAAGAAATCATAAGGAACTTATCAAAGTTGAACTATTTACATGCCAACATGGAAAAATGATAATTGCAACTCACAAAACTGTTCTCAGTATGAGGATAGGTGAAGGGAATACAAATGTATATATACACATACATACACATATGTCTATATAGGAGGATATATATGTGTATTTATGTGCACATTGAAGGCACAGGATCAATTGGATAGGAAGAGACAATACTTGAACAGGTGAAATTCTGAGGTGGGAGAGGAAGAGAATAAGAGAAGACCGGGAGAGACAGAATGGGGTTAATCATCTCATATAGAAGAGGCAAGGGATATTTGTTACAATGGAGGGGAAGAACAAGAAGGCAAAAGGGAAAGGATCAACCTTACTTTCATTGCATTTGGCTTAAGCAAGCAATGACATAAACTCTAAACTGGATATCTTGCCACAGAAGAGAGTAGGGGAGATGGGGATGAGAGGTAGGATGATGGAGGGAAGGATAGGGTGAGGTGAGGGTTGCTGGAAGCACACACTTCTGTAAAGGGACAGGGATAAGGTAGAGAGTAGAACAAGGCAGTGGGTGGGATAGGAGGGAGGGACATATAATCAGTCTCTCACAATATGTCCACTGAGGAGATGTTCTGTGGATTACACATGTACAGCCTGTATTGAATTGCTTGTCCTTCCAGTGGGGGTGGGTGACGAGGGAGGAAGGGAAAGAATCTAGAATTTAAAGTTCTATAATCAAATGTTAAAAATATATATGTATATAATAATAATAATGATTATTATTAAATATGTGCACCTGGGAATTAAGATATACAGGCACTGGGATAGGGAGATCTATCCTGCCCTACCAGAAAGTCAGAGGGGCGATGGGGGAGGACATAGGAGAGAGCAGATTGGGGGAATAGTTATACAGTGGGATGGCTGTTTTGAGGTGGTGGATAGGGGAAAGATGGGGAGAAAATTTGTAACTCAAAATCTCATGGAAATAAATGATGTAAACAAGAAAATAAATAATTATATTATAGGGGAAAATGTTGCAAAATATAATAAACTCTCCTCCTCAAAGGCAAAACCAAAATGTTTATTTGGAACAACATTAGGATAACAGGAGGTAAGATATAACAGGGTACTAGTCACTAATCCAGAGAGTGCCAACATCTTAAGTCTTCTTTCTGTCCTGCTGCCCCACAAATAAGTTCCCCTAGGCAAGTTCCTCCCTCAGCCCACTCACAGTTTCCTTTTCTCTCTCTGCTCTGGGAAATAAGATATACAGACACTGTGGTATTGAAATCCATCTTGCCCTACTAGAAAGTTGGGGGGAGGGGTGATGGAGGAGGATATAAGAGAGAACAGATTGAGGGAAGGGGTATTTGGTGGGCTTGCTATTTTGGGGGAGGTGTAGCAGAAAGATGGGGAGAGAAAACTGTAATTCAAAATTTTGTGGAAATGAATCTTGAAAACTTAAAATAAATTAATTAAAATTTTTTTAAATGTTTGATTGATGCTCTTTTTTCTGCATAGCATCACTACTACAAACCTATCACCCTCTCCACCTCCTCCAATAAAACCTCCCCCTCAAAACAGATATGCTTAGTCCAACATTATAGATTAACACATTAAGGAAGGGAATAAGGTTTTATATAGTACCCACTAGTGCTTTTACAGATATTATCTCATTTTGATCCTTATAATCACCCTGCAAGGTAGGTTTTATTATTCTCAATTTGTAGTTGAGGAAACTGAGGCAAACAGAGGTTAAATGATTTACCCAGGGTCACCAACCTTGTAAGTGTCTGAGATCAGATCTAAACTCAGTTCTTCCTTACTCCAGGCCCAGTTTTGTATGCATGTTATCCATATGTAGTTTTATTTCAATATTACTCGTGTCTACCTTTGTTTCTCAAGGTCTAACCTGGACCATCCTGATTCCCTCTAGGCCAGAGCATTAAGACCTCTCACTGGCCCAAGGCTATCTGGTTTGGTCCTTCTTTCTCCTCTAACTCCCTGCCATATTACAAATAAGAATGACCTTCTACCCTAGAACAACACCAAACTGACTTTGGAGATTGAGCCATCTTGATGTGCTAAGTTTTGCTCACTCACAGCTTCTATAGTTGTGAACTAAAGTTTCTGTCCTTTCTAAGCTATCCTCCACACAGATGTCAAAGTGCTATCTCCAAAGCACAGCTCAATATAATCATATATGCCTGTTTGAAATAGCAAGTAACCAGCCATAGCCATTCTCCTGCTCCCTCCAAGAGGATGTCTCTGGGAGATGGGGACAAATTCCAGAGATCTTTATCCTTTGCTACTTGTATACATCTTTATACACTGTTGTGCTCATACATACACATATCTTATACATAAATTTGCATTTATGTTCTACAAATTTGGAATGGAGTTTGAGTAAATGGCATGTAGAAACAAAAATGTTTATTGGTGTTCATAGGTAAGTATAATATCAGAAGGTTGTTTCACAGATAACACACAGGAGTCACTGGAGTTTTCCGTACTCCAGCCTCCAGCAGGTTCACTCTTGACATGGTCAGACAGGAAGGACAGGAAGGCAGCTCCCAAGGGGTTAATAATCTTTATTCTAGTTTGGTCTTCTCAAAGGGTTGCTGATAATGGAAGCACCAACTCCACCAATATTCCCTAATCACCCTTCTTGCAGGAGCTGGCTAGAAGAGGGGAGGCAACTACTCCTATGTCTCAGTGGGGTCAATAGAGACAGACATAGCTTGTGTACTCCCCTAAATCCCCTCAAGCCTAAATGGGGTTGATTGAGGCAGGTACATGCATTCTTCTATGCATTACCTGTAGTTTCCCCCATGGGTTCCCCACTCACTGACCAGTGCTCACTTGCTTTATAGGGCAACAGAAAAAGAAGGCATCTTGCAACATTAAGCTCACAGGTTAACTTTAGCAATATCGTCATTCTGTGTAAGTGTAGTAAATATCAATTGTATCACTCCCATATCTCATGGCACAGTTGAAATAGGACTGTTTGTCACTATGATTCTAGGAATTACTATCTAGGATCTTTGGGGCTATTCTGAAAGTTATTGTCTAGTACCTGGAAAGAAGACATTGCTATGCCCATGGATTCTGAGAAACTAAAGTCTAAAAAGGATAACAAAATCCTCCTTACATGCAAGGGTATGAACAGTTATTGAATTAAGGAGAAAGTCCCATTCAACTTCCCTCAGTGTCATCATGTCACAGGTCAACATTCAGGTTAGTGGCCCAGACATGAAGTCGATCACTCTGGTCAAAGGTCCAGGCCACTGAGGGACAATCTTACATAGGGTTTTGAGAGGAAAGGTTTGCCAAGGTAGCTGCCACATCACCAACAGGAAGACGTGATCAAGGAACATGAGTTTCATAAAAATTAACCAGGAAACTATATTCTAACTGTACACAGAAGGGTTCACTGTGTATTCTCAGTATTCAGGTGTGCACTGTGTATTCTAACATGGAACTCAGAAGCCCTCTGGAAGAGGAAGGTATAATTTTAACAATGCCACATCAGCAAGCTTGCAGAAGCGTATTGGTAGCCAGTTCTAAGTAGAACTAAGTACAATTGAGCCTGAAGCTTAATTTACACTGGGTAACATGAGCCAAGCCTGGGAAGACGGGGCCATAGACTCCTCTGGCCATTCAACATCCTGCCCCTCTTCCTCCATGAAATGTAAGCTGGTTGAAAGGAAAAACTGTTGCTGTTGTTGTCTTTGTGTCTATAGCTCCTAGCACAGTGTCTATTACACAGCTGGTGCCTTATAAATGAATGCTGATAGATTAGTTGACCCTCAGTCAATCAGGAAGCTTCCTGATTGAGTAAATGGAGAAATTTTGGCATTCTGTCCACATTCCTGCAGAATTTACTTAGCTAGCTAGATGGCTCCCTTCAAGCAAGGAATAACAAGGAAACAAAAATCAGTAGAGAATTATTATCACCTTAAAGGTCTGACAAGTTCACCCCGACACACAGGCCAACCTTGCAGCCCACAAAGGGGGAACCTGTTCCTGACAATCGCTTCTGCGTCTTGGGGGATATGTGCCTTTAGGAACAGTTAACTCATAAAAAATAACTAATAGGTATTAGAGTGTGAAGACTACCCTTCCGACAACCTACGGTAGGCAATCAGTGCAATTGTGTCACAAATTCTTTAACTTATAATAGCTTCTGTTCTGGGGAAATATTAATGGTTTTGCTAGAATAACGAGTCCCCAAGAGGTCCATGATTGGAGAGGAGGATAGGATGGAAGAGTGAAGAGCTGAGAGCTCTTAATATTGCCAATATTTTTGCTCATAGGATCAATTGTTTATCTTAACCTGGTTTTCAACACCTTCCATAGTCTGAGGCCCTAACCTACCTTTCCAGATTTATGTCACACTGCTCCCTTCCCTGAACACTTTGTCCTAAGCTTAAATATTCACTCTCTTGGGGTCATGCCTTGCCTTTATCCATAATGTCTTATCCTCTCTTTTTTATCTATCCAAATCCTTCCTTCCAGGTCCATGTCAAATTCTGCCTCCTTCCACGAAGTCTTCCCTGACTGATTATCCCTTAATTAAAGAATATTTCAAAGGGAATTTCCCTCTGAATTACTATAAAATTGATAATCAATGCCATTCACTTAATAATAATAATATTTTTATTTACATAGTGCTATATACTTTACAAATCACTTCCATAACCATTATCTCATCTGATATAATTCCCGTTATGAAAATAAGGATACAGAGGCTCAGAAATATTATGTGATTTAATAGAACCTTGGACCTGGTCTTTCCATTACATTGTCCAGGTATTGTGTTGGTGTTAGTTGGTGTTAGTTATATTGTTGTTAGTTACCTTTTCAGGTATCTGTACCTCATGTTTATCCTATTTGTCTCCCTTTCCAATCTCTTTTTAGATGGTAAACTCATTAAAGATAGAATGATAGCACTCATGGATCTATGTAACATGTTCATTGTAGATAAAGGCATAGAAGGCATGCTTATCAAGATGATATAGTATGAAGAAGGAAAAGACATTAAATAATTGAATTAAGAAACAAAAAAAATTTAAGAGACTGAAACAATAGATTAAATCAAAAGGATAAGACAATAAGGATAAACCAAAAGTCATGAACTATTAATATCTACTTAACAGAATGAAAGTTTCTTTAAAAAAGAGAATGCCTTAGATGACTATTTGACTACTCTGGTCCTACCAGGGTTCAAATATAAAATACTCATTCAACAGTCCTACAAACTGCATTATATCTAGGTATTTTAAGTTTTAGCTTCTAGGAAAGTACAATAGCAGTTGAAGTATTTTTACTAAGGTTTTTACTATTATCTTCTGTTTCTTACATCATTAAAATTATATCAAATATCCTTCTCTTTTCCCCTTCTAGAGAGTCTTCTGTTGCAACAACAGTATTTTTAGAGAGAAAAAAAAATCAACACAACTGATCAATACATTGAAAAAGTCTGAAAAGCATATACGAAGTGTACTGCTTACAGATTTCCCATCTCCACAAAGAAGTGGGTGGTAACATACCCTCATATCATTTCATTCATGTCCTCTGGATCGTTACAATTGTGTTACATTTACTTTTGACTTTCTGGTATGTAGCTGTTCTTTGCCTTTACGTTGCTATAGTTACTATGTATATTGTTTTCTTGGCTCTGATCACTTTTTTTGCTTTGGTTCATATAGATCTTTTCATCATTCTCTCCATTCATCATATACATTATTTCTTACCGCACAGTAATATTCCATCACATTCATGTAACACAGTTTGCTTAGCCATTCCTTAATTGAGAGTTTTCAACTTTGTTTCAATTTCTTAGTTATCACAGCACACACTGCTATAAATATTTTGGAGTCTATAGGGACTTTTATCTTATTGATGTCTTCGTTGGAGTATAAGCCCAGTAACAGAGTTCAAAGAATATGGACATATTCATCTTATTTGAATAATTCCAAATTGCTTTCCAAAATCATTGCACCCTTTTACAACTCCAACAACGATGTATTAGTATAGAATTGGGAAAGTGGAATCTGATTCTATGAGAAATCAAGAATCAATCAAATAAATTCAAAAGAATGAAAAAATAGAAGATATAAAATATTTTGTTGGAAAAACAACTGACCTGGAAAATAGATCAGAATCTTTGGACTACCTAAAAGCCATAACCAGAAGGAGCATGTAGACAGCATCATGCAAGAAGCTATCAAAGAAAACTGCCCTATATCAGGATACGAGAGGGCAAAACAGGCATTGAAGGAATCCAACAATCACCTCAGGAAAGAGATCCCAAAATAAAAACCCAAAGGAATGGTATACCTAAATTACAGAGCTATCAGGTGAAGGAAAAACAATTACTGCAAGTGGCCAGAAAAAAAACCAAAACAAAACAATTTAAATATCAGGGAGCCACAATTAGAATTACACAGAATTTAGCAGCTGCAACATTAAAGGATCAGAGGTCATGGAGCATGATATTCCAGAAGGCAAAGGAGCTAGGATTACAAACAAGAATTACCTACCCAGTGAAACTAAGAATAATACTTCAAGGGAAAAAATGTTCATTCAATGAAAAAGAAGGATTTCAAGCTTTTATAAAGAGGGGACCAGAATTAAACAAAAAAAAATGATATTCAATATCAAGATACAGGAGAAGCCAAATTAAAAACTTAAAAGAAAATAATGTATTAGTGTGCCTATCAATCCACACACATACCCAATTCTGACCATTGCCATTTTGGGACATTTTTACCAATTTACATGATATAAAATAATACCTCAGAGTTATTTTGACTTGCATTTCTCTTATTAGCAATGATTTGGAACATTCTTTCATGTAGTTGTGAATATAATTCTTTTTTGGAGAACTGTTTGTTTGTATCATTTTTTATCATTTATCTATTAGTAGATGGCTATTATATATATATATATATATATATATATATATATATATATATATATTTATTGACTGATTATATACTTAAGTATTCTCTTCTGTGAAAAATTCTGTACAAGGACTTTCCCCCCCCCCATTTGACCACTTTCCTTGGGGCACTAATTTTGTTCTTTTCAGTTTTAAGTCATCAAAGTTATGTATTTTATCTTTTGTAACTGCCTCTATCTTCTTTTCAGTTTACCTTTTTATGTTTCTCTTGAGTCTTACTTTGCTTCCTATGCTTGCTCACGGTTGGCCAGTCACTAATTTTTTAGCTCTGTGGAACTCTGCTTCCAGAGGGGACAGCTCTGTCCCAAATTGCTGCAGTTTTCCCCATTGCCAGCACTTTTAGGAGGCTGCTGCAGCCCCCACCAGCTCTGGCTCACTGAAAACGCACCCCAGGACCACCACCCAAGACCATGATCCAGATCCAGGCTGCTCAACACAAGAGCACTTGGCCTCTTAACAATCGCTTGGCCCCCCTGCAGTCTGCAGGCTGGGAGCTCTAAAGCAGCAAGATGGAGGTGGCTGCAGGGCCTCCACTTCTGCTGCTTCCTTGCCCTGGAGGCAGTTTGGCCAGACCCGCTTATCTCTCCCAATTTTAGCCAAGTTCCTCTGACCTTTCACTTGGTCCTTTTTTTCTTATGGCTTCATAATTCTGGATACTGCCACAGCTGCTGCAGATCCGCTCTCCTGAAGCTCTGGCTGCAGCTTGGCTAGGCTTGTCAGGTTGCCCCCAGGGCCAAGCCACCATTTCAGGCTGGGCTGGTTTCGGCTCCCAGCACTGAGGTGGTCCCTCCTAGCTGAGCTGCCTTCATCAGAAAGTATATTTGTGTGCGTTTTAGAGCTCTAGAATTTGTTTAGAGTCATATTTTATGGGTATTTTGAGGTGGCTATGTGGGAGCTGTGGTACCTTGCTGCTCCTACACCACCATCTTCTGGTAGATTCTTTCAATGACTATTTTACTCTCTGATTCTAGGATATCAGGGCAGTTTTCCTTGATATTTTCCTGAAAGATGCTATCCAAGCTCTTTTTCATATCATGGCTTTCAGGTAGTCCAATTTCTTAAATTATGTCTCCTGGATCTATTTTCAAGGTCAGTCACATTTTCAATGAGGCATTTTAAATTTTCTTCTATTTTTTCATTTTTTGGATCTTGTTTGACTGATGCTTGATGTCTCATTGTAACAGCAAACACCCTAGCGTACCCAAGATGGCTGCTACCACAGGTTCTTCCATCTGCTTTTCTAAAAGAAAGCAACTCAAAAAGGGTTAACAATCTTACTCTAATCAAGCAAATACATATCATATACCTAGTTCAGGGGAAAAAGTCAGCATCTCGAACTTCAGAGAATACAAACAGAAGCTTTTCCAAGCAGACAAAAATACAGAGAAAATAACACAATTCAGCAGATAGGGCTTCTAGCTGTCTGACAATTACATGCATACCTAGATAGTCACTAGAGAGAGAAGCACCAACATCTGGGTTTTCAAAACTGAGGGGCTCAATGGCTGCCCAGAGTCTCCTCTGGTGAAATCACACAACTCCTCCCAGAGTGAGCCCCAAAGAAAAACCTCATTTCAGCCTTCTCCAGGGTCAGAGAACATCACAGCCCTTGTGACCCACTTGACTACAAAATAACAAAAGTTGTGTCTTCCTGAAAAACAAGCTTCCCACCACAATCTCCATGTGAGCACCTGCAGCCTATTAGGGGCCGGAGTATATTTTCAAATCAGGAAAGGTCCTCAAATTCACCTAGGCTTATTAAGGGACAGGGAAGATCTTCAAATTCCTATTATCATTACACTTATAGAGTCATTAGCTTCCAGTTGCCCAATTTTAATTTTTAAGGAATTGTTTTCTTCAGTTAGCTTTTGTACCTCCTTTTCCATTTAGCCAATTCTACTTTTACAGAAATTGTTTTCTTCAATGGATCTTTTTTTCCATTTGGCCAATTCTATTTTCTAAGGAGTTATTTTCTTCAGCCTATTTGTGTGCTTCTTTTCCAAGCTGTTGTCTCTTCTTTCATAATTCTTCTGGATAACTCTCATTTCTTTTCTCAACTTTTCTTCTACTTCTCATACTTTATTTTTAAAATCCTTTTTGAGCTTTTACAGAGGAGTTTTTGGGCTTGAGAGCAATTCATATTCCTCTTTGAGGCTTCACATGTAAGGAATTTTGACATCATTGTCCTCTTCTGAGTCTATGTTTCAAACTTCCCTGTCTCCATGTAAGCTTTCTATGGTTAGTACTCTTTTTGAATTTTTGCTCATTTTTAAAATTTGAGCTCTGGGAGGCCCAGACAATGCAGCGCACAGAGACCCAGATGATGTGATGGCAAGTTGATCCACCAACCACAAAGGGCCATTCCCAGGCCTATGACCAGGGCTGGGATCAGTCAGAGACAAATGCAGGGCCCCCGGCAGTGGCAGCAGATACTCTAGGGGCTATCAACCCACAGCCTGAAAATTTAAAAAGCACCTATCTGAGCTTCCAGGGACCAGGACGGCAGAGTGAACCCTGTCTGCTTCAATCCCCGCCCTCCTCTGACCCTGAGAATACAGAAATTATGCCCCAGAGAAAAATTTTAAATAGTAAAGGCTTGGGAGTCCTAGAGAAAGGGTGTACTAAGGCCCTGCTTCAAAATGGGTAAAAAAAAAAAACAGATTGCAAAGACAAAGACTCTAGAATCCTGTTATTGTGAGTGAGAGGAATCAAATTCAGAAGGAGACAGCACTGACTTCACACCCACAGCTGAAGCCTTAACAGGGAATATGAATTGGTCTCAAGGCCAGAAAGCTTTCTTAGAAGAGATCAAGAAGGACTTTGAAAATCAAATTAGAGAGGTAGAAGATAAAATGACTAACTTTTACAATCAAAACTGCAAAAATAGAAAAACATTTCAATGAAGAAAGCAGCTACTTAAAAAGAAAAATGTGTGAACTAAAAACGAAATCTGAACATATGGAAAAGGAGCTTCAAAAACTAACTGAGGAAAATAATTTGCTAAAAATTAGAATCAACCAAATTGAAGCTAATGACCCTACAAGGCACCAAGGATCAGTCAAACAAAACATCAAGAATAAAAAATTAGAAAAAGAGGTAAAATATCTCAATGGAAAAATAACTGACCTGGAAAACAGATCCAGGAGAGATAATCCGAGAATTATTGGTCTACTGGAAAATCATGATGAAAAAATGAGCCTTTATCAAGGAAAATTGTCCTGAGATCCTAGAACCAGAGGGTAAAATAGATATCAAAAGAATCCACCAGATATATCCTGAAAGAGATCCCAAATTGAAAACTCTGTGAAATGTTGTAGCCAAATTCCAGAACTATCTGGTAAAAGAGAAAATACTATAAGCAGCAAAAAAAGAAACAATTAAAATATCATGGAATTACAGTGAGGATTGCACAGGATCTGGCAGCTTCTACATTGAAAGTTAGGAGGGAATGGAATATATTTCACAAGACAAAAGAGCTCAGGTTACAACCAAGAATCAGCTATCCAGAGGAACTGAGCATAATCTTTCAGGCAAGGAGATGGTCATTCAGTGACATAAGGGACTTTCAGACTTTCCTGATGAAAAAGCCAGAGCTCAATGGAAAATTCAATCTCCAATTACAAGACTCAAAAGAGACAAAGAAAAGTAAATAGGGAAAACACACACACACACACACACACACACACACACACACACACACACACACCCTTTGTCATTTAATAAGAGTAAACTGTTTACGTCCCTATATGGGAAGCTCATACTATTAATTTTGAGAATTCTATACTTATTGCAATATTTAAAAGGGATATAGATAAATAGAGGGTGTGTGTATAAATTAAACAAAATGATGATTAAAAATCTTATTAACGTGTGCAAAGGGACTACAATGGAAGAAGAGGAAAGAATGAAGCAGAAAAGGATAAATTATGCCACACAAAGAGGCATAAAAACATTATAAGAGCGGGAAAGAAGGGAGGAAGATGAACATTATATGAGTTCTGCCCTCACTGGTTTGGGTATAAGGAGGGAATAACACAATCAATTAAGTATAGGACTCTATCAAGAAGAGGCACAAAACCTATCATAATAGAGGGAAAGAGGGGAGGGAGAGGAGCGTTGCATGAGATCTATTCTTGACAATTTTGGTTCAAGGAAGAAATAACATACTACATTATGTATAATAATCTGTCATGTCCTAGAGGCAGTAGGAGGGAGGAAGGGCTAAGAAAATGGGTATGGTCGTTAGAAGGGAGAAAAGAAGTAGTAAGGGGGAAAGGTATGAAAAGGGAGGGGGGCTGATAAGGAGAGAATACTGAGGGAGGCAGCAGTCAAAAAGGAAAACTCTTAAGGAGTGGAAGGGAGAAGGGGAAAAATAAAAGCATAAACAAGGGAGGGAATAGGATGAAGGGAAAGATACAGATAGTAATAATTGTGAGTGTGAATAGGATAAATTCTCCCATAAAATGGAGGCAGATAGCAGAATGGTTTAAAAACCATAATCCTCCAATATGCTGTCTACAAGAAACACATTTGAAACAGGGGGATACACACAGGGTAAAGGTAAAAGGATGGAGTAAAATATTATGCCTCAGGTAAAGTAAAAAAAGCAGGGGTATCGATCCTTATCTCAGACAAAGAAAAAGCAAAAATATATCTAATTAAAAGAGATAAGGAAGGAAATTATATCCTGCTAAAAGACACCATCAAAAATGAAGCAATATCATTACTAAACATTTATGCACCAAGCGGTACAGCATCCAAAATTCATAAACAAGAAGTTAAGGGGTCTAGAGGAAGAAATAGATAGCAAAACTATACTAGTGGGGGACTTCAATCTCCCCTTCTCTGAGCCTGACAAATCTAACCTCAAAATAAACAAGAAAGAAGTTAAGGAGGTAAATAGAATCTTAGAGAAGATAGCTATGGTAGACCTCTGGAGAAAACTGAATGGGGATAAAAAGGAATAGATCTTCTCAGCAGTACATGGTACATATACAAAAATTGACCACATACTAGAGCATAAAAACCTTACAATTCAATGCAGAAAGGCGGAAATAGTAAATGCATCCTTCTCAGATCATGATGCAATAAAAATTATGTGTAATAATGGCCATGGAAGGATAGACTAAAAACTAATTGGAAACTAAATAACTTAATCCTAAAGAATGAGTGGGTCAAACAAGAAATTATAGAAACAATCAGCAACTTCATTCAAGAGAATGACAATAATGAGACAACATACCAAAACTTGTGGGATGCAGTAAAAACAGTTCTTGGGGGAAGTTTTATATCCCTGAATGCATACATAAATAAAATAGAGAAAATGGAGGTCAATAAATTGGGCATGCAACTTAAAAAGCTAGAAAAAGAACAAATTGAATATCCCCAATTAAATACTAAATTAGAAATAATGAAAACCAAAGGAGAGATTAATAAAATTAAATTTAAGAAAACTATTGAATTAATAAAACTAAGAGCTGGTATTATGAAAAAACCCAATAAAATTGATAGACCTTTAGTCAATGTGATTTTAAAAAAAAGAAAGAAGAAAACCAAATTCCTAGTATCAAAAATGAAAAGGGTAAATCTACATCCAATGAAGGGGAAATTAAAACAATAATTAGGAATTATTTTGCCCAATTGTATGCACATGACCCCTGTGAAAGGGTCATTCGACCCCCAAAGGGGTCATAACCCACAGGCTGAGAACCACTAATCTAAAATCATCAGCAAGTATTATATGTAATGGGGATAAGCTAGAAGCATTTCCAATAAGATGAGGGGTGAAACAAGCATGTCCACTATCATCCCTCTTATTCAGTCTGGTCCTAGAAATGTTAGCAGTAGCAATAAGAGAAGAAAAAGAAATTAAAGGAATCAAATTAGACAAAGAAGAGACTAAGCTATCACTCTTTGCAGATGATGTGATGATATATGTAGAGAATCCTAGAGAACCAAGTAAAAAACTACTTGAGGTAATAAATAAATTTGGCAAAGTTGCAGGATATAAAATAAACCCACAAGAGTCCTTGGCATTCCTATATATCTCTAACAAAATCCAACAGCAACAGTTAGAAAGAGAAATCCTATTTAAAGTTACTGTAGACATTATAAAATGTTTGGGAATCTACCTGCCAAAACAAACCCAGGACCTATATGAACACAATTACAAAACACTTCTCATACAAATAAAGTCAGATCTAACTTGGATCTAATTGGAAAAACATCAGTTGCTCATGGCTGGGCTGAACTAATATAATAAAAATAACAATTTTACCTAAATTAAATTACATATTTAGTGCCATACCCATCAATCTACCAAAAAATTACTTTGTAGAGCTAGAAAAAATAGTAGTAAAACTCATTTGGAAGAACAAAAGGTCTAGAATATCGAGGCAATTAATGAAAAGAAATGCTAGGGAAGGTGGCCTACCCATACTAGATTTTAACCCTTTTATAAAGCAGCAGTCATCAAAACTACTTGGTACTGGCTGAGGAGTAGAATAGTGGACCAATGGAATAGACTGGGTACATGAGACTCAGCAGCCAATGACTATAGTAATCTACTGTTTGATAAACCCAAACACCCCAGTTTTTGTGAATAAGAATTCACTATTTGACAAAAACAGCTGGAAAAAACTAGAACACAGTGTGGCAGAAACTGGGCATAGACCAATATCTAACATTGTACACCAAAATCAAGTCTAAACGGGTGCACAATCTAGGTGTAAAGGCTGATACTGTAAGCAATTTAGGAGAGCAAGGAATAGTTTACCTGTCAGATCTATGGAGAAGGGAAGATTTTATGATGAAAGAAGAGTTAGAGATGATTATAAAATGCAAAATGGACAATTTTGATTACATTAAATTGAAAAGTTTCTGTACAAACAAAGCCAGTGTAACCAAGGTTAAGAGGGAAGTAGAAAATTGGGAAAGAATTTTTACAACCAGTGTCTCTGATAAGGGCTTCATTTCTAAAATATACAAAGAACTAAATCAAATCTATAAGAATACAAGTCATTCCCCAATTGATAAATGGTCAAAGGATATGAACAGGCAGTTTTCAGAGGAAGAAATTAAAGATATCTATAAGCATATGAAAAAATGCTCTAAATCACTATTGATTACAGAGATGCAAATCAAAACAACTCTGAGGTACCAAATCTCACCAATCAGATTGGCTAGGATGGCAAAACAGGAAAATGATAAATACTGGAGAGGATGTGAAAAATTGGAACATTAATGCACTATTGGTGGAGTTATGAACTGATCCAACCATTCTGGAGAGCAATCTGGAACTATGCCCAAAGGGCTACAAATAAGTGCATATCCTTTGACCCAGTAATATCACTTCTCAGGTTATATCCCAAAGAGATCAGAGAAGTGGGAGGAGGACCCGTATGTACAAAAATATTTATAGCAGCTCTTTTTGTGTTGGCAAAGAATTGGAAATCAAGGGGATGCCCATCAATTGGGGAATGGCTAAACAAGTTGTGGTATATGAATGTAATGGAATACTACTGTGCTATAAGAAATGAGGAGCAAATGGACTTCATAATAACCTGGAGAGACTTATATTAACTGATGCTGAGTGGGACGAGCAGAACCAGGAAAAATCTGTACACAATCACAGACACAACATATGTGTGACGACTGAAAATAGACTGGGCTCTTTTCAGCAATGTAAGGTTATAAGACAACTCCAAAAGACTCATGATTGAAAGAGATATCCACATCCAGAGAAAGAACTAGAAAGAACAGAGTTTGAATACAGATTGAAGCAAACTACCTGCTGTTTCTTTTTCTTGTTTTGTTTTGTTTTTTTTCCTCTTTCCTACTGATCATTCCATCAGTTATAATCCTTCTTTACAACCTAACAATTAATGTGAAGATATTTATAGATCCTACATTTGAGTGCATGCTGTCATGTTGCAGGGAGGGGGCAGAAGGAGAAGGAGACAGAGAGGGAGAAAATTTGAAATTCAAGGGATTGTGGAACTGAATGTTATAAACTAAAAGTAAATAAATTAATCTTTTTTTAAAAAGTTGTTCTCGGGGCGGAGCCAAGATGGCGGCGTAGCAGCAGCAACACATCGCAGCTCTCACATAGCCACCCCAAAATACCCATAAAATAGGACTCTAAACCAATCCTAGAACTCCAAAACGCACGCAAAGATACTTCCCACTAAAGTCAGCTCGGCTAGAGGACCCATATCATCACTGTGAACCGAAACCAGCCTGGCCTAAAGCCGGCTGTGCCCCGGGGGTGGCTGGATGGGAGGAGCTTCAGGTGAGCGGATTAGTGGCAGCTGTGACTGGGATTTGTGAAAGGGGGAGATAAGCAGGCAGTCCGGCCAGAAGGCCTCCAGAGCGGAAAACCATAAAAGGCAGAGGTTTTGCACCTGCCTCGGCTTTGCAGCTTCCCGCCCGCGGCCTGCAGGCAGCAGGGGGACTGAGCAATTGTTCTCGGCCAGAGCTCTCGCGTTGAGCAGCCTGGACGGATCGCCGTCTTGGGCCTCGGTCTTGGAGTCCTCGCTATCCAGACAGCCAGAAGTATATAGGAAGAGTTCCCAGTCTCTCCCTAAGAGCTACAGCAGCCGGGAGGACCCCAGCGATTTGGGACAGAGCTTTCCCTCCTGGAAGCAGAGCCCCACAGA
>CM053584.1:189244725-189264062 GCA_028627135.1 Pseudochirops cupreus | reverse complement strand
TCAAAATCTTGTGGAAATGAATGATGCAAACTAAAATAAAATTTAAAAATAAAATAAAAATAAAATAAAAAAAAGGATGATTGAGTTAAGGACTTACTGAATGATATCTTTTGTTTAAAACTATGTGACCACTTTGGTGAAAACTGTGTGACCACTTTAGTGATAAGTATGTTATAATATTGTGAATGCCATACTTTGGTTTCTGTGAATGTTTTGCTTTAATTTATTGTTGAATAAATAGAGACCTCACTATACTATGTAATCAGAACCTTAAAGCTATTCACAGAAGCAGTGTAGCTGCTCTTGCTTGGCTTTACACTCTTCAACTTTGCTGCCTGCTAAGTGTATTTATTGTGGAATTATTATTTGATAGGAAAAGAGTCAAACAATGGGTATAAAGCTTGGGGTCCTGCTTCCTCCATTAATGAAACCATAATGAGAAATTAGCTTAACTGTAAAAATCACATCCCTTAGACTGATAATATTTAAGAGATAAAATATTTATAATTCTAGCCCTGTACCTCCCCTCTCTGAGAAGAGCAAAGTAGGTAAGAGTGAGGGGAGAGGAGATGATGGAGTGCCTAGTCTGCCTCCTTTTGAGCCTTTTGAGCCACACCACCACATGCTACCTGTGAGATACAGCCCTCATCACAATGGTAAGGTTAAATTTCATTTAGGGCCTATAAATGAGAGGTCAACACAGATGATTTGTCAATAGTTACTCAAACTGGATCACTTGTAAAACCTAACAAACCAAACAAAATAATATATTGACAAATTTGGGGGCAACAGGAAATGTTACCTTGGAACAAGCAGGAAGTGGGAAACATTACTTCCTTTAACAGGAACACTTGAGTTGTGTCTACACACGCATTTGATAGTTCTGAAGGAGTTGGTAATGCGATTCATTAAACAGTTAATTATATAAGAACCAATGTGACCAATTTGACCAGTCAGTTCAGCTATAAAGGTCAAAAAGTTCCTTTGTATAAGCAAAAACTTGGACATGATTTTGAAAGATATTTTGATGGAAACTCAATGTAAACTGTTTATGAATCAATTTTACTGTTGCTGTTGTGTAGTTTTTCAGTTATGCCTGACTTTTCATGACCTCATTTGGGATTTTCTTGGCAGAAAACTGGAGTGGTTTGCCATTTCCCTCACATAGCTAGTAAGTGTCTGAGGCCGTATTTGAACTCAGGTATCCCTGACTCCAGGCCCAGTGCTCTCTTCAGTGTGCCATCTACCTGCCTAGATGTGTGTGCTATGTATGTATATGTTTATATATGTATGTATACATGTATATATATAGTATATGTGAGTCATATACATTAAATAAATGTATTTCATATGTATGTGTAAATGTATATACATACACATATTGAAAATAATAATTTGAGGAACACTGGCAACTGGGTGCCTCATTTAGGAGAAAATATTTGATTTTTGAAAGAAACTGGAGAAGGTAGAGGGGAGAGTCAGTTCCAAAGATAGAGGGCAACTGGTTCAAAGGAATAGATGAAAGGGAATTTGGTTTTCAGCATGATGTTGTTTGACTGACACCTTATACAATTACATTTGTAGACAATCTAAATATCCATAATCTGACGGACGGTGTCAGCATGCTTTTAGCCATCAGTTTTAAATAATGTTTTGTTTAATATTTCAATAACTATTAAATCATAGAAAAATTAATTGGCTTTGATTTCCTCCTTGCTGATCCTCTAGCAGAGATACTTTTGACTAGAGACATAAGGCATGACATTAATTCAAGGTGTGTGTGTGCATGTGTGTGTGCGTGTGTGTCTATGTGTCTGTGTATCTGTGCGTGTGTGTGTGTGTGCGTGTGTGTGTGCGTGTGTGTGTGTGTGTGTGTGTGTGTGTGTGTGTGTAATATAATTAGGAGCAAGATGGGAGAAGGAGAGAAGCATTAAAGGGAAAAGGACCAAAAGAACTTTAATAATAATACATATATATATATATATGTACATACATACATATATATACATATTTTGCTTTAAAGATTACAAAGAGTTTTACTTCAGAGTGATGAGGCTTTGTGCTTCTCCAGATTACCTAAATTAGTGGCACCCACATGGGAAATGCCAAGGACCTGCTTCTGAAAGAATTTCATTAGCTGTGCAGCTAGAAATAGTTGAGCTTTTAAATCTATCTCAGTGAGGTAGAGTGACTCCCTATCAAGGGTGTACAGGGGATAACTCATCCACCACTAGCAGGGGAATCATGCAGGAAGATGGGTGGGAAAGGGCCAACTTCCCATTTTCCTTAAGCTGTATTGCACAAAGAAATTGGTTTAAAGTTTTGTTCTGTCAGTCAGTCAATAAACATTTATTAAGTGCCTTCCATGTGCCAGGCACTGTGCTAAATACCGAAGATATATCTGTATCCATCTATTATCTATCTATCTATCTGTATCTGTATATGAGAGAGAGAGAGAGAGAGAGAGAGAGGGAGAGAGAGAGAGAGAGATGATACTTCTTGTTCTCAAGGACTTATCCTAATGGAGGAGACAATATGAAAAAAACCAGCTATATACTAGATAAATTAGAAATTATCAACAGAGATAAGGCATCACAATTATAATTAAGGGGCACTGGAAAATTTTTCTATAAGAGGTGGGATTTTCATTGGGACTTGAAGGCAGTCAGGAAATCCAGGAGGCACAGATAAGGAGCAAAAGCATTCCAGGCATAGTATAGAATCAATGAAAACACCTGGAGTTAATAAATGGAGTATCTTGTGCAAGAAAAAGCAAGGAGGCTAATGTCACTGAACCACAGAGTATGATGGAGGGGTCAAGGGAAAGGTAGTATAAGGTGTAAGAAAACTAGAAAGGTGAGAATAGAGCCGGGTAGGTTATGGAAGGCTTTGAAAGCCAAACTGCAGATCTTTTACTTGATTCTGGAGGTCACAGGAGCCCCTAAAGGTTTTTGAGCAGGTGAGAGACATAGACTTGTACTTTTAGGAAGATCATTCTGGCAGTTTTGAGTGGAGGATGAAATGGAATGGGGAAGGACTTGGGGTAGACAGACCAGCTCGCAGGCCCCTGCAATAGTCCAAGCATGATGTGATAAGGGTCAGGAACAGGGTGGTGGCAGGATCAAGAAGAGAAAAGGAAAAAAATTTAGTAGATACTATGAAGGTATAATTGACATGCTCTGGCAACAGATTGGATATAGGCAGGAAGAGAGAGAGAGTAGTTGAGGATGACTCTTAGGCTGTAGCCCTGGGTGACTGGAAGGATTGTGGCACCTTCTACAATAGTAGGGACATTAGAAAAAATGGAGACTTGGAAGGAAAGATGTGGAGTTCAGTTTTGGATATGTTGAATTTAAGATGTCTACAGTTTGAGATGTGCATCTCCTGCTATGCCCTCTTTGATCTCCAGCCTCCAGTGTAAAGAGAAGAGGTAATGCCCACTATTTGATTCTTCAGGTGGAATGGGGCATAGACAATACTTCAATCTCTGTGAGTAAGACTTTTCTCTCCTCCTGTGTCCACTTCTAGCCTCTTGTGGGAAAAAGAAGACCATACCCTGCATTGTGTGATTTCCATCTCCTACTACAACCCCCCCCCGCCCTGATCTAAATCCTCTTGTGGGAGGATAGGTAAAGTGGGATCCTTCTTCTGATCTCATGCCTTATGCTGTGGTGTCTCCAGTCTTCATAAGGAAGAAGAGAGTAGAAACAGAGGTCTTCCATCTGACGGTGCACTTTCAGTCTTGGGCCACATGTATCTCCTATGTGATCTTTAATGTCTAAGAAGAGGTTAAACCTCTTTACTTAGTTATTAGTACTCATACCTGGCATACCCTATACATCCAAACTCCATTCCATATCCCCAGTTTTCAGGAATTTGTATTCCTCTTATTAAAAATAAGAATATCCTTATTACAAATAAGGAATTCTTATCCTCATTTGCCTCAACCTTCTCACATCAAAGTCCTAACTAAATGCTACCTACTTTTTCCACTGTGCCCTCTAGAATATCTGTTCCATATACAAACAAACTTGTTTTTATCTTATATCTTTTCCTCTCCCACTCCATCCACCTTGTGGAAATCGAGACCTGGATCCCACTCAAAGACACAGATTCCCTAGTCTCACTTTCTGTAGAGGACCACAGGCCAGTGGGGCTCTAATAAGCCCTCTCAGCTAAAGCCCTTGCTACCAGGCCCAGATCGGTTTCCCACCCCCTAGAAAGGCTCACAGGCATGAGCCTGATGTCCTCATGAGAAGCATGGTACGCACTCCCGGCTTTGGAACAGGGACACTCACAGTGTTCTCAGGGAAAAATACTGTACTTTTGCAATGTAGCATGAACTAGATAACTAGAAGCCTTGGGCTCACGCCATCCTGTTCTGGGGAGGTTAGGGGGGTTTGGAACATCCTGCCCGGTATTCTCACCCTGATAACAAGGATAGAGTATATGGCCGTCCCATATGAGGCGAATGGGAACTAGGGCAATGGTGTAATCCCAAAGACAGTGGTTTATGATGACTATGCAGATTTTCACTATATATACTGGACTCTTAGCTGAATAAAGTTGACTCTGTTTCCACCATTATCAGAGTCCTGTCTCATTCATGATCGTTACAACCTCTGGGTAAGTAACTCTTTCCAAGTATCTATTTTTCACCTAACTTTTCCTTCTTAGTCTTGCTGCTGGTCAGCAGAACTCCTCTAACACTATCTCAGCAGCTCTGTCACAGAATGGCAGGGTTCCCCTGAACTTCTCTCCCCACACCTTTCCAAACTGACTCATTTGATATCTTGGCAAACCAGTTCAACTCTACACTTTCATTCTCCTGAGCCCTTGGCCCCCTTATTATGTTGCCAATTGTGCTCTGCAAAACCGCAGTCCTGGATCACACCCACCTTCCGCTGCTTTTGCTCCTACATACATGTTGCTGAATGAAGGTGAAGTAAATCTATTCTGCTGGAGTCTTTTTTCAAATTTATGTTATACAACCTCAACTGGGCCCTCATTGCTACTAGGCAATCCTATGCCTCTCT
The DNA here is from genome assembly GCA_028627135.1 of Pseudochirops cupreus. NCBI lineage: Eukaryota > Metazoa > Chordata > Mammalia > Diprotodontia > Pseudocheiridae > Pseudochirops > Pseudochirops cupreus. The sequence continues at coordinate 189,259,026 of CM053584.1, read as the reverse complement.
TATCAACTCACTATCTCATTCTCCACAATAGCTCTTCTAAACTTTTTCACCCCTCTTCAAACTTCCTATGGCTCCCCTCCACCTCATCATTTTAGCTGAAAACCATGCTCCATATTTTACTGAAAAAATTGAAACTATTCATTGTGTGCCCACTCATCTCTTCTCTTTATCTCATATTACTCAAATGCTTTCTGCTGCTATCTCTTCCTTCACCCCTGTCTCAAAGAGGTGGCCCCAAGGCAAGAAGTACTTGCCCAAATGATCCCATTCCATCCTGTCTTCTCCAGTAGACTGACCCCTCTATTATTCCCACACTCTCACTTATCTTCTATCATTCCCTGTTCTCTAGCTCCTTCTCTACTGCCTACAAACATGTCCGTGTCTGTTCCATCCTGAAAAAAAAAAACCCAAAACCTCACTTGATCTTTCCATCTTCTGCCCTTTGTGACTAAACTCCTTGAGAAGGCCATCTACAATAGATGCCTTCACTTCCTATCTTCTCATTCTCATCTCAGTTTCCTGTAATCCCCCTTATGATCTCCTCATTCAACCAAAGTTTCTCTTTCCAAGCTTATGAATGATCTCTGAATTGCCAAATTCAATGGCCTTTTCTTAATCCTCATTCTTTTTGACTTTTCTGTATTTTTTGCATCACTGATCAGTTCCTTCTTGATACTCTCTTCTCTCTACTTTTTCTGATACTATTCTCTCATGGTTCTTCTCTTACCTATCTGACCACTCAATCTCATCTGCTGGATCTTCATTCAGGTCAGATCCACTAACTGCAGATCCCACAGAGATCAGTCCTGGGCACTCTTCACTTATCCCTCTATACTACTTAATTTAGTGTTCTTATCTGTTCCTATGATTCAATTACCATCTCTATGCTGATGATTCTCAGATCTACTTATGTAGCTCTAACCTCTCTGCTGACCTCAAGTTTTGTATCTCCAACTACTTTTCAAATATCTCAAATGAGATGTCCACTAGACATCTTAAACTAAGTGTGTTTAAAACTGAGCTTATTACCTTTCCCCTCAATATCCTCCCCCTTTCCAAATATTCCTCTTACTGTGGAGGACACCAACATCCTCCCAGTGCCCCAGGCTCACAACCTAGGTATCATCTTCGACTCCTTACTGTCTCTCACCTCACCAAGGCCTACTGATTTCACTTTTCAACATCTCTTATATGTTACCCCTTCTATCCTTTGATATTGCTACCACCCTGATGCAGGCCCTCATCACTTCATGACTAGACTATTGCAGTAATCTGCTGGTTGGTCTACATGCCATAAGACTCTCTGCACTCCATTCCATTCTCCATTCAGCCATCACCTAAAATTCTAGCCTATTTCTCCCCTGCACCCTCCCCCCACCCTTTAATAATAAACTTCCATGGCTTTATATCACATATAGTATCAAATTCAAAATAATTTGGTGCTGAAACCTTCCATAATCTAGTCCCTTCCTCCCACCTTTCCATTCTTCTTACATCTAATATCCCCCTACACAGTCATGAATTCAATGACCCTGACTTCCTTGATGCGCCATAAACAAGACATTCCATTTTTTGATTCTAGGCCTTTTCTCTAGCTGTCCCTTATACCAATTCACTTACAGATTCCAAAAACCCAGAGAGAAAAGAATATCAAAGAGAAGAGTATGATCCTCAGTAGTGTCAAAGGCTGCAGAAAGGTCAAGAGGATTGGGGATTGAAAAATGATAGAAAAATGATAATTAGATCTGACAACTAAGGGATTGCAGAGAGCAATTTCCTTCAAAAGAGGTGGAAAGCTAGAGTGTTAAATAAGAGAAAGGAAGGGGAGGCACCCTATTGCTGACAGCCTTCTCAAAGAGTTTAGTCACAAAAGGGAGGATAGATATAGGGCAATTGCTAGTGGGGGTGGTTTTTTCAAATGAAGGTTTTTGGGGTACAGGGAATACCATATATAAGCTATCAGGAAGGAACAAGTAGAAAAGGAAAGACTGAAGGTAAGTGAGAGTGGTTATGACAGAGAGTGTAATCAACTAGAGAAGACAGGATAGAATAAGAGTGGTTTGCTCTGGTAAGGAGAAGAGCTACCCTATTATGTGAGATAGAAGGGAAGGAGGAAATAGTAGCAGAAGGAACCTGGGTAATATGAGACCAGAAGAAGAGGAAGAGAAGGAGATCTCAGTGAATGGCTCGAATTTTTTCAGTAAAATATGCAACAATGTTGTTCGCTGAAACATAGATAGAGAACCATGGCAGGTTTGAGGAAATATGAAAGGGTTTAGGAGACTTGCTGTGATGAGGAGAACATTGTATTAATTAGGAAGTTTAAAAAGATTGTCTTGCAATAGTGAGAGTCAAGTTGAAGTTATGTAACATAAATTAGTAGTGGACCCAGTCAGAACATATGACTTTCCTCCCCCCCACCCCTCACATATTTGTCCTACAATCCATATATAGGAACAAAGTAAGTGGGAATGCTCCAAGACTGAGGCTCTGCAGGGGAAATTTAGCAATATGTAATAAGGGGGTTAGGGACTCAAGAAAAAGAACATTGTAGAGTTGAATTGATTTATTGGGGTCAACATGAAGAAGAGAGATGATAATTAGCCAGTATAGGTCTGATACCCTGGGAATGAAATGAAATATTGAAAGACTGAAAGTCATGGTAAGGACAAAAACTAGGATGGGGGTTGCAAGGCAGAAGGAGAGGTGGAATGACAATAGATTGTGATTAGATAAGGGAATTTCAGAATTCATGAGTATGGAAGTGATACATTTGTGGGAAATAGCAAAATCAAGGGTATGAAGGAATGTGAAATGATCAGGTAGAGGAACTATGCAGTTAAGGTGCTTAAGGGATTATCAATACATATGCAGAAGTCCCCTATAGTGAGGGAAAAAATCAAGAGAAAGACTGTGAGCTAGGCACTGAACAGATTGAGGAGGTCTACAGATAACAGTCACCAGAATCTTGATTGAACAATGTAAATGGAGTGAACCTCAAAGAAAGAGAAGTTACTAAGTGACCATAACAGATCAAGAACATGAAAGTGAAAATGGGGAGTAAGGAGTATTCTAACTCCCCCACTTTGACCAGTATGTCAGGTAGAATGAATGAAAGGCAGGCAGTGGGAAAATGGGAATTTAGAGAGGCTCTATCATTAGGAGGGAGCCAAGTCTCAGTGAGGCCAAGAAGATGAAACTAGAAAAGAAAAAAAATTAAGATGAAAATAAGATTGTTGTCTATGGAGAAGGCATTCTAGAGATCATAGTGGAAGGGGTCAGTAGCTTTAGAGTGGGACATGAGTGTTGGGTTGAGGGAGATTGGAATAAAGGAGCAGGCAATGAGGAATGGAGAAACGGATTTGAATGATGACAGGTGGGGGTTAAGAATCACGGCAGAGATAATGACCAGTAAAGAGTTTGTTAATCACTGTAGATTTAATTCAGGTAGATTTTCATTATCTTTAGGGTTTGGCCCCAGAGGGGAGTTCTCTCAGAGCATTAGGCAGTTCAGATAAGGAAACTGGTGCTTGGAGCTAATGGACTGGTGTCATTAAGACCTGAGTTCAAATTCATTTTAAGACACATACTGGCTGTGTGATTTTGGGCAAATCCCTTTTCTGTCTGCCTAGGTTTTCTCAAGAATAAAATGGAGAAAATAATAGCATCTATCTCCCAGGGTTGTTGTTAGGATCAAATGAGATAATATTTGTAATCATTTAGCAAAGTGCCTGACATATAGTTGAAGCTTGATAAATGTTTATTCCCTTCCCCAGAGACTCAGTAAAGTATTCCCATATGGGACAATGAGAACAAGAGACCAAATTGGGGATTTGATGGAAAGACCTCTTTCCTCTTCCTTGGAAGGAGCAGTCTGATGTTTGACCTCTCTCTGAGGGAGGCAGAAGACCAAGCAGGAGACCCATGAGATTGGAATTGTGTTTGATATCTGTATCTCAAACAGGAGAAAGGTTGACAATAAAATGAATTTCTCATCTTCCCAAGGGAGACTGGAATGGTGTTTTAGAATTTACCACCCTAAAAGATATGCATATTGAATTAACATAATAGTAGTTTTGTTTCCCTGATATTTTTTCACCTTTATTAATATAATAATGGTTTGTTGCATTTATTTTTATTTTTAACTGCAAAGTTGTGCTCAATAACATATTATATTGAGGCAGCTAAGTGGCACAGGACATGAGAGAGCTGACTTTGGAGTCAGGAAGACCTGAGTTCAAATCTTGTATCAGACACTAACTGTGATTCATGGAAATTCACTCAATTTTCTAATCCTCACCTTCCTCATCTGTGAAATGAGAAGGTTGGAATCAGTGGCCTCTAAGACAGCCTTCAGTTCTAAATCTATGATCCTAAATATCCAGAGTTAAAAGGGAGCTTAGGTGATATCAAGTCCAATTCCTTCAACTTACAAATGAGGATACTGTGACTCAATGAGGTTAAGTGTCTTGTTCGAGGTCATAGAGATAGGAAGTGGCAAAGGCAAAATTATAGCATAAGTTTTATTACTTCATGCTCAGTTCTGTCTGCTCTATCCCATGCTTCTGTACATATTGTTCTCTTGGTTCTTCCTTCTTCATTCTCCATCATATCATAAAATTTAATGATAATTCTGGAAGACTTGATATTAATAATTTCTTGTACTGCAGTAATATCCCATAACACTAATTATAATGCCAGTGCAATATTCATAGCACCCAAGGCTGCTATGAATATGCTGGTGTGGTTGTGAATCACAAAATGTGACAAACTCTCCACATAGACGACAGAACCAAAGCATTTATGCAAATACCAGAATGCCAAATTCATCATAGTAACCATGAATTTGGTACACATAACCAATGCGGTGAACATCAACATTCCCAAACCTCCCCAAGAATTCCCTCCACCAGGCCTTCAAAATAAAACAGGCTCACTTAAGCAAGAATGCCCTCTCACACTCATGCTAGCTGCTCAGCCTCTTTGCTGCTTGCTCCCAGCAGTTCCACTCTTTCAGCAAGCTCCTCCTTCCCCCCTTGCCTTCCCTTCCCTCCCCCATCTCCCAAGGTGATTACATTTGGCCTTATATTAAGGACAGAGAAGGTCTTCAAATCCCCTTAAGCCTATTAAGGGGCAGGGAAGATCTTCAAATTCCCATTACCATTACACTAATATACCATCATTTTTTTTTCCCTACAATTACCTAGTTGATGGGTTTTCATGTTTTAGTTTTTATGAAATAGTGCTTCTTGTAATACACACACACACACACACATATATATACATGTACACATATATATTCACACATATACATATATGCATAGCATAACTATATAATATATACAGATACATATGTATATGTGTGCATATACATATATGGTTATCTTGTCAACATATTGTCATATATTTTATCTTGTTAATAATTCCTCTGGGTTATAGTTCCAGGGGTGGGATCACTGGGTCAGAAGATAACCACAATTTAATGACTCTATTATAATTTCACATTGCTTTCAGAAAAGATTGTAACAATTCAAAATTCCATCATTTTTATAATAACATGTTTATTTTACTTCATTCACATTATTATTGAATTTTATCATCTTTGTTCATTTGATCAGTGCTGGGTGGAACCTCAGGGTTGTGCTAATTTGCATTTCTTTTATTATTAGAGATTTTTAACAGTCTTTTTATGTTGTGGATGTATTGTGTTTCCTCTTTCTAAAAATGGCTAATCATATGCTTTGACCACTTGTCTATTAAAGAACAGTTGATATTCATAAAGTCGCATCGATTCCTTATAAATTTTGTCAGAAGCAATCAATGATGAACAGATTTTTTTTAACATTTTTTCTTTTTTTTAAAGTATTTTTGTTGCTGTGAAAAGCTTTATTTTTGTATTATCAAATCAATCTCTTTCATTTCTTCTTATCAACTCACTACTTGCTATGAATCACTTGTTAAAAATGCTCCTGACCACTACCTCCCTTAATCTGTCTTCTCTTTTATTGTTCCCCTCCCATAACTTTTATCTACTTCCTTTTCTATTTTCCTATTAAGTAAGATATATTTCTATATCCAACTGAGTAAGTATATATATTTTTACCTTTTTGAACTAATTCTTATAAGAGTGATGTTTGAACATTTCCCACCCCCCATTTCCACTCCACTACAAAAGTTCTCCCTTGTATGTCTCCTTTATATGAAGAAATTTCCCTATTTTTCCTCTCTCTTCTCCCCCCCTTAATTTTTCTTTTTCTTTTGTAGATCACCTCAACATAATCAATTCACACTCATACTCTCTGCTATGTAGACTCTTTCTAACTGCCCTAATAATAACATTCTTAAAAGCTACGTGCATCATCATCCCATATAGGAATGCTTTATTGAGTGTTTTGTGATTACTCTTTCATGTCTAACTTTTCATACTTCTCTTGAATCTAGGGTTTGAATGTCAAATTTTCTATTCAGTTCTGCACTTTCCATCAGGAATACTTAAAAGGTCTCTACTTTATTAAATATTCATTTTTTACTCTGAAATATCATACTCAATTTTGCTGGGTAGTTTTACTCTTGGTTTGTAATCCTAGCTCCTTTGCCTTCTAGAATATCACATTTCAAGCTTTCTGGTATTTTAACATGGAAGCTGCTAGATCTTAGATGATCTTGATTGTGACTCCATGATACATGATATTTGGATTGTTTTTTTCTGGCTGCTTTCATTTTCTCCTTGACTTGGGAGCTCTGGAATTTGGCTATAATATTCCTAGGAGTTTTCATTTGGGGATCTCTTTCAGGAAGTTATTGGTAGATTCTTTCCATTTCTATTTTACCCTCTAGATCTAAGATATCAGGGAAGTTTTCCCTGATGATTTCTTGAAATATGACATCTAGGCTCTTTTTTTGATCATGGTTTTCAGGTAGTCTAATAATTCTTAAATTGTCTTTCTGTGATCTATTTTCCAGGTTAGTTACTTTTTTCCAGTGAGGTATTTCACATTTTCTTCTACTTTTTCATTGCTTTGACTTTAGTTTATTGTTTCCTGATGTATCATGTTTCTATTTCTATATTTTTTTTATTTTCTATATATTCCATATTTGTTTCTACTTGCCCAATTTTAATTTTTAAGAAATTATTTTCTTCAGTGAATTTTTTTTACTTCCTTTTCCATTTGGACTGTTCTGCTTTTTAAGGAGTTCGTTTCTTTAATATTTTTGTGCTTCTTTTACCAAGCTATTAATTCTCTTTTCATGATTTTCATGCATACCTCTTTGTTCTCTCCCCAGTTTTTCCTCTACTACTTGTAACTCTTTCAGGAATTTTTTTGGGACCTGTATCCAATTAGGCACTTTTTGGAGGCTTTACTTGTGACTGTTTTCAACTGTCTTCTTCTAAGTTGGTCTTCACTACCACCATAGTATCTTTCTGTGGTCAAGTTCTTTGTTGTTGTCTGCTCATTTTTTCCAGTCTATTTCTTGACTTTGAATTTTATGTTAAAGTTGGTCTCTGCTCACTTTGGGGACAGGGGGCACTATTCCAATCTTCAAGATTTTTCATGGTGCTCTTTTCAGAGCTAGTTCTGGGGGTCTGCAAGTTTTCAGTGTTTCCAAGGTGGTGTGGTCAGGGGAAAGGTGTGGTCACTGCTCTTTTGGTCTGCAATCCAGTCCTTGCCCAAGAAGGGCCCCTGCTTCTCTCACTCTTTCCTTAACTCTCTGTAATCTGACCTTATCATTCAACTGAAATTTCTCTCTACCAAGTCACTGACAAACTCTTAAATGACAAATCTAATGGTCTTATCTCAATTCTTATCCTTCTTGACTTCTTTTGTCTTTGACACTGTTGATCACCCTCTTATCCTTGATACTCTTTTCTTTCAACATTTTTGGAACACTACTACTTTCTCCTAGTTCTCCTCCTACCTACCTGACCACTCCTCAGTCTCTGCTGGATCTTCATCTAAGTCTTGTCCAGAAAGTGTGGGTGTTGGACACTGTCCTGGGCTCTCATTAATAGTTTCTTTATCTTCTCCCTTTATTCTATTTCATATGGTGACCTTATCAGCTCCCTTGGATTCAATCATCAACTCTGTGCTGGTGTTTCTCAAATCTACTTATCCAGCCCTCACATCTCTGTTGATCTCTAGTCTCATTTCTCTAACTGCATATTGGACATCTGGATGTCCTGATGAAATATTAAGCTCGTGTGCAGAAATGAACTAGTTTTCTTTGCTCCCAAACCCTCCTATCTTCTTAACTTCCTTGGTTTTCACCAACATCTTCCCAGTCACCTAGGCTCACAACCTAGGTGTCATCTTCAGCTCCTCACCATCTCCCATTCTGTTGCCAAACCATGTCATTTTTACTCTTGAAACATCTGTATTCTATGCTTCCCTCTGCTCTGATATTGCTGCCGCCTGTAGGCCCTCATCTCCTCATACCTAGATTATTACAATAACATTTGGTTGGTGTGTCTGCTATAAATTCCTCCCCATTCTACTCTATCCTCCACTCAACTGACAAAATAATCTTCCTAAAGTACCTATCTGATCATATCACCCTCCTGCCTACCAAATAAAGTTTAATAACTCCCATCACTTTTAAGATGAAATATAAAATCTTCTGTTTGGTGTTCAAACCTCTCCATAACCTGTCCACCCCACCCCACCTTTCCAGTCTTTCTTCATTTTACACTCTCTTCTAACACTGGCCTCCATGAGGTTCCTTGCACAAGACATTCAGTCTCCTGACCCCAGGCATTTCATTTAGATGTCCCTCATTTCTGGAGAGTACTGTCTTCATTTCTGCCTTCTGGCTTCCCTGGCTTCTTTCAGTTTACGGCTAAAATGTCACACTGCAGAAAGCCTTTCCCTGTCCAGTGCTTTCTCTCTGCTTATTATCTCTACTTTATCCTGTAGACCTTATTTATACACACTTTTTCACATGATTTCTCCTCCATTAGACTGTATTTTGCCTTTATTTTTATCTATTTTTGTCTGTCCACAGTGTCTGGCACATGACTGATAAATAATGGAAGTTTATAGGCATGTTTGACAGAGGTTATTTTTTCTTATATGTTTGAAAACCTATCCTTGTCAGTAGATATTAAGCTAAATTAATGTGTAAAAATTATACTAGAAGTTAATTAAATATTTTAGAAATGATGAAATATTCTATAGTGAAAAAGTCCTGGACCTGAAATGAGAAAGATATGTTAAAATTCTACTTCTGACATTTATTTAGTAGGTGTGTGACCATGTCAGTCAGTCAATAAGTATTTATAAAGCTCCTACTATTTGCCAGGCACTGTGCTAAATGCTGGGTATACAAGTAAAGATAAAAGTCTCTTCTCAAATCTGATGAGGAAAATATTATAAAAATAGCTATGAACAAAAAAAAGAACCAATAAGCACAATTAGCTTAAAGTAAAAGTATTAACTAATATGGCATTTAAGCGTAAAAAAAAAGGTAGCCACTAGATATTACCCTAATAAACTCCAGGCATATTGCACACACTACACAGCATGTATGGGAAGAATGGGCACAGACTTAGTTAACAATGATACTGAGGCACACACACGGCCAATGCAATTCATGCCCCTGGTACCACAGGGCTTCTATATCTTTTCTCCCGTCTTTGAATCCTCATGTTGTTCACCTCTCAATTACCAGGAGATTTCTCTGAATCCGTAGTAGTCTCTCTCTGTTGCTAGAGTTCAAATGTATTAAAGTTATTTTTTCCTTCAAGTCCTTTGCTTTTCTGCATTTGTGTCTAACTAGAAAGCATGTGTCTTTCCTACCAGCCAGATGTAGCTCAAATTTACCTTGAACTCTCTCAAACCAACTTCCCAACTAATGGATTATGAGGTGTCTCCTACAGGGCAAGTGGCTCTGGTTAGACAACATAGCCAATGTGGCGAAGGGAAAGAAAGAGGATTAAAAAAGAATGATAAAGTATTCTATTCATATGTCATTATTTGCTCATGAGGTTGAAAGAGAAGCAGGTCCACAAGAATCCCAAATAAGTCTATATACATTTTAACTTATAGGACTATACTCCATCACTCAGGGGGCTTAAAGGAACCAAATACTTCCAGATCTCTATAAATGTGGACAATAAGGGCCCTTGGCTCATATGCAAAGCACTTAAGTTAAAAATATATATTAGACACAATTTTATTTCAACCTACAGAAAAACATCCTCTATAACCATCTTCCCTTTAGTCCCCCCCCTCGCCCCATTTTAATTCTTTGTTATTTGTCAGGTTCAGACCTGGCAAACAACAAACAAGAACATCTTCATATATAAAGAGAACGAAAGGATGGTATACAAAACTTCAGATCTTTTAATACACACTTTGTTTTCAAAAATATATTGCAAACTCAACAACTAGCTGCAAGACTCCAGACTTCTTGTTGAATTTGTTATCTGCTTTACAAGATGCAGTTCGAGAACTACCTTATAAATGAAGTTTTTCCTGATCCCCTCAACTGCTAGTACCCTCCCTCCTACACGACCTTGTATTTAACAAAACTAATTTCTGCCAGACTGCTTTCCATCTTCCTCCAGCAGTTTTTGTCAAATTGTGAATCCTTACCCTAGTAGTGTTAGTATATTTGTTTCTGAAATTTGTATAAATAATCTTTACAGGGTGCATTGTTTCCTTGTGAAAAGGAAATCAGTTAGTACTGGTAACTTTGATTTTTAGTTTGATTGTATGATTAAGCTCCCTTCTTTAGAAAAAGCTAGCCTTAACAGCTAAGGCAGACTAATGGAGATATTCTCTTACATCTAGATTGCCTATAAATTTAGTAGATAGGTTGATAAGACTCTATCGTTTAGCAGCAGATAATTTAGGGGAAGATATATCTTTGTAGGAATAAAATAATCATAGGATTATAAGACTTTTTTTAAAGACTAATTTTCCCTTTCTAGCAGCTAGAGAAAGGAGGATTGCCTAAAGGTTAAGTTCTTCTTTCCCTTCTTAATGGTTGTTGTTTTTTTCTTTAGCCTTTAGCTAGAGAGTCATGTAATGGAATCTTCTATGGTTGGCAGCTGGAAGATGGGAGTGGGGGGTAGGATGATAGATAACTACAAACCACAGGTTCGTCTTTCACAGTAAGCTTGCTGGTCACAAAAGGCATTGCCTGTAGGACAAGGACTTGTGGAGTAATCTCACTTTGATAGCTAGATTTTACCTGGGAGAAGTGAACTAGTCAAATGAACTGTCCTGTCTAACTGAATTATAATCAAAACAAGTTTCCCATTTTTTTATTCCTTTTTTCTGTTAGAAAAATAAGCTCTGTAAATCACTCCTTTGTCACTAATTATTTGACCTGATTAAGTGGTAACTTGCTAGCCTTATTATTAAGTCACTATTTATTACTTTCTATTTGTACCTCAGTTGTTTTTTTTTTCTAATTTCAGATTATTAATTTTAAAACTTCTTGCATAATCCTTGCTGTGTTAGAGCAAAGCAAACCTCGAGTTAAGACCAGGAAAAGCCTTTTGAAAAGATAGGAATTGAGTTGGTTCTTCAAGGAATCTAGGGAAACCAAGGGACAGAGGTGAAGAAGGAGAGCATTCCAGGCATGTGCATCACTGTGGGTCAGAGTGCTGCTATTTTCAACTCCCCACTCTAGTGTCACTTCTCTAAATTTCTAGGTTAGAGCACTGCTGGTTCCTAGACTCCAGAGGGTTCCCATCTGACCACACTGTGGAACGTCATTCAATTTAGGCTTTTCCCAGGGGTGGCTAGGTGACTCAATGAATAGAGCACAAGTCCTGGAGGCTGGAGGACCTGAGTTCAAATCCAGCCTCAGACACTTAATACTTACTAGCCAGTGTGAGCTTGGGCAAGTCACCTAAACCCAATTGCCCTGCCCTTCCCTCCCCAACCACCCCAAAATTTAGGCTTTCCCTTCATAAGGTTGCAAGTCTCAGGTGCTTCTTTAGGCGCAGACTTCCAGTCTATTTATCTGAGCTGATGCTGGCTTCCCTAGTGGGATCTCTCTCCCAATAACCACAATTTCTGGCTTTTTCTTCAATTTTGGTCTGCATGAAATAATTTACTATTTTTTCTCTTTGAATTGTTTTACCATTATTTCATCTTGTGCCTTTTTAGATTTTTTTCTAGAATATATGTGGGAAATGTGGACTTTTAAAATTACCGTTCACATCACTTTTCTAACCATGAATCCATTAAGCTTGTTAATAACTGCTTATCCCAGTTCTTAGAAGATTTATCAGTAGAACTCTAGCTCTGCCTGTTCTACTATGAAAACCTATGATTGGGGGGTCAATTTATCTAAATTTATTAATGATTGGGCTTGGATTTCTGTTCAGGTTAATGGACAATAAGTTTTCTCACAAAGAAGACAGCAAAGTAGGAAAAACACTACCTGTTCTATGATGGCAAATCTGTCTCAAGAAAATTATTTTCTTAAAGTGTTAATAAAATGAGATTACTATTAGTTTTGGTAAAAGAGTATGATTTTATCATTTATGACCTTGAACCTATCCTGATGCTAACATCTTTATTAAGATGTAAATCAGCATTGAAATTGTCTACATGTAGAATTTGAATATAATAAATCTTTAAAGTTTCACTTAAAAGATGTCCTTATTGGAAAATAATTCTTATTAGTAAGAATAAAAATTCAGAATATGGAGTTACAGTCAACATAAAGACATCATTAGAATTAAGCCCAGTACAACACTAAGAATGACCACAGCTAAAGATGAAATAATGGATGGGACACCAACTAAAGGTGGGATGACTCTTTCTAGCAGGACATGATGCACCTCTAACAATGAGATGTGAATAAAAATTTCTAGGTATGATACTTTTTGAACCTCATGAATAAGGAAGACAGATGGTACTTCAAGCAGCAGGAGATCATTTCATGGAGAACTTCTGAGAGGCTGTGTAGGCAAGAGAAAAAACTTTCACCAGCATTCTGAGTCTCCAGAGCCACAGGTGTATGCAGAGGAGCCTCACATGCGAATTAAGGATGAAGGAAAACTGTGAAAGTTCAAAAGATTCAAGATGGTTGTAACCTATAGGGGAAAAATTGGCCAAAATTCCATTTATAACTTTTGTACTTAATCTGATCCTGCTGTATTTATTTTGCTATACCACTAAATGTTCTTTTTTTTTTTTTTTGCTTTTTTGGAGGGGGGAGTGTAATGTTAATGGATTCTGAAGATCTTCCATGCCCCTTTGTATTGGCAAGTAAGCAGGTACTTAGCACCTTGTTTCAAGTTAAAACCTTGTTTAAGCTATTTAATTAACACAGAAGTAGTAAATACCTTGGGAGGAAGTTGCTGATGTAACAGGAAGGGGAAGAACAGGGAGGAGCTATACTATATAGAAAGAAGACCACAAGCTGGATAGTCAGAAGTTCTTTCAGTGAGCATCTGGAGACTGGAGCTTCTGCTGAGACCTTTCCTTTGGGAATTTCTGCTGAGAAGTTCCAAGAACCAGGCTGAGGAGCTACTGTGAGTGAAAGAGGAGGATCCCTGCTTGAGGGAGGCTGTTCTGTTGTGAATGCTTAGGAATGTGGGTGTTTACTGCATTAACTATGTATACCAACTTATTGGCTACTGTAATGACTTTGGCTTTCTGGTTCTGGGACTTGGTTTTCTGGTATTTGAATAAAGGCTTTGGTTCTGCCTTCCATGTGGAGAGTCTGTTACGTTTTGTGATTCACAACTATACCAGCATATTCATAACCACTGTGGGTGTTGTGAATATTGCATTATTGTTACAGGGAGGACAGGGCAATTGGGATTAAGTGACTTGCCCAGGGTCATACAGCTAGTAAGTGTTAAGTGTCTGAGGCCAGATTTGAAGTCAGGTCCTCCTGACTCCAGGGCTGGTGCTCTAGTCACTGTGCTACCTAGACGCCCCATAAATGTTATTCAAAATATTTTTTCCCTAAAACACTGAAACTTTCTCTTTTTTATATAAGTATTTTTAAAAAATTTTTGAAAATTGATTTGTTTATTTACTTTTAGTTTACAAGATTCAATTCCACAATCTCTTGAGTTTCAAATTTTCTCCCCTCCTTCTTCCCTCTCCCCCCCATGACGGCATGCAATCAAGCATAGGATCTGCAAACACTTTCACATTGGACATTAGTCTGGTTGTATAGAAGGGTTGTAACTGATGGAGTGAACAATGGGAAAAAAGAAACAAATCCAAACATGGAAAAGAACGATAGCATGTAGCCTGCTTCAGTCTCCATTTAAACTCTTCTTTCTGGATCTTTCTCTGAATGTAGATATCTCCTTCTATCCTGAGA
>CM053584.1:189200740-189244625 GCA_028627135.1 Pseudochirops cupreus | reverse complement strand
CTTAACTGTGCATTGCTGAGAGGAGTCCAGTTTATCAAGGCTGGTCATTGCACATATGATGTGTCTGTGATTGTGTACAAATTTTTCCTGGTTCTGCTCTTCTCATTTAGCATCAGTTTGTATAAGCCTCTCCAGGTAAATATGAAGTCCATCTCCTCCCCATTTCTTATAGCACAATAATATTCCATTGTATTCATATACCACAACTTGTTTAGCCATTCCCCAATTGATGGGCATCCCCTTAATTTCTAGTTTTTTGCCACCACAAAGAGAGTTGTAATAAATATTTTTGTACATATGGCTCTTCCTCCCACTTCTATGATCTCTTTGGGATACAACCGCAGAAGTGGTATTACTGAGTCAAAGGGTATGCACTTGTTTATAGCCCTTTGGGCATAGTTCCAGATTGCTCTCCAGAATGGTTGGATCAATTCACAGCTCCACCAACAACGCATTAATGTTCCAATTTTTCCACATCCTCTCCAGCATTTATCATTTTTCCTGCTTTGTCATCTTAGCCAATCTGACTGGTAAGATGTGGTACCTCAAAGTTGTTTTGATTTTCATTTTTCAAATCAATAGTGATTTAGAGCATTTTTTTCATGTGCTTATAGATATCTTTAATTTCTACCTCTGAAAATTGCCTGTTCATATCCTTTGACCATTCGTCAATTGGGGAATGACTTGTATTCTTATAGATTTTACTTAATTCCCTGTATATTTTAGAAATGAGGCAACACTGAAACTTCCTGAAGTTGCTAGGGTTTGGGGTATTTTTTTTTTTTACTTCATGCTTTGATTTGATAATAATATGCACTCAGATATGCATAAGCTTAAACATTAGTTAAATATTTTCATGTATGTAGGCTGCTGTTTTCTAATTTTCTATTTCTCCTATAGGATGTAGATATCCTATAGATAGACAATCTATAGATATAGATTATAAAACTTCCTTTCCCCACCCATTTCCAGATCATTAATATTCTTTTCAAAACAAGATGTTTAGATAATGTTAGATGATGTGTTTAGATGATATTAGAAAATTCAAGTGGTTATGTAAAAATTTAGAACTAGGTTTTCTATGTGTACACCTTTTACCAAGTACAGTTTTAGAAATCTTGTATGTTGGGGTTGCTAGGTGGCTCAGTGAATAGAGCACCAGTCCTGGAGTCAGTAGGACCTGAGTTCAAATGTGGCCTCAGACACTTAACACTTAATAGCCATGTGGCCTTGGGCAAGTCATTTAACTCCAATTGCCCTGCCTTCCACCCTCGAAAAAGCAAAAAATAAAATTATATATGTATATATATAATTTTTTTTGTTCTGAGTCTTCCATTCCATAATGTTTTAAATTTATAAATTCTTAACAACCTTGCAAATTAAGGCAGTACATAATATGATGAGTTGTTGATAATTTTAGTTCCATTATCCCTTTTCATCATTTTTAGTCTACAGCACTTCTGTAGATTTTCTACATTCTTGTTAATATTTTAAAGTTCTGAATTTTCATAAAAGACTTTTCCCCCTGTATTTTAAGGCATTTTGTTTTTTAAGTATTAGGGAAAATTTAGTGGGCCTGCCCCACTCTCCTCGTCCTCTGGCCCCCTCACTTGCTGTGCCCCTCCCACCCCCAGGGCACAGTTTGCCTCTCACAAACACTAACTTAAATTTACAAACCTACTCATTATTAGGGTAAATGAACTCTGTATCACCTCTGATCCATATCTTATTAAAGATACTTGTGTTAAGTTGTAGCTTTAATCAGTTACAACTCAGATTTCACAAGCTAACTTTTCTAGGAAATACATACAATGTGTGTCTTAATTTTGTTTAACATTGAATTTAGGCCCTCATTTGTTCATATTCTAAAGAAGTTGCAGTTGTGAACATATGTTCCCAAGCATGAATTTAGTTCTTAGATATAACTAATTATATATGTACTTACATAACTATAACTGTATATGTATATGTAAATATAGATTTCTCAACTGATACACAGCGAAGTCACTTGCTCTTAAGGTTCATGGACCACCTAAGATTTTTTTTTTATAAACTTCAGTTCAAGCCTTGTCAACCTTACTTCATAAGTAAGCTAAATCATCTGGATTACATTTCTCTAAGAACTGTTTTCCTACTATGCCACTTTGATAAAACAGTCAGTACTCAATTCTTCTTATTGGCAGAAGATTCTATGTACTGTGGGTGTCTGGAAATGAAAACAAACTGATTTTCCCCCCCTCATGTAAGTGCCTGTTGAGAATGTTTTTTTAATGCCAAATATTTTCACAGTTAAGTTGCGTATTATAATCTAAAAACTGTTTTTTAAAAATGTAAAAACTGTATTTAACCAGCTTCAAGTTGTGCAACTGTGCATAATAAAGAATTTGAAACAGATATTGAGCTATTTGAATGATTAAAAATAGCAATATTCTCCAAAAAAATTTTTACTGAGGCTCATGGTCAAGCTGGCTACAGTATGATGAATTTTTCAACTATCACAGCTCAGTTACAATTGCCTAATAAATTCTAAAAGGGGTCTAGTGGAGGGTATATAACTCATGCTGATGAACTCACAGATCCTTTGCAAACCTTAAAGCAGATCTATGTGTTAACTATTATTAGTTTTATCCTTTGAAATAGATACCGAAATTTATTTTGTCTCCCTTACAGCTTCAAGCACAGCGTCATTACACAAGAGTTCAAGAAATGTTTTTGAACAGAACAGTCTTCAAGATTAAAAATAGCACTTTACTTCACAAGAACATAGTTAAGAAGTAGATGCTGCAAGTATTGTATCTACTTTATAGATGATAATAGAATTATAGATTCAGAGCGGGAAAGGACTTCAGAAGTCTCCTAGTTCAAGGCCCTCATTTTACAGATAAGGAAACTGAGGCTCAAGAATGTCCATATGACCTTCAAGGTCACATAGGTAGTAAACATCAAAGGCAGGATTTGAACTGACCACCGTTAGTACTCTTTCCAGTCTCCCAGCTAGTTACCTCATCACAGGACTGAGCTTAACCTGACCATGATCACACATCTGGGAGTTGGAGGGATTCCAGTTCCTTACTTGAAATCAGCGCTATCCACCGCGCTTCACTTCTACTCTGAACTCTAGTGCTTAATGAACCTTTTGTCTGTGTCCAACTGTCTTCATTTCAGAAACAAATCTAAGGACTGTGTCTGGTCTTTCTACAAAGTCCAGCCTTAATTGCAATTAGATATCTAATAGTAAATGATGAGCAATACTTTATGATAGCCCTTCATTTGTACTTTAGCATCTAATTGTCCACGCTATGCTTGAAATCCAAACGACGTAGTAAAAAACCTGCACTATTTCTCGAAGTAGTGAAATAAATATTCGTATTCAGAAGGCTTTCTTCCCCAAGCCTGGCGTTGATGAGATCTGGATAGTCTCCTCAGCAAACATTAGAGTTCTCAAAGTAAAGACACCTATTTGGCTGATTCGTATTCTTCCCCTATTGCCCACCATGCCCTTCGCAGAATGCCCAAGGACATCTTTATCCCTCGCAGCCCTCTCTTTTTCAAGAAGCCTTTCCTAGATGTCTATGACACTGCTACTCTTCAAGTGGAAGCATTCCAAAGCCGCGAGAAGACACTTCAGAAGGGGTTTAAAAAGTGAAGCCTTCGGACAGATGCGATACATTCCTTTGAGAAACTTCCATCTTCTAGAAGAGCAAACAGACCTGACTCAGGACCCGCAGCTGGGCGGCGCCACCTGTCGGGAAGAGGTTTTTTTCGGTCCCAACTTTTTCCCGTGTGACGTCACCCTCCGGAGCCAATCAGCAGTTCTTCTCTGGGCTCTCCCCAAGCCCTCGGCCAGCGAATGGAGATGAAGTGAAGAAGCCCCGAGACTTGAGTCCAAAGATTCCGATCAGTCCTGAGGTGGAGGGTAAGAAAGACCGAGTGGCAAACCGACTGCGTGCGCGGGGGGTGCAGTGAGGTGAGGGGCCGCAGGAGGGGGAAAGCGGGACAGGTCCACGGCCAGACACCCGCCGCCGCCACGCCGAGGTAAATGGAGGCCGGGCAGGCCCCGCTGTTTGGGGGAGAGGCCAGACTCCGGGCCGGAAGTAGCCGGGGCCCCGCCTCACATGCTGTCATCCTGGGGGACTACTCGGAACGTTTCCCGCCCCAGCCGGTGGCTGCCCCTCCCGGGTCCAGGAGCTTTCGGGGTCCTCTCCAACCCGGCCCTCGGCCCCACTCAATGGCCGCCGGGCCTGGGTACCCTAGGGATCAGCAGCAAAGGAGACTTCACCCCGCCACGGAAAACTCGTCACTAGCTTTCTCCAGCTCTGCCTTCTTGGTCCCCTTCCTTTATTGTCGTGCGTCTTGGACAGTCAGACAGTGTCCCACTCAGGCCTGTGGCTTTAGACAAATCTCTTTTCGGTGGGCCTGCGTTTCATCGTATATAAAATTGTGTGTGTGGTGGGGGTGGATTTGCTCACCTCTAATGGCCCTTCTGACTCGAAATTTTTATCCTGGTTCCTCTGATATTCGTAAGGTCTTGTGGTATTTACTGAGACTTAGCTTTCTCTTGTAAACATCAGCAAATGCCTTTATATTCTCTCCAAGGCTCACTCTTTCTCTCTTCTAGGAGGAGGATGAGTTGGCATATCAACACTCTCACTATTGCTTAGCAACCAGTTTTAAAGGTTAATTAGTCAACTAGCGTTTATTAAGTACCTACTTTATGCCAGTCACTATCTCTCTACAAAGACAAAAAAAAAAAAAAAGATTCCTTGCCTTCGAGGAACTTGCATTTCGTCGGGGAAAGTAACAGGTATACATATAAACAAATACAAAACATGCAGAAAATAAACACTGATCATCTGCTGCTGTTATCTATGGATCCACAGATCATGTAAGTCCATTACCTGACTCAAAAATTTTTATGACCTTTGTTTCTTTTGCACACTCTGACCTGGCTCTGCAACCTTCCCAGTACTCAGGACTTCTTTCCCATTTTCCTTCAGTCATTTATAAATGGGGTCATAGCCAAGATCCTTCCCACCCTCACATGCATCTACTTTGATGGAATTTCTGGTTATGACTGTCTTGGACTGTTTGTTGAATTGCTGAGGACAGAAAGGAGACTCTTGGCCGGCGGATGATGCTTGTTGCTTTACTAAGAGAAGTGGGAGGAATGGGCCTCTGCACCCTTCTGCTGCTTGCTCAGCTTGCTGCTTGGTGCATGGAGCAGTCTAGGAAAACAACCTGAAATGGATAGAACTGAATCAGGGTAACAATGGGAAAAGTGCTAGTTTGAGAATTTTGTTCCTCAGTGAAAGATCAAAAAATGTTGATGTTCCTGACTTAGACATTTATACCTGTTTCTCCTTTTTATCTCTTCCCTTCCTACCCTTTCTCAGTTTTGCCCTCCTTTTCTTTCCCATTTCATTCCCCTTTCTCATTTTTGTTCTGTAATGCTTAACATAACATGAGGAAAAATATCTAAGAAGTCAGTAGTTACTATTTCTAAAACAAGGTTCTAAAAACAAGGTTATTTCCCTCACCTCACATATGCAAAATCTTGTTATTTCTATGGTAACATCTTTCTCATAGGTCCCTTTTTCTCCACTAACAGAACCTTAGTTCAGGCCCTTAATACCTATAGTATTGCAGTAACTTCTTATTTTGTCATTCTGCCTCAAGTTTCTCCCCATTCCAATCCATCTTCCTGTCAATGTGATTTTCCTCAAGTGAAGGTCTAACCTTGTCACTCCTCCACTCAGTAAACTCCAGTGGCTCTATTATATATTATATATAAATCATTATGTTATTATATATAAATTATATTATATATAATTACATTATATATAAAGCTGTATATAACCTAGGCTTTTCCTATATTTCTAGTTTTATATGTTATTCTCTTTTGCCTAATGCTTGGTCTAGCATTTCTGGAATGCTCTCCCTCCTATCTCTCAGGATCCCTAGTTTCCTTCAAAATCTAACTTTTTCAATACCTTTTATACAGAGTGTTTCTTGATCCTCACAAATGCTAATATTCTGCCTCCCCAAACTACTTTATCTAGTATATATTCTTTATAAACTTAGATGTACATATTCCCTCCTCCAAATAGAACTCAACTCCTTGAGGGCAGGGACTGTTTAACTTTTGTCCCTGTATCCCAGAGCTTCGCACTGTGCCTGGCACATAGTAGGCTTATTAAATGATTTTGATTGAACAGCTGATTGAGTACTCTTAGGTCAGGATCTGACCTATTCAGTTGCAGTGTGATTTGGGGCTTCAATTCAGAGGGACTAGACAAGATCACAAAATGCTTGAGTTGGAGAGGACCTCTGGGAACTATTTCTTACCTTCTCCCAATCTTCTTCTTCCTTTTATCTTTCTACTCATGCGTAAACATTAGGTCTGGGCTGTGTATTTACTAACCCTACAGATACAGTGCAGGTCTGACCATCTTAACCATCCCCCTTACCCTCTACAGCCCCCCAACATAGACATACAACAAATCCCAGTGACTCCCCACCACCTTCAGGGTCAAACATAAAATCTTGCTTGGTATCTTTGTAACCTGCCCCCCCCCCCTCAACTTTTCCAGTCTTCTTATACCTGAGAAGGGAATTATGATTTTTCATATTACATCCCCATGCCCCCAAATACTCTTCCCTCTAGTGATAGTGACCTCCTTGCTCTTCCTCAAATAAGACATTTCAACTTTCTCCTAGTCATTTTCAATGGCTGTCTCCCATGCCTAGAATTTTAGAATTCTCTTCCTCCTCATTTCTGCCTCTTGGCTTCCCTGGCTTCCTTCAAGTCCCAGATAAAACCCCATCTTTAACAGTAAGCTTTCTCCAACCTTCCCTTAATTCTAATACCTTTCCTTCCTGTTGATAATCCCTTTTTCCAGTGTTTGTACATAGTCGTTTGTATGGTATTTCTCAGTTAGAGTGTGAGCTCCTTGAGAGCAGAGATTGTTTTCCCCCAAACTTGAGTGTCGTGCCTGTCCCCTCGAAGGCACTTAATCAATATTTACTGAGTGACCAATACTATTGGGGAAAATAATGTGTACATATATAAGTAAGTGAAAAATATCTACGAGGCATATACAAAATATAGTTGGGAGGGGGACATAAGCAACTAGGGAAGGAGAATTTAGGAAAATCCTGTTGAAGGATATGACATATGAACTCATCTGTGAAGAAAGTTAGGGATTTTATGAGGCACCAATGAGATTGAAGTGTAGTGCCAAAAACTGTGCACAGCCTGTACAAAGACAGTGAAGCAAGGGAAAAAATGCTGAATTCAGGGAACAGTGAGTAGATCTGTTTGGCTAGAAGCCAGAGTTCAAGAAGGGGAGTAATTTGTAATAAGCCTGGAAAGACATGCTAGAGCTAGATTATGAGGGGCTTTAAATGCCAAACAAAAGAGTTTGTATTTTATACTAGAGGGAAGACTGAAACTTCTTGATAAGGGGAGTGACATAATATCTGCTTGACTACCATCAGCCACTGTACTACACTGGCTCTCAGGTAAGCCTTATGAGGGCAGAATCTATATAGTTTTTATTTTTTTTATTATCTACACCTAGCTTGGCAAATAGTAGGCTCTTAATAAGTGCTTGTTAAATGTTGAATGAGTTGCCCACAACATCTAGTACTAGCAGTTCTGTGGTGTATGATTTGGAGAGAGGAGAGACTTGACAGACCAATAAGAGTAGTCCAGGAAAGAGGTTTCAGGGACTTGAGCTTAGGGTGGTGTTTGTGAAAGTGTGAAGAAGAGGTCAAGTTCCAAAGATGTTGGGAAGATAGAATCAAGAAAAGTAACTGATTAGATATGGAATAAAGAAATTTTTTTTTCAAAAACAGAGGTGTAGGTTTGAGAGAAAAGAGGGAGATGAGTTCTGTTTTAGATATATGGAAGTTGAGATGCCTGTGGCATATCCATTTGGAAATTCAATAGGCAATTGGAGATGGGATAGTAGAGTTCAGGAGAAAGGCAAAAGTTAGCTATATGGATCTGAGAGTTATATGCATAGACATGATAACCACCAAACCTGTGGGAGCTTATGAGGGTCACAGAGAGAAGGTAGAGAAAGCAGAAGTTCACAAAATACTTTTTTTTCAAATCAGTCCGGTGAAATAGGTGTAAAAATAGAGTAGTATATACAAAATAATCAAATATTTATTACTGAGTATATAACAAAGAATTTGGGACTCAGAGGATTAGGGTTTAAATTCTACTTACTATAGAGCTAAAGTAGTAATTCAGGGGATAAGGGGTGAAAAGGAGTGAGAAGGAATTAATTTCTGCAGGATCTCAAAAACTTCCATATTCATTATGCTACCAGTGAAGACTGAATGCAGTCACACCTAGGAAGGAGCAGCCCAAACCTAGATTCTGTTCCTTCTCAAAAGCCCAGTCCGCAATGATAGTTCCCACCCAACTCAAGAGGAACTGGTAGAAACAATGGACATAGTGTAGACTTAGGGTCCAAAGAATTAAAAAAAATTTTTTTTTGATAGCTGTTATTTCAATAGAATTGATTTCCTTTTTGATCCTAGAGAAGGCATCCATAGACTGCCAAAGGGGTTTTCAAGACCAAAAAAAAAAAAAAAAGATTAAGAATCTGCACCCTAGATTCTGTACAGGAGGAAGTCCTAGCTTTTGGGGAAGGTTGACAGATAATGTAGATGCAGGGATAATATAGTACAGCCAGTTTGTGACCCATGTCCTTAGCTCTTCAGCTTCCCATCCTATTCTTCAAATTTCTTTAGCATCTCTTTTTTTCCCCATTTTCCCCATTTCTTTGGAAGATTGATGACATTGAAATTTGTGAGATTATTCCATAAATCTTCCTTTCTTCTTACATTGGTTTGTGGAAATCAAAAGGAATGGGTTTTTTTGTTGATGTTTTTCTGACTGGTACCTTGCCTCAGATTTTCTAGGAGCCAAGGCAAAATGCTTTATAATGGTAATTATTTTTGTACCTCTAATTGCTCCCATTCTGGACACACTCCATAAAGTAAATTGGAGTGTGAACTTTGAAAAATCTTTTGAGGATATACTCGCTATGTAGACATTGTCCCTATTGATACTTAAGTTTGCCCCCAAAAAGCTTTGTTGTGAAACTTAAGTGCAAATAGATTTTCTTTTGACCTGCTACTACAACTGTGAAATAGAGAAAATTGACTTGAGTATTCAGGGCCAAGAAAGAGGAAATCTTGTCCACATTAGACAAATGGTTTGGGAAATAGCTATGCCCTTGATATTCTCTCTGTTTTTCCATCTGATACACCAAGTAGTGCAAGAGAAATTGTGACTTCACACTGGGGATGAACAGTGCCCCTCTAAATTTTAGTACCTAGAATAAATCCCCACTTGTTCTAACCATAGTCTATATGTCCTTCAATAGGTTATTTAGCTTCTCCCTGCCTCATCTTCAAAAGAAGGGAGTTCCTTCCAACTCTAAATATCCTGTGTTGAGAAGTTGTCAGGTATAAACTATAGTTGGATGAAATTAATCAGTAATTCATGGTAGGAATGCTCACTCCATATCTCCACCTGTTGGAAATTCTAAGTCCTACCTCAAGTGGTAACTCAACCTTTTCCCTGATCTCTCCTCATCTTCTCCTCAGCCCTCTTAAATAATATTAATAAGAATGAAATTTATGTTGAATTTCAAGGTTTACATGAGCACTTTACCTTCATTATCTCATTGACTTCAATGACTGGAGCAGAGAGTATGACTGACATCTTTGCATAGCTGTGCCTCACTCATATCCAATTCAGGAGCAAATCAAGATATCACCCTCTTGAAGTCTTTGGTCCTTTTCTAGAAAAAAGGTCAAAGAACCACTATGACCCTTACAACAACTCTACAGCTCTTGGGCCATCTACTAAGCTATGTATGCACTTAGAACATTTATATTATAACATATTATCCTCTCTGTTAGATTCCTTGAGGCAGATTCATCTTTGTATCCACAACACCTAACATCACACTGTGCTTTGTAGGCACTTAATTAATGTTTATTTAATTGAATTGAGGAGGCTTGCATTGAGAAAGTTTGTTTCAATAGAAGGAGGTCTTTGAATTAGAAAGTAAGGGGATAACAGAGCAGATTACCTTGTCTAGGATGGTTCCAGTGAGTCACCCGTAGCTAGCTACGTTTCTTCATCTACTGATTGATAAGATAAGAAAATGCCTGTGGCTCCCTGATTCTGAAGGACCTAGAATGGAGCTTTTCAATTTGGAGAATTTGACCCTCTATGAAAAATAGCTGAAATTTCAATAGTATCCCGAAGTCTGAGCTACAGAGCTCCCGGTGGATTGTGCTGTAACCTTCTTAATTGCTTACACAAGGCTGCAAAAACAAACTCTCACTCCTCTGTATTAGAAACCTGGGAAAAAACTGGACCAACGATTAACTACTTTTTTTGTGTATGAGAGATAAGGAAAATAAATCTGTGTAACTGGCAGAGTTATTTTTTCTCACTTGTTGGACTTCCTGCCCCCCATCAGTTCCTCCATTCACACTTTCGGGGGTGGCTTCTTCCTGGGAGTGATGGAGGGTAACCTGGCCAAAGGAATGATGCATTCTGTGTTGACTCCACTTAGGGAGCTGGGTTGGGGTGTAGTGTAGGTACAGTATATACAGAGGTATCAGAGGAGCAAAGAGCTGGAGAAATGTATTTCATTTATTTCTCGTGTATTCTGGAGTGAAGTTTGGCGATTCTCTCCACTCCATTCCACCTTTCCACAGTTTTCCACCTCTACAATGAGGTCTTTTCCCTTTCAGGTACACCTCCGCTCCTCCCCCACAATAAGAAATTTGAAAAAGACTAGGCTGATAGATTGGGGGTGGGGAGAATCTTCTTCCTTTGATCCCTTCCGATCCTTTACTGCCAGTTCTGTGCATTAATGCACCCTTCCCGTACAGAAATTTTCTTTGGTCACTGCTTCACTGACCAGTGCAGATTACGCAAATCACTGATTTGTCGTTTCTTTTCCTTTCTTTTGCTGTAATCCGCCTGGAGAGTGAGAATTATGTCTCTCCTCTGATACTGTTCCTTATCCCGAACTGTGAAGTTTGGGAGCGTACAAAGTAATTTGCAAGAAAGTAAAGATATTTACCACGTCCCCTCACCCGAGGCTTCCAGGAAGAGAGAGCGGGCTGAGGGAATTGATCTCCCTTGGAATGCAGGGAGACAAGAGATTGTAGTGTGAACCAGATGGGACGCGAGGTACCAGCGTCTTCGTACGCTGTGGGCTGGGGGGTTTCAAATGTCATTCCCGCCCCCTCGCCCCCAACACACACCATGTGTGAGGAATAGGGTGGCGTAGAGGAAAACCACTGAGATGCTGAAACCTCCAAGGTCCTAGAGAGGAGCAGGAAGTGTCCCTAGGGAGGGAACTGGAGGGCTTACTCTGTCCTTTCCATCCTCTGGGGCTCGGTGCACACGGCTCACTTGACTCCACTCTGAGATGGGGACATGGTTCTAGGTGAGTCTGGGCAACTGCAAAATCTCCCAAACCTGCGAAGCAACAAGAAGACCACCAAGATTTGGGGAGACTTCGTTGGGAAACTGATATCCCATCTTTGCGGTTCTTTCTACCTCCCTCCCGCCCTTTCTCCCTTCTTCTGCTACGTAGTCTCCCCGACTCACTTTTTCTTTCCCCCTTCTCCTTTCTCTCTTCTCCAAGTTTTCTCTTTCCCCTGCTAACCTTCTTTCCCCTTTCTTAGATATCCTCCTTCTTCTAGTTGTTCCTCTGTCCTTCCTAGTCCTTTTCTCCCTCGTCTTCACTTTTTCTAAATTTCTTGTATTTTTGTTTCCTTCTACCTTTCTTTTTTCTCTCCTAACAAGTCTCCTTCATTTTCTCCCTACTGAGCATCACCATCTGCTTTCCTTTTTTTCTCCCGTGTTCTTTTTCTGTTTCTTATCCGTTTCTTCCTCCTCCCCCTTTCCCTTTTTTCTTCTCTCTCTTCCACTAATTATCTCCCCTTTTTTTTTTTACTCTTTGTCCTCTCCCCTCCTTTCTTTCTTAAGTCTACAGCTGCTTTTTCCTGAACCTTCCTGCCCCCTTCCCTGCCTGTGTCTGTGCCCCAGTCTCCCTTGCATTTTCCTTCTTTCCTTATGATGGGGGATGTTGGATGTTGGATAGAGAGAGGAAAAGGGTAATTAAAAACCTATTTGGGAGGGAGCTTAGGCTCCCTCCACAGTTATCTATGGGAAGAGGAGCCAGACCCATACACTTTTTGAGTATGGGTTCAAAATGTAACTTTTTTCATTTAATTTTGCCTTTGCAAAAATGAAATATAAGAAAGGATTATCTTTGTGATGTGGTGAGCAGCTGCTCTTTATTTCTACTTCATTAGGAGAATTCAGATTAGACAAATTCAGACAATGTTCTTGGAGCTAGGGATACAAAAACCAGAATTTTTTTTTTTTAAAGAAAGAAATTCCCCTGCCTTCAGTGAGTTTGCTTTCTACTGAGAGGTCAGGAAACTGTGCACAAATATTGTTCAGTCATGTACTTTGTGACCTAGTTGGGGGTTTTCTTGGCAAAGATAACTGGAGTGGTTTACCATTTCCTTCTTCAGTTCATTTTATAGATGAGGAAACTGAGGCAAACAGGGTTAACTGACTTGCCCAGGATCACATAACTAGTGTCTGAAGGCTAGATTTGAACTCATGTCTTCTTGACTCCTAGCCTGGTGCTATATCCACAGCACCACCTAGCTGTCCTTATGTATACAAATAAACAGATAAAAAATAATTTGGGAATAGTCAAAGTAATATCCCCTGGGTAAATCAGGAAAGATCTTTCTTTTTGTAGATGATGGGCCAGTTTGACGGTAAAGCTTATGAGGGAGTGTAATGTAGGGGAGAGTAAGAGTTTCTGACTATTATGTCACTGGAGCATAGATTTAGAGCTGTTAGGGACCTTAGAGGTCATTAAATCAAACCCTTTCCTCCCTCTTCTCCCCAGCCCCCTACTCTTCCCCATTTAACTGCTGAATACTTTGAGGACCAGGAAGGTTAAATTACTTGTCTAAGTCATATAGATCACAAATGACATAGTCAGGATTTAAACCTGGGTTCTTGGACTCCAAATTTAGTGTGCTTTCTGTTGTCAACACAGTGCCATAGCAAGTTGTTATTGGAGGTGGTAGAGTGTATAACCTTGTGGATGGTATTGAGCTTTGGGTCAGGTGCCATTAAAGGACTCACTTTCAAGGACTGCCTTTTTTTAACTTCAGCTTCTGGGCATAGATAAAAATAGTATTAAAAGATATTTATGATTTTGCATAGAAGGCATATGGCATATTAGGGTAATCCTTAACCTTGTTTATGTTATTAAAAGTCTTGTGAAGCCTACAGGCTTCTTCTCATTTACTTTATAAATGCATAACATAAATAAGATTACAGAGGAAACCAATTGTATTAAAATACAGTTATCAATATGTTTTTAAAAAATCCATGGGTTCCAGGGAAATGAAGTAAACTGTTAATAAGTTCAGTCTTAATTATAGATTCAAAATGCTGCTTTATTGCTGCCAGTATTTTATTATCAGTGAAGTATATTAAGTTGTCTGTTAAATCATCTTGATTTAAAAAAAAAAGTTTGTTCATTTAGTTTTTTGACATGCATACTCCTTGACTCAATTAATTATAATTTCCTTGAGGTTTGGAAACATTTCCTGGTACTTTTTATCCCCTGTAAATCCTACCAAAATACAGAGTAATATATTCTTATCTTTAGATAATACTTATAATTACAAAGCACTTTCAAATTATTTCATTTGGATCCTGGCAAAAACTCTTGTGAATTAGATAGTGCAGATATCATTACCTTCATTTTATAGATAAATAACAAATATTGAGAGAGGTGGAAGTGGCTTAGTCTGGAGGAGAACTAGATTTGTAGGCAGAAAGTTTGGTTTGGAATTTATCTTGTGCTACTTACCTGTGTTACCATGGGTAAGTTAATTTAACTTTTCAAGACCTCATTTTGTCATCTATAAAGGGACTTGGGCTAAAATATTTCTGGTGTCCCAGATTTTTAATCTATGAACTATTATTTTTGCCTTAGGACTCCCAAATCCAGTCCTCTTTCTTTGTATCCTCAAGGACTGGTACATAATAAATACTTGAATGCTTATTGGTTTGCTGATATTTACTTAGTGATTAACTACTATTTTAAGTGTTATTGAAAAGTTATACCTTTTTTCTCCTCTAGCTGTATTCCTGTTTGTAAATTCTTCAACGTCAAAGTTCCAGTCTCCTACAGCCTTGGGATAACACTATCTGATATATTACAGAATCAGATATAATGATAAATGTATTTTAGACTCTGAGAGGATTTATTATTGGAAGTACACCAAAGGTATCATCACAACATTATTCCACCTGCAACATGGTTCTGTGACATGGACTTCAGGGACAATAGTACCTCAAGACTTGAATATATTGCTTCTGGATTTATCTCCTATCTACTTCCTAGTGTGGTGCTTAGTAAACAGAACAACTTTCTTTTTAAATGTTGACTCACAAATGCCTTCAGAGGTAGGTGAAACTGCCGTCTTCCGTCTCACATCCAAGCATCAATTATTTGCATTCATCCTTCACATTGTGTCACATTCCCCATTACTCCTGTGACCCAGTTTTACCATCCTATCCCTCTGAAATAAACACAAAGGACATAAACGTTGAAGCCAGTGATTTTTGCCTGGAAGTAGGGTTACTGTCTGCCTCTGCTCAACCGTCTTCGAAATCTGTCATGCCTACAGCCCTTTGCCCCAGAGTCTTAGCCCCAAAGGAGCGAGAGGAACCCATTAAAATGAGGAACCCCCGAGGGCAGGACCCGACTCCACAGGCAGAACCCCCTGGGCCTGAATCCTTCCGAAGGCTCTTCCGACGTTTCCGCTACCAGGAAGCTGCTGGTCCCCGAGAGGCTCTAAGACGACTTCGGGAACTCTGCTGGGGTTGGCTAAGGCCAGAGCAACATACCAAGGAGCAAATTCTGGAGCTCTTAGTGCTGGAGCAGTTCCTGACCATCCTGCCTGGAAAGATCCAGAATTGGGTGCGAGCCCAGGAGCCAGAAAGCAGTGAACAAGCAGTGGTTGTGGTAGAGGATTTGGAGACAGAGCCTGGGAGACCTTGGCAGTGGGTGAGGAGAGGTGCCTGGGGAAGAGAGCCTGTGCAAGTAGTATAAGTCTGTAATAAAATCAGGAGAAGGACAAAGGCCAGGGTGGGGGTTGGGGAGGATGGGAAGGGACAGAGAGAAAGGGAATTGAAAGAATGGAAGACATGATTTTTTTTTTAGAGATGTTGGACATAGGGTATAGTGTCCACTCTTATCACAACAATGTTGACTGATTTGGCGTTAAATAGGGCTAGAGACTGGAGTAGGTAGAAGGGCATTGGGATTCTTGAAGACAGTCTTGCTATAGGCTCAGAAACATAGAGCTTTGGATATCTGTGTGAAAGTGGAGGCATTAAAGGAGGAGCAGGTCATTGCTTTGACTTCTTTCCTGTTTGAGTGTTCTGAGTAGTATTGTGGGCACTTAATTGTTCTGTGATCCTCAGGATACTTGGGTTTAATGAAAGGAGAAAGAAGCAAAGGGAGCAAGCAAATTTGGGTTAGTAGCCAAAGGGGTCAGCTGTCCAATGACCAAATAGGTAGTTCATGGTGGAGCAAGTCATCAGTTCTCCTGAGCAGTCCAAGAAGACTCCCTGGAACAAATGCGCATTGGCACAGTGCCTGACATAGTAAGTGCTATATATATCTATATAGAGACACACACACACATATATATATATATATATAGATATATAGAGAGTATATGCACACCTATATGCACATACACATACACACACACACACACACATATATACATGTATATGTGTGTGTGTGTGTGTGTGTGTGTGTGTGTATGTGTTAGCTATTATTATTACCTAGAGGAGATAAGATCATGTAAATTGTTTGACCTATGGGAAGGAAGTGGGCCTCTGGATCAGGAGATATGTTAGCTATGGAGTTGATTGGGAGAACACTTAGAGACAGGAAGGAATAGAGTGAAAAAGACTAGTGAATTTGTCTAGCCCATTGCGGAACTACACTGTCCCCAGAGATTGTTCCTGAGATTTTCTCTCTGTGATTTTAGCTCCAGCTCTCTGAGGATCCTGTGGTAATTGATGATGGTGATGGTTCCCCTGTCCTAGTTCGGGGGCCAGAACAGGAAAGACTTTTATCAGACACAGCATCCCCTGTGGCCACATCAGAGCCCTCAAACAGCCTGACAAAGAGGCGGGTCTGCCATCCTCCATCCCAAGAAGAAGGACTAGGGAACCCAAACCCAAGATTATCAGAGCAACTCCACAGGGGCACTGATGAAGGGTCTCCATTCACAAAGGAATCAGGTAAGGAGCAGTGGAAAGGGCACAGGTCTGGGGGCAGGAAATCTTAAGTTCAGGTTTCTATTCTATTACTAATTTTGAGCAAGTTGTTTCACTTTTCTGGGCCTAAATTTCTTCTTCTTTAAAGTCAGGGGATCGAGTGAGATGAGGTGTGAGATATTTTCTATTCTGTGATTCCCTGGATGGAACCTGTTTGGAAATGTCAGTTTCCGTTTATAACTAGTATCCCGCTTTCTGTGTTCTTCAGAATACTATAAATCAGACCTATTTTCCTGTTCCCTTATAATTTTAGAATAGATTTATCTATATTTCCATCAATTTGGCTTTCATATTTCTCTCCACTCTTTATAAACAAGGAACATTTAATGACCTGGAAAAATGCTCTGCTATGTATGGGAAGTCCAGAGCAAAATACCAAGGAGTTTAAAAGATTTTTTGTTGAAAATAGAATCTTTCTGGAATTCAAATAATAACATTTTAATTTACCCGGCTTTCTCTTCCCCTCCTATTTTAGATTTAAATATAACATAAAAAACACTGGATTAGGAGCTAGGAGACCTTCTGTCCCACTCTAGCAGTGTAACCTTGAACAAGTCATTTTGACTCATTGAACCTCTTTCCTTAGCTATAAAATGGGTTTATTAATGCATATTCAAGCTTAGATTATAGCATTGTTCTCAGGATCAAGTGAGATGATGGATGTAAAAACACTTTGCCAATTATATGGTGCTACATTGATATATACAGTACAACCCACATAGATTAAATACCCTTGTATCAAGTAAAATTGATTGGGGTACAAAAAAAAAGACAAAAGAAGTTTACATTGCTGATATTGTAGAGCTGTCCTATTTGATTGGAATTTCTTATGGAACATTACCCCTAAGACATATTCTGGTAGCTTAGAAGTACCACAAGTGGTGTACATACTTATGTACTCGAATGATATGTGATCTCATTGATGTAAATACTTTTATCTATGATGATGCATTAGAGAGCAGCCTGTCTTTGTTTTTTCCTCTTGTGCTACAGTTATTCATTACTTCCCGTAAATCTTCCAAAGTAGAATCCATGTTAGGAGTTTTCCTTAAGATGTTTTGATGTTGCTTGAATACTAGAAGAGCGCACTGTCTCAGTTTGAGTAGTCAGTCCTTTGCTCTTGCCCTATGACTTTTACTTCTTACCAGATATCTCACTGATGACATCCTTTAGGCTATTTCTGTGGATACTTAGTTAACACTTTGTTACATCCTCTTCATTCTCACTCTGGTCTTCTCTGTTGCTCTTTGGATGACCCTGGCTTTTTAATCGTTAAGAGCCTGGTATCCCACAATACTCCAGAAGAATATTATTAAAGCAATGGACCATTGTTTCTGGTGGAAGCTTGTTGTCATTAAAAGCAATTCACAATTTCTTAAAGGTAATCTAGCTCATTTTTCTGTTATTTGCTGGACCCAAGTAACTGTACAGTTTATATCTAAAATATATGTACAAAGAGATATTTTTTTAATTACCTAAGCACTTCTGTCTTTGTGTGTTGGGCTACACTTATCATTTGTTGGCACAAAAACCAAGAAGAGTCCCTGTTCTTTCGTACATTAAAATATAAGATAGATAATACCTCAAAAAAGGGTTAAAGAAAAATACTTATCCCTTTCCCATAGTGGGGGTGAGGAGCGCAGTGCCCCCGTGATCTGGAATATCTGTATAAAATTTTTTGGTCCTCCCTTCATACTAGAGAAGAAGTCTGAATTTTTTCTTTTTCTTTTATGGTTGTTTACAGTACCTTATTGTAAAATTTGAGTTAAGTATTGGTTCACATGCTCTGTGTCTTCTGCTGTCTTCATGCATTGTCTGTGGCTTCTGCAAAACTCCCCCAAATTCCCATTTAATTTCTTATGCCAACCTGCAATATACCAAAACAGCAATGAGGAAACTCATGCTGTAGAAGGGAGCAGTGCAGTCCAAAATATGTTACACTAACACAGCACTGTAGTGGAGTTGAATATTTACAGCATGTGGAAATACGTAGTTTGTGGTGCAGTTTTCTCCATGAGATCTTCTGTGAAGCCTCCAGCTAGAAGTCATCTCTCTTTCCTTAAATGTTTCATGCCTTTCTGTTTGACCTTTCCCATGTATACACTTATCTCATTCTTACTTATATTATGATTATATTTCTATATTCTTATTTCCTTAGTATATTGTACATTTCTTGAAGGGAAGAACTGTGTCTTATTTTGATTCTAGCCATGTTACTTTGTTACTACAACCTAGAGAGGCTCCCTTTTACTTTAGAATAAAACATTAAACTCTTCAGCCTGGCATTTAATTCCTTCTACAATATGACAGTAACTCACTTTTTCATGCTTTTTGCATTTTACTCTCCTTCATGAATTCTCTCTTTCAGGTATTAGTTTTCCAGGTGCTTCCCAAACCCAACATCTCTTGCCTCTCTCCATTTGCATAAGCCATTGCTCTTGTTTAGAATAATGATAATAATAGTAATAGCATAGCTATTTAAATATGTTAACTCATTTTATCCTCAACGAAATCCTGTGAAGTGGGCATGATTATTATGTCATTTTACAGATGAGAAATGGAATCATAAAGAGTGACTTGCCCAAGGTCACACAGCTAAGAAGTGTCTGAGGAAAGGTTTGAGTCAGGTCTTCCTAACTTCAGACTCAGCCCTCTATTCACTGCACCACCTATCTGCCTTTCTCATAGGAATTCATTGCACATAATGTCACCTTTCTGAATTCTTATCTTCAGTAAAGTCTCAGCTCTGGTGTTAGTTCCTACATGAAATCTTCTGGGATCCTCCCAGTTATCTGTTAGTGTTTTTTTCCCCCCTTGAATTACCTTATTATGTATGTGATGTACATCCTTTCCCTCCCTCCCCCACCACTCCAAACAACATGAGGTCTTTGAGGGCTGCAACTTATATGAGGTAGGCACTCAATGAATGTTTGTTGAATTTCACTGATAGTCATGCAGTTAGTGACAGAGTTAGGAAGAGAATTTCTGGATATTCTAGTTTAGGACTTCTAGTTTTTTCTTAGTTTTTGGACTTCTAGTTTAGGGCTCATTTTCTGATACCTTAAGCCTTTTTCTTCTATAGAGTGTCCTTTTCAAATGCACAAGTCCAAGTGGGTAGAGAAGAGCCTGTTAATACTTTGTCAATAGTTAATTCCTTAATAATTCTCATATATGTAGGAAACAGTCTCAGGGGGCTTATAGTTCAACCCTTCCATTTTAGAGATGAGAAAATTGAGCCTTTGATTTAGTCTTACCCAAGGTCATACAGTTGGCACACATCGGAAGTGGGATTTGCAAAAAAAAAGAAAGAAAAAGAAAATGAATAGAACACCTGGAGTCAGGAGGACCTGAGTTCAAATGTGACCTCAGACACTTGACACACTTACTAGGTGTGAGACCTTGGGCAAGTCACTTAGCCCCAATTGCCCTGCCTTCCCCCCTCCAAAAATACCCCCCAAAAAAGTAGAATTTGAATTCTAATCTTTTGATGCCAGAGCAAAAGAGAGCCAGTGTTTTTCTTATTATACCAAATAATATCTGTTTTAGCAGAAATTAATTACAACTGAGAGCAGTATGGAAAAAATCACTGGTAACACAAGAATTCTTCCTTATCTCGGCTCCCACATCCAATCAGTTGCCAAGTCCCTTCAATTATACCTCTGAGAGGGGGCATCTTTCCCTCTTTCAGTTGCCACTGTCACTGCCATCACTCTATTTCAGGCCCTCATCATTTACCAGTTGTATATTATAATAGGTTAACTGTTCTTATTGTCTCCACTCTTTCCTTCTATATTCTTTCCTGTACACTGCCTTTAAAGTAACCTTAAGCTAATTGCAACATTCTTCTGCCCAAAAGTCTCTGGCTTCTCTTTCCCTACCAGCCACAGTTCAAGCAACTTTGTCTGATCTAACATTTAAGGCACAAAATAATCTGGCTTCAGCTTACTTCTCCAGCATTTTGTCACATTCCCTTTACTAAAGTTTATAGTTCAAATAGAGAATATTGGGCTTTCATTTAAAAGACTATTTGCTTCTCACTTGTGTGTCTTGGGCAAGTCAGTTTTTCTCTATGAACGTTGTTTTCTTATCTGTAAAATGAATGATTTTTATTAGTTGACTTTTAAGGTTCTTTCTAGTTTTGATGTTCTTTGAATCTACGACTACCTGCATTCTTGTGTTTTCCTCTCCTACATTTGTGCAGATTCCCTTTGTACCTCTGTTTTTTTTCAAATATGAAAGAGTACCTTTTCCCATTCTTTGTGTGTGTGTGTGGTGGGGGGGTTGGGGGACTGACTGAGTTTAGAGCACTACATGTGTCAAGACATTTTGAATGTATTGGCTAACTATCTGAACTTTTTTCTTTTTCTTCTTTGTTTAAGGGATGGCTCTCTGGGAGGAGGAGGGATTTATTGGGAAAAGTAAGTGAAGTAAACAAAATCCTTTTCCTCCTCTAAGGCCCACCTCAAGTGCTGTTTGTCCCATGAAGCCTTCCCTCTAACTAGATATGATCTTTCACTTCCTTAGTTTCTCATTACGATTTGATCCCCTCTATATATTTAATAGATTCTTACTTACAGTTACTTTTGTTCACCCCTCATTTCCCTTTTGACCTATAAATGTCTTGAATGCAGGGACTGCATCATTTTTCATCTTTGTAATCCTCAGTGTCTGATGCAGTACCCTGCACATAATAAATGCAGCTTCATTGTTTATTGAATTGAAAAGGTGTGTGTGGGGGGGGCAAACAGTAACAGTGCACTTTGAACTTTAAAAGGAACTTCTCCCACAATCGTGTGAGGATTTCGTGATATTTTATATATTATCCCTATTTTATAGATGAGGAAACCAAAGCTTTGGGAAAGTAAGTGATTCACCTAGGAATTATAAAGCTACTAAGTGTTTGAAGAGGGATTTGAATTCCGGTCACCTACCTTCTAGTCGAGCATATTTCCTTATGCCAAGTTCCCTCACTAGTAACATACTGAGAACAATTTCTGCATACTTAAGAGTTTTGCTAGGGTGAACCCATAGTTGTCCCATTTAATCATATTGTATTTGCTAACTCCTGATTTAGATAATTATCTAAATAATTTCTTTTGAGATCCAGCTCTAGAAATATGGGATTGGTCCTTTGAAATTGTTACTATTAGACTGTCCTCTCTTATCTTTGATCAACTTATCTTCATTTTCCGACCTACATCTGTAACTAAAATGAACAGTGGGAAAGAGAGAGAAATAAGATAATTTTATGAGGAAAAACAGGGGCACCTACCTATCTGGCGATAAGGCTGCATTTTGGAATGTGTTGTTCTGATTTGTTCTACTTTCTGTTTCAGTACCCCCTGTTTCCCAAGTTCCTTTA
Organism: Pseudochirops cupreus; assembly: GCA_028627135.1. Classification (NCBI taxonomy): domain Eukaryota; kingdom Metazoa; phylum Chordata; class Mammalia; order Diprotodontia; family Pseudocheiridae; genus Pseudochirops; species Pseudochirops cupreus. The sequence continues at coordinate 189,222,810 of CM053584.1, read as the reverse complement.
TTTCCTGAGGAAGGGATCTCTGAAGATCAAGAAAAAGTGACCTCACTCCATCTGTCCCAGGTGAGTTATTATTGCTCTCTTCCTTAGGCAAATGCATCTGATTGGAAAGCAGGTCTGTGTTCTAGTCATGGCTTTGCTGATAACTATGTGTCCTTGAACAAGTATCTTCATTTCTTTGGGCCTCATCCTTAACTATAAGAAAAAAGTAGTCAGTTGGATTTGTAAGGATTATTCTAGCTCAGTCACAATTGTTGAAAGAATCCTCAAAATTATCAAGTTTAACTGATAATCTGGACAAGAATTCTTTGTAACATTTGATAAAGGATCATCAAGCCTCTACTTGAAGACCTCCAGAAGTGGAAAAGTCGTTACTTCATGAGACAACACATTCCACTTAAGGGCATTGTTATTAATTTTTCCCTCTCATTAAACTGAACTTTTCCTCTTTGTACCTTCTTCCCATTACTCCTCATGTTTTTCTTTTAGGTAAAGTAGAACAAAATATACTATTATACATAATAAGCCTTACAAATCTTTCAGGTCCCATCTTGACAAACCTTTGGATATGCCCCTGTTTGTATGCTCTCTGAATTGAATGTGCTATACCAAATGAGAGAAGAACAGAGTCCAATAAGATTGTAACTTATTCATTCTGGACATTTTGCATTTATTAACATAGCCTAATCCTACATTGCTTTGTACTTAAAATCCTATTCTTCTTTTCCTTACACTAAATTCATGACATAGGAATTCCCTCCACCACATCCCCGTTCCAGACAAATAAGAAAATCACAGTGCCAAAACCCTGACACTTCCAACTATTGATTCTCAGCTTTTAGGCCATTTCTAGTAGACAGCCATGAACTTAATCTGTACTGCTTAATAGCTGAGAGAGGCTAAGAAGATAAGCTTTCCCATATCTCCAAATGAAGCCTACTTCATAGGAATATTTTGATATCAATTATGGTAGAATATAGATCATATGTCAAGGCTTCTAGATGACACAGTGAATAGAGTGCTGGGTATGAAGTCAAGAACACCTGAGTTCAAATCCAGCCTCAGACACTTAGTAGCTTAGTATGACCTTGAGCAAGTCACCTAGCTTCAGTTTGCCTCAGTTTACTCACCTGTAAAATGGGAATAATAATAACACCTACCTCACAGGGTTGTTGTGGGGATCAAATGAGATAATATTTGTAAAGTCCTTAGAGTTTTATGTAGTTCCTTTCATGTGCCTGGCATATAGGCATTATTGAAATGTTTGTAAATGCTTATTTGCTTCCTTCTCCCCCTTTCCTCCCCACTACCACCATGTGCAGGAAATGTGATAAGAAACAATTTTGAATATATGTTCTATAGATGCTAGTACTCAATAAATAAATTCTCTTGACTGAATTTCAGACTAGCATTGCTTTAGTTTCTTATCCCACAGGGATTCCTAGTCCATTCCTTTATCCACACCTTTACTAGTCAGTTGAGAAAGAATGAGGAAGAAGTGGGACTACAGGCAGTGGATAGCATCCTTCATTCACTGCCTTCTCTCTGGTTTCTTCTGTTAAATATTCACTGAACAATAGAGAAAGCTAGGATGTTAGTATCTTGTTGATCTGTGTTGCTCAACGACTGACCCAGTGTCAGAGGTAAAAGTATCCTCTTCATCTAGTACATGTATGACATTTGGGCATCTTTGCTTTTGGCGCTAACTCTCCTTGGGTCTGACATCTGTCAACATCTTTGGACTTATGGGTCCTGAGTAGTTGTTTCATCTTGTTTCAGAACCATGTGACTCAGCTCAAGGATGTGATCCTGTGTTTCTCTGAGGAAGAGTGGTCTCTTCTGGACCCTGCTCAGACTGGCTTCTATGGAGAATTCATCATAGAGGAGGACTATGGAGTCTCTCTCCCCATGAGTAAGGGTTCAGCTCCCTCCTGGCCTGGGATTAATAATCTAAGGGGCTTTGGGAGTGAATGGCAACTCCTCTCTAACTTCCCTTTTCCTCCCCATGATGCCTAGGTGATTTGTTCATGATTGATTATAAAAATAGTTGCTAACTACCTCAATACCTTCCCAAATTGAGGTCAGATTTAAATAGAACATTTCTCATTTCCTTTGTGACCAGTAGTTTTACCTAGTCCATTTATCTGCAGTCATAGTCACCTTTCCCATTCCCTTTTAGACAGATACAACTAATGGGAGTAAGAGGAAAATGTCCTAAACTCTTCCCTCCTTTCATCTACAGTGTTACCGATTTCTGCTATTCTACCCCCAGGAATGGTGTCTGTTTGTGCCCTTGTCATGTTTTCCTTCTACCTTCCCTCTTTGTCCTCATCAGGGACCTAGGTAAATTATCCCACTCACCTCAACCTAGGTATAGCATTGTTTAGGCTGCTGCCTCCAAGTAGGTTGCTGGACAAATAGATATCCCCTCCCTTCTTCTCCTTAATAGACTATCCAGGTCCCCAGCCAGTCCCAGAGAGAATAAATGAATTGCCCAAGGTCATGCAACTACCAGATTCCCGGGTAGAAGAGGATGAGCCATGTGTCCCGGAATTCCAGGGCCCCCAGGATAAGGGGATCCCCAAAACTACTTGTACAGGTGAGGAATGAGGTAGTAACTAGAGTGCAGTGCCTTCGGATGAGGAGTGAGATCAACTCCAGAGCACTTTGATTAGGATAATCCCTCTCATCTCTACCCCATCCTTGCTCCAAAGGTTCTCCAATTTGGGACTATTAATTACCTGATTTGGTATTGGTAGGGCTTGACACTTCAGGTTCCTTCCTTATTACCATCCTTGACTTTTATCAAGGAAATCCTTGATAATACAAGAAAGAATATGGTGTCTCAGATGTGTTGATTAGAATTTTGACCAACCTAGGATTAGAAAATCATGGGTTTTCTAGAAAAACTCCTTATTCCGTTTCCCCATGGCATTTTTGCATTATTTTTGGTCTACCTATATTTGAGACTTTCTCCCCACACCTAGTAAAGATGAATGGGATGAGATTTATGAGATGATTGACTAGATTTAGGCATGCAGTCTGGCCATTGAATGGAACATACTCCCCTTTGTGAGGGTTTAACCCTATCTAATTAGAGCAGTGTTCCCTGTTAGTGGGTGTTCAATATTAACTGACTATACACATTTACCTTTTTTTAAATCTTAGACTGCTGTATCTAATATTATATGAGATATGATGGCCTTGTAGATACTCCTTTTTTCCTTTTCTCTTTAGCATAATAACCTGGTTTCACTCAAGCATCAACCTTTTTTTTTTTTGGCTTTTTGGAGGGCAATTGGGGTTAAGCTACTTGCCCAAGGTCACACAGCTAGTAAGTGTCTGAGGCCAGATTTGAGTCAGGTCCTCCTGACTCCAGGGCCAGTGCTCTATTCACTGTGCCACCTAGCTGCCCCAAAACATTTATTAAATACCTACTATATGCCAGGCATTTTGCTAGGTTCTGGGGACAGAAATATAAAAGTAAAATAGTACTTGCCCTGAAGTATCTTGCTTTTTACTAGAACATTACAGCATATATTGGAAAATGATAACAGTGGGGATTGTAAGTAAAGCTATAGGGCAATAGATTGCTTTGAACTTACCAAACATAATGGTTCACATTGATTTGATTATTTTTCCCTCAGAGATACATAAAAACCAGAGTGGGTGGGGGAGTCTTTATAAATGAAAAGATGGGATACAGCATGGCCTACGTAGGGGCCAGTTAAATTTAGAGGACTTAGGTGAAGATTGACCCAGTCACCCTCTAAAAGCAGCAACTTGACCTTCTACTTAGCCATTTTAGTGTAAAAGAAAAATTTAGTTGTGTATCAAAAAAATTCAATGACTTCTTGGAGGAGATCTCCCAAAACACCTGTATAGGTGAATTCACGAACGAGGTAGAGGCAGATTGGAAAATGGAATCCAAGGTCTTTCAGAATGACACTGGGTTGGAACTCTCAGTTGTCGTGATCCTGTCCTGATAAGAAATGTCTCTCCTAGTTTCCTTCTACCTTTTTTGAATCATATTCACTTAAACTGAGATCAACAAATATTAAGTGATGGCAGGGGCACTGGATCTTAGAGCTTACAAAATAGATGTTTATGTCATTTACAAAGTCACTGACATTTTTGTATCATTTTAGGGTTTGCAGTAGTTGTACATTTATTAGCTTATTTAATTCTCATTAAAACCCAATGAAATAAGCACTACATTTTACAGATGAAGAAATGGAAACTTCCAAAAGTAGAATTTGAACTAGGTCTTCTTGACTCCAGTTCCACGACACACTACATTGTCTCTCACTATACATAATTATAACATAAAATGAAATGCTTTTATGATACATCATGGCTCTTTGACACTGAGCAAATCATTTAAGCTGTCATTGCCTTGGGCAGTTCTCTAAGATCAGATGTTGGAGAATAATGAACAAATTTCATGAACCTAAGAATTTTCCTCACCAGAGAAATCGCAGATTTTAGACCAAGTACAAGAGGAATACCCCAAAAGTTCTCTATGAAGATTAGAGAAAGAAAGACATTATTGTGGGATCAAAGAAGGATATGTGAAAAGGTGATATTTAAGTTGACTTCTTGAAGGAACCACTAGGGTTTCAACAAGCAGAGAGGGAACTGATGTGCATTCTAAGTATAATGAAGAAAGACATAGAAGTGGAAGAATATATGATGTGTGGGGGATAGTAGATGGTTTAGTTTGGCTGTAGCACAAGAATGTTTGGTAGAGAATATTATTGAACAAGGCTCAAAAATGAGAATGGCACCAGGTTTCTCGAATGCCAGCCTAAGGAGTTGGAAATTTATATAGTAAGCAGTAGGGAACTAATGGAGAACTGAATGGGGAATTTACTTGATCATATCTATGTAGTTTATCAAGCAACAATATTAATAATGGTAGGGAGTAAAGTCTGAAAGACTATTATAATAATCCAGGTTATGGTAATAAAGCCTTTTTAAAGTTGTGACTGTAGAGATAGGAAAGAGGTGATAGTTTCAAGAGATATGGAGAATAGCTATGACTTTGCAATTTATTACCTTTAGTGGAGGTGAGGGAGAGTGAAGAGTCAAAGCTAGGACCATGGTTTCCAGTATAGGGGACTAAATGATAGTGGTGCCATTTATAGAAATCAAGGGAAAGAAACAAGTTAAATTCCATTTTGGAAAGGGTGAGTTTTTAGTACTGGGTAAGAAGTTCAGAAGAACATGTGGATCTGGAGGTCAGGAGAGAAGTATGGATTAGAGATACAAGGTATCCCAAATGTCAGATGCTGCAGTTTAAGAATGAGCTGAAAAAATTTCCTGGATTTAGTAACATTGAGAAAGATGTTTTAGTTGACATATGAAAGTGAATAATAAAAGGTTAAATTGAATGGTGAGATAGTAATGCTACAAGACAGACTACTTTTTTTAAAACAGTAGTTTGATGCCTTTTGTCTTTACATCACAATTATTTCACACATATACAAACAGAATTTTTCATGAATTTTGACCATCAGGTGAAATCAAGAGATGGATATTGTAGCTTAAGTGATAGAAGAATCAATTCAAAGGTTTTGGGTTTTTTTTCCAAAATGAGTGGTAAGGAGGAAACTGAGTGATAAACTTCTGGGAAAAGACCCATGAAGAGGGAGAGATTAAAAAAATACAAGAGACAGGTGAGGATTGAAGAAGACTGAGTAGATGGAATTAGATTTGCCAAGTGTAGGGCCTTCTGAAAAAAGAGAGGAGGAAAAGGAATCAACAGATGAATGTGTTGAGAAGTTCTAGGATATGGATGAGAGAATATGGGACACTAAGGTCTTCTCAGTGAAGTAGAAGATCAGGTAAATGTTGGGGTAGGTCTGGGTCTTGAAGACAAGGGAAAATAGTCAATGTATAAAGTAAAATTAGGGGATTGATAAGTGTTGAACAAAAAGATTCCAGAGCAGCATGTCAACAAAGTTTACATGACTTTTTACAACGTGCTTATTCAGCAATTTGGCAATAAAAGTAAGAGTGAAGAAATTAAGTAGTGGAGGTTACCAAGAACTGAGGAGAGGGGAAAAAAATATGTGGTAGTGAAACATCCTAGAGTCGTAGTTCCTGTCTCATTGAATTTGCCGACTGTGGTACAGCACAGGGTTTGGAATATGGCAAGTAAATAAATAAATAAATGCTTGTTAATGTGTTTTAAATTAAGGAAGTGTAGGTAATTGTGGCAGAATTTCAAAGTTCAGCATCTTATAAATATGTGGTGATAAAACTTAAAGTGTGTACTTACACAGTGTAGTAAGTACAAAATATATATGTCAATCTCTCCATAGTATTTTAAGTGCTTACTTATTGAATGTGTGCTTGTGCGTGTGTGTGTGTGTAAGTCAATTCTCAGTTTTCTATAGTAGCTTTGCAAGCATGAATTTGCAGTCCCTTTCTGTGCTCTCCCAACCCCCCAGTCACCTCCTCAGCTAGGTGACCTTGGGCAGGTAACTTAGGTTCTACAGAACTTAATTTCTTCATCTTTATTTCTATTATATCTTATATCTTCTAGATCTGAAATTCCGTGACTTATATGGAAGAGAATTCAGAGATAATATAATGCTCAGTTAATGGAAATTCATTTTTATTCTGATTTTCCACTTAAAAATAGCACATTGAACCCAGTAATGTGGAGATAGTAAAAGACAATGAATGAGAATGTAATGATTTGTTTGAAATCCCATCAAGAGGGTTCTCTCCCTGATTCATAAAGGGGGAATCTCTCACACAGTCAAGATCATCTACCCTGTAAAATATGGAAGAGCAAGGCATTTTAATATCAGCTTGAGCAAGAAAAACCATTAGGAAGAAAAATGAGCTGGCAAAAATATAAGCTCCATTATACTTACTATGTCATAGCAAGCTTTTTATTTTATATAACTATTATATGTTACACATTTGTCTAAGTGTAAGACCAGGGTATTGATTTGTGATCCAGTGTATCTAAATTGTTGTGACAAAAAAGCATGTATAATAAAGATAACACTGCACATGTGATGCAGCCCCAATGCCAAGTAGAAGTAAATTCTAGATTATCTATTTTTGAACTACATTCCATTGGTTGAGATAATTGAGAATTGACTCCATCATACTTTTTCTGACCCTCTATAGGACATATAAGCTCTTTAATGGTGAAAACTATTTAATTTAATTTAGTCTTTGTATCTCCAGTATCTCTCATGCTGCCTGGAACACATAGTAGGTAGTTAGTTAAATTTTTTATTATTGATGATACTATCATATACAGTAGGTAATTTTTTTTTCCACTTAGAAAAGGCTTCTTGGAGAAGGCAGGTTCTAGGAGGTACACAGTGGGAGAAGACTTGGAGAAATGAGTGGCATGAGCAAATGAACTTGATGTTGAATAAACAAATGCCCTATTGATTTTGTTCATACCCCACCTAACTTTCTACTCTTTCATGGTATGTTAGTTAAATTACTAGAATGGAGTTAAAATTGTAGAGGAAATCTTGAAGTTTTTTTAATTGATTGCATATTCTCTCCTCTTTTCCCCACTCAAATATCTATCTGCTACTGTATGTTTAAAGAGGCATAGGTTTAAAGAAGCAGTGGTTACATTTCAGGTATCTTAAGAAAAGCAGAGTTACAACATTTAATGCATTCATTTTAAAAATGAATTTTGTGTTGTCTTTTGTTTTTGTCAGTATAGGGAATTCCCACTACTAATGTAGATCAGCAGCTGTTCTGCATCTATAAACTTAGAAATGCTTGGAACACTGAGAAGTTGAGTCACTTGCCAAGGTTCACACAGCCAGCATTGGTCAGAAGTGTGCCTTAAACTTGGGTTCTTCTAATACCGAGGCTAGGTCTTTATCCACTATACCAAGCTCTCCCTCTACTGAAAAATTATAAAATGCTGCCATATCATACGCTCAAATATTGGAAGAAATAGAAATCCCTAATCATTAATCATCTGCCTTGACACTGATGGTAACCGTTTTTAATTTCTGGTTCTCTAAATATTTGTTCATATATTTTTTTTTATCCCAGCTCTCATCTGTTACAGCCCATTTCATTGTTTCTAGGCTATTTAGAACCCTGGTTATAATTGTACAAACTCAGTACATTTTGCAGATACATAGTTTCTTCTGCCATCCAGAACTCTTAAGTTTTAGTTCAATCTCTTGACTTTGTGACTCTGAAATACTATTTAAAAGGAAAACACTTCACAGGATCTTATTTTCAGAGCTAGAAGGGATCCTAGAAGTCATCTAGGATAATCCTATCATTTTTATGAGAAGTCGTCTGAAACAATAGGGCAATCCATTGATATGCTCTTTACAGAATCAATGATAGTGTTTTTTTAACTACAATTTAAGTTGGTTGGTTGTTGTCCTTCATTCTCAAAAAGGAGCAAAATGACATCACTTATGCTAGGGTCAAATTTCAACGTGTCCGACTGTGGTTGATCAGACCAGTACAAGCTCAGAATGCTCTACCACAGGTGGGGCACAAATAGTGCATGTGAACATTTGGTGGATACTCTAAACTTATGTATCCTGCATTTCCTTTGAGCTGTTTCAATTCTGTTTTGCTCATAGAGCATAGCACCTTCTCTGATGTGGGCATACTATGTTGAACGGTCCTGTGCCAGTGTCTCCCATGTCACACAGTCAATTTCAAACTTCTTAAGAGAGACCTTGGGAGTGTCCTTTTGCTTCTTTTGACCGCCATTTGAACAATTGCCCTGTGTGAGTTCTCCATAAAAGTCTTTGGCATACGTGCATTTTGCCATGTGACCAGCCTATCTGAGTTTTGCTCTCTGAAGCAGAGTTTGAATGCTTGGCAGTTTAGTTCGAGTAAGGACCTCAGTGTCTGGTACCTTATCCTGCCAGATGATCTTCAGAATCTTTCTAAGATAATTCAGATGGAAGTGATTCAGTTTTCTGGCATGACGCAGTTATAATGTCCAGGTTTCACAGGCATACAGCAATGAGGTCAGCACCATGGCTCTGTAGACTTTCAGTTTGGTAGTCAGTCTAATACCTCTTCTCTCCTATACTTTCCTTCGGAGCCTCCCAAACACTGAGCTAGTTCTAGCAGCTAGATGGTATAGAGATAGAGCACCAGTCTGGAGTGGGGAAGATCTGAGTTCAAATGTAGTGTTAGACACTTACTAGCTGTATGACTCTGAGCAAGTCACTTAACCCTGTTTGCTTCAGGTCATTTGGGACACACTGGAGAAGGAAATGGCAAACTACTCCAGTCTTTTTGCCAAGAACAGTTTAGGTAGATTACAGAGTAAAGAGATATATATGGAGGGTAGGAATGGGGGAACATGGCATCAGAGTAGAAAATGACTAGGGTGAAAATGAAGACACATGGTCCTAGAGAATTCGTAGCTGAGTGACTTTAGCTCTTTCTGGACAGGTTCTCTAGAGTTCTCTAAGTTTTCTCTTACTTACTAAGGAGAGAGACATAGTCATACTTACACTTGAGAAAAATAACTTTGGCAACTATATAAAGGATGTATTGGAGAGGGAAGAGATGAGGAAACAGAAATACCAAGTAGGAATCTAATGCAGTCATCTAGCTGAGAGGCAATGAAGGTCTGTACTGGAGTGGTGGCTAAGCAAGTAGAGAGAATGGGACAGATACTAGAGATTTAGCAACTGATTGGATATGTGAGATAGAGTGAATGGTGAAATATGATGCTGAGCTTGTGAATTTAGGTAACTGAAAGTATGTTGGTACTCTCCTCAGAGGGGTAGAAGTAGGAGGGAGAAATTGGGGGTTTGGGGGAGGGGGAAGAAAAGGAGTTGTTTTGGACATGTTGAACTGGAGATACCTATGGTAGTACAAGATGTCTGACAGGCAGTTGACGATATGAGACTGAAGCTCCAGAGGAAGATTAGGGCTAAATATATAGATCTAGAAGTTATCTATTTATAGAAGATAATTGAACCCCTGTGAAATAATGACATCAGTAAATGAGATGTAAAGAGAGGAGGGCCAAGGACCAGAGCTTTGGAGGAGCATACTTACAGTTTAATTGCATAATATAGATGAAGATCCAGCAAATAAGGAACACTAAGTTATAGGTAGGATGAGAACCAAGTAATAACAACAGTGACACAAAAATTCAGAGATAAAAGAACATCCAAGAAAAGTGGGTGGTCAGCAGTGTTGGATGCTACAGAGAAGTCAAATAGGGTAAGCTTTGAGAAAGTTTCATTACAGCCACTCTGGAAAGCAATTTCAATTGTATTACAAAATTGTAATACTTTTTGATTCAGGGATATCATTGATAGATATCAAATAGAGAGTAAAGGGATCCATACCAAAAAAAAAGGTATAGCAGCTCTTTTCATGGCAGCAAAAAACTGGAAACTAAAGGAGTACCTATCATTTGGGGGATAACTGAACAAATTATGGGATATGAATAATGGAATGTATTGTGCTCCAAGAAATGATGAAAGAAAAAGTTTCAGAAAACCTGAAGAAGATTTCTATGAGTTGATACAGAGTGAAGTGAGCAGAACCAGAAAAATGAATTAAATAATAATTATTAAAATGAACTATTTTGAAAGACTTAAATTAGTGATTAACTCTGATTCCAGAGGATTGATGATGAAGAATGCTGCACACCTCCTGACAGGAATGATGGTCTAATAGGGAGAATAAAACATATTTTGGGATATGACCAATATGGGAGTCTGTTTTCTACATGTATGACGGGGGGGGGGGGTGTCGCCATTCCTTCCCCCTCCTTTTCTCTCTCTCTCTCTGTCACTCTCTCTCTGTCTCTCCATCTCTTTCTCTTTCTCACTCTCTCTCTCTTTTCCAATAATGAGGGACAGGGTGTCAGGGAGAAAAAAATAAATACTTTGGAGTTTAAAAAAATATTCATAATTGTGGAGAGAGCAGTTTGAGTTGACTAGTTGGGTCAGGAGACAGATTACAAAGTTTTGAGGAGAGGAAGTTAAGGCAATGAGTATAGAAAGGTACAGCTTTTTGTAAGAGGTGAATGAAAAGAGGAAGTATAGTAGAATTTAGTTAAGTTTTGTTTTTGTTTTAAAGTTTAGGAAAGTTTAGACATATTTGAATGGAATAATAGTAACAATAGTTAGCATTTATGTAATACTTTGTGGTTTTCAAAGTACTTTTCATTTTTTAGAAAAGCTGAAGATGAGAAAGAAGGAGGGAGGGAGAGATTTAAGGACACGTTATAGAGAGATAAAGGGACTGATCTTAGCAAGGAGGACCACCACACTAAGAGAGACTGAAAAAAATTAAGAGAAAATGGAGGATGATGTCAAGGCATTTTTAGATATAGAGAAGGGGAGAATAGAGTATTCACAGTGAATTAATTCTGTTTTCCAAGTAGAATATAAGGCAAGAACCTCAGCTAAAACTTCAAATCTATTTTTACTCTGACTTACAATCACTAATTTGTATAACTTGTTATCTAAACTTTCTCCATTTTTTCATAACTATCTGAAACTGACTTCCTTTATGAATTTTGCTTCTTAGTAAATTTCTGGGCTAGTTTTCTTATACTATGGCTACTCCCTGTGCTTTCCAATTTCAAAGATACTCATATACAGAGGTAGTTTTCTTCTTCCTCATTTTCAGTTTAAATTTTCTTTTCATTAGGTTTCCAAAATGCCAAACAAATGCATTTTACTAGCCATTACTAGGAGATTGCTACTTCAGTTTCTTTTCTGAGACTTCATAATCTTTAGCAATACCTTCTAGATTGCTTCTGATAGTATTATTTCTTTCCATATGAATCACTGGAAGCAGGTAGTCCTTATGGAAAATACTTGCAGTTGTTATAACACTTCTCTGTCATAAATTCTAGGTTGGATTTTGGAGCATCTCTAGAACAACAATAATTCTTTATAGTGGTCAGTATTTTCTCTGTTTTACTCATCTTTAGTACTTGGATCTGCCTCTTGCTGTGTTTTTGAATGGAATTATAGGCCCTGTTTGTTCTCCACTTTGTTCAATTAGGTTTCTATACTTTTACCTCATGGAGTTAAACCATATGGATCTTTGAGGTTCAGAGAATGGATCTTCATGGCCCTCTCTGGTGTTGTAGGACAAAGTATTAGAAGTTTTGGAGATTTAAGATATTCTTGTCTGAGCACTGCTGTGTCTTCACTGTATGGCTTAGTGGAAACTTTGGGTTTCTGACCACCCTGAGGTTTTCTCAGGGGAGCCCTCTATCCACCCTTGCTGCTCCTGAACATAGAACTTTTCTAGCTGCATTGCATCTATGGTGACCGTGAAGGCTGCCAGCTTGTTTGCCTGAACTTGGACACTGGCTTTGCTGGTGACCTCCATGAACTTCTAGCTGAATTTTATGCAGTTCTGGGATGTTGTTGTTTCTTATTGGATGTCTTGGTTGTTATTTGACCTGATATAATTTTTAGCTTTTTGCTAGAGTAGTTAGTTGTTTGGGAAACTGATCTGACTTTCTCTATTCAGGCAGCCATCTTCGCTAAAAGCATGCTTCTTTACTTTTTCTATTAATTATAGATTCCTGAGATTGGCTAAGGGTCTTACTGTCAAGGAATTGGATTTTAAGGTGGTAATATATTACAGAAATTATTGACTTAATTTTATCTACCTCTAGATGTTCCATACTGTGTGTCAGTAACAAAATTTAGGAGCAAATAATAGAAAGGGAAGTCTCATTCAAAATCACTACAAAATGCATAAACTATCCAGAAGTTAAAAACCAAAAACTAAGGAAAGGGTATAGATCCTTACTCTTTGCAACATTTCCATAGCATTGTAGAGCTGAGAGAATACCTTAGAAACCACCTAGTTTAACCTGTTCATTTCACAGATGATGGAATTTAGCTCCAATGCTTATACAGCTACTTAGTACCAAATAGTTTAGCTAGTTAAAACTCAGGTTACACTATAAGTTTTCTCACCTCTCTTTCCACTATACCATTTTGAAGCTATCAAAACAAAATATGAATTTAAAAAATAAATTTAATCACAATAAACATAATTGGCATTTAAGTAGCACTTTACAATTTACAGAATATTTTATATATATCATCCTATGACAACCCTGTGAAGTAGATACTATAGGTATTATTATTATCTCCATTTTACAAATGAGAAAATAGACCCAGAGTAGATAAGTGATTGGCCAGTGGTTGCACAGCCAGTAGGTGTCAGAGATAGGATACCATCACATCTAGCATCTTTTCTTCCATGGTCTTATCAGGGCACCGTTTCTAGGTCATCGATTAGAAAGCTCTTTAGGGATTGATTACTATTGGATCAACTGGCAGGCATAAAGCACAGACACAGAAAAGTAGAAATGGAGGAAAAAATGAGTTAGGGATTTGGTGAGAGTAGAAGAAAAGAGAATGGAGTTAAAAAGTTGCTCCTGTGCTGGGGAATGGCAGAGTGCCAACACAATTATGATGTCAGTTAATATACTGCTCTCAGTTTAATAGTTTATCTCATCATGGTCTGGATTCTCATTTTCCTTTTTCAGGAGATAGCAACATGAACAAGAAGGAGATGCCTCAGCAGAAAAATCTAGGAGAGGAAGTTTCCATTGAGATTGTATTATCCAGTTCCGGAGATGAGGATCCCAAACAGAGTCAGTCCTGCAGAGAAGATCTTCCAGTCTCCAAGAGGAGGAGACGTAACCCTTCTCTACCCCACAAGAATAACATAACTGACTTCAGAGATGCCATCCATTCTCAGGTTGAAACTACATCAAGGAAACCTTACACATGCCCTGAATGTGGGAAGAATTTCCGCTGGAGAGCGAACTTCATCAGGCATCTCAAGAGCCGCAAGGAAGAGAAGAAGGTTCATGAGTGTCCTGTCTGCCGGGAAACATTCACTGAGAGTGAGGATCTTAAAGAACACCGGGAGACCCATGAAACTAAGAAGCCCTACATATGTGGTGAGTGTGGGAAAAGTTTCCGTCTCAGTTCCCATCTTGTCTCCCACAGCAGAATGCATACCCAGGAAAAAGGGCCTGAACTAAGCAAGAAAGAGCAGCAAGAGTCATCATCTTCATCTAGTCTGTCAGAAGAAATTACAAATCCTAGCACCTTATTTGGAGAAGAGAAGAGAGAACAAACACATAAGTGTTGTTTTTGTGGAAAAGCCTTTGAGCAACATGACCACCTGGTCCAACACAGCAGCATTCACACAAAAGATAAGTCCTTTAAATGTCGGTACTGTGTCAAAAGTTTCTTGCATAAGCATGATCTCATTCGACATCAGCGAGTACATATGAAGAGACGCTCTAAGCAAGCTTTGAACTCATACTAAATTTCTTTTTACCCTATTATGCTGGGAACATTAGAAAGAAGCCTTATGCCAGTCACTAGGTCACTGTGATCCCGCTATTGTGACTTTGTTAACAACTGTTACTGAATTGTGCCACTTTGTATGCTGAGTCTCACACCAACACAGACTTATTTCATTTTTGTTCATTCATACATACATACACACAGAGAGACCATATAATTATTACTCCTTTACTCTGCATCAGTACCCATATAGCAATACAGTATTCAGTAGGCATAAAAAACATGAGCAATGCAGTCAATTAGCTTCTTCCCTCTCTCCCCCCGCCCTCCCCCATTGCCAAATACTTGTTGTCCATTTCCCCTCTACATCCCTCTGCATTCTCATTTTACTGATTTGGAATGAAATCAATTCATTGTTTTTTGGCATCTTATAGATAAATTCAAATAAACCTGGAGGAGCATTTCTTTCCTTCACTTATGAGCTTGTTTCTGGCTTCCAATCCCTTTAAATTTAATCTTTCTTACTGTACTTCTCTGTTTTTAGTTAGAAGGTTCCAGAGCATGAGGTAGTACCCATACCTGAGATTCTTCTAATAGCCATGGCTAGAGGATGGTCAGTAAATATAGGCTTTTCTGATAGAACCAACATAAAGTTCAAGTCTCCTAATCAAAGTAGGACAACATTCACTAGAACATCTCTTCAAGCTACCTTCCTCTCCAAAGCAGGTCAAGCAAATCCACATGCTAAGCTAACAGACAGTGTCAGGTCCCTGATGCTCTCTCCCCCTTATTCTTTATTGACATCAGTGCAAATGGTAACCTCCTAGACCCCCAGTATTTGCATACGTAAATACAACATAGCCCTATGACTGCTAAGGGAATTTTATTTGATTCCCAAGACCATTTTGTGGCTACTCAAGCCTACTATGTAGATTAGGAAAACATTTCATGTTTGTTATGTTTTGTCTTCCCACTAGACACGTGCATTCTAAATTTCATGTGGCTAAGCTACTCTTAACTTACATTTCCATCCTGAACACATCTCTTCTAGTGTTTTGCACATGGAAAGTATCTCTTGCTTGTTTATATTTTGCTTTAAAAAGCCAAATTTTAATATGGGTAGATAATTCTTATCTCCTATCCTTTACCTATAAAACAGAACCTTTTGAGTAAACTAATGGATTTGAATTCATTGTCCAAGTACAAATCAGGGAAACTGAGCAAATTACTACCAACTCATAGTATTTAATGGCCTTGGAACTTAAGCCTAGGAACACTCAACTCTATACATAGAGAGAAAAATAATCAACATTGGAACCTAGCACTTCACCCTGTAGTTACTTTGGAACCTTAAACCAAGATATTTTCCTCTCATAAGCCTACCTTTTTTGGAGAGAAAAATTCCATCCATACTTGAATAGCCAGTGGTAGATGGGAGAATATATGAGTATATATGGATGTGTATAGCTTATAAAGCCACACCTAAAATATTTTTCATGCTGGATGTTGGATGACATCATATTCTCAAGGGATACTGTAAGGTTCAGAAGGTAGTTACATGTTCTCGCCATCTCCATATAATTTTCTTAAGCTAGAAAAAAAGTACACCTTTATTTATAATGCTGTAGGAGAGATATAAGTATTTTATGTCTAAGTGGGTAGCAATTGCTTAATGTTTTGTTTTGTCTTGATCCAAAGAGAAAGATTTCTTTTTGGCAAGTTTTATCAGGCTAAAGAAAGAAATTTAAAATTCGTATTATTAATTAATCAATAAAACCAGACAACATTTTCCTCACTTAGGATACAGTCCCTGATTTATTAAAAAAAAAATACCTTTTAGACAATTGGAAAAATGAAAGCAACATGTCTTGGTTATTGAAGGAAGTAACATACACTAGTGCCCAAATAACTGAATGCCATCCAAGGTACCATATTAAGGATAGAGAGATTAAAAATCATGTTAATCAATCTGATTTTTTTTTTTTAGTGCTCATGATAACTATTTTCCATTGTTATTCCACCCACACCTCTTGCTCTGGATCAGAGAATCCCTTTTTTCAACAGGGAAACATTCTCTGGAGAGTAGGTCAAAGATGAGGTAAGGCTAGGAACAGTATTTCCCCCTACTTAGAAAAGCAAAACTAGGAGTAGGGATCAACTTTCTATATAATTTTTCAACATTTATTGAAAGTTAAGATTTATTGGCCTCCAAACTCCCATTTCCTTCCAGGCTTTTATTCTTGGGATCCTTACACTGAGCTCCATACCCTCCAAGAACCTTTAAGTAATATAGGCTTTATTCAACTCCCAGGAATTAATCTCCCTAACCCTTCCCAAGTAGGAAGGAAAAAAATAATTGTCCCAAGGGACAGTTAAAGTGACTTTGTCAGCAGTGACTTTGATTTATGCAGTGAGCATAAGTGAAAACCTGACTTCTAATGGTGAAAACATTGTGATTTGTAGCACACATGTTTAGAATTTCCTGAATTGCTTTATGAAAGTATAGGGAAAGGTTTACTCCAGTCTACTGGGAAATGCACTGGGTCTGGATTATTGGTTTCTGTTTGGAAGTTCAGATATTGACTAGCTCTGTGATTTTGGCTAAGTCACTTACCTGTTTCTCTGTATGTAGGCATTCTTGATTTATCAACTGGGACAGTATGAATTATAAAAATGAAATTATAGATATTAAAGTATTTCAGTAAATTAAACATGGTTATGCACAGTTTTTAGCATATTAACTAAAATCCAGAGATTAATTTCCCCACACATACAATCTGCCTCACCCCCAATAAAGTTACAGATCTTTTTTCTTACCTCTTAGAGTGGGCCATTCAGTTGAGTTAATTTTCTGAATTTGGGGGGGGAGGAAAGAGAGCAGGTTGGGGAGAAATGGATCTGGTTACCTCAAAAATATTAAGAATTGGAGAATTGTCCCTATTTCAAAGCATTTGGAATTACCTTCTCAAAATCAAGCAGGTTATATGGATTATATGCAAAGAAGTCACCCTTCAGCACCAAGATTGAGTGATTGATTTTACCTGGGGCCCAAGAGGAACTGGCCTCTATCATCCATTCAGAGGTTGAAAATTTCATTTCCAAGGGTTGCGGGGGAGGGGAGAGAGAGACAGCACAAGGGCAATGATAATACTCTGACTTTCAGTTTAAACATCTTTCATCTATTATTATTTTAGGGTCTCTTGAGATTCCAAATCAGACCTGTAGTAGTTTTATTTTCTAAAAGGTTAAAAAAGCTCTTTACTTATGCATTATGAGGGAGAGGGAAGAAGCAGTGAGACCTCCACCAAGAAGTAGTATTGACAGGGGCTCCCCTCAGGTCTGACAAGAACACAGCACACAGTTCAGATTCAGAACAGGCTATCCCAGGAGGTTTTCAGGACCTGCTTGGGGCAGGTTCTAGAAATGATAGACTGTCTCCTATTTAATCCTTCCTAGAAGTAAATTTTCTAATCATTCCCAGCTGAGGATAGTTGGCATGAGTGGTAATACAGCACTTGTTGAAGTCTCTGACAATGTGTTTGTAGCTTCTCTTCTTCCCAGCTAGAAGCAAAACAGGATGGAACACTGTGAGGTCAATGCTGATGAATGTGGTGCATCTACTTTTCATCCCACTGATGGTCTTACCTTTTCATTAGAAAATGAGAGGACTGTACTAAATAAGACATTGATGTAGGAAGTAATTTGTAAGTACCAGTGATAAAACTATGAGCAGCATACAAAGTCCATCCCCATCCACAAGAAATTTGCATGCCAATAAGGGACAACAAGCCTTTAAGGTCCCTTGTGGTGCAGAATTTCTATATATGCAAAAGTGTTTTATTGATTATCCTGTATCCTCTGCATATACAATATTATGAAAAAAAAATTGCTTTTGGTTAGCTTTCAGAACTTAATTGCTGTCACTAAAAAAAAAATTAATGAAGGATTTTATTGAGAAAGCTGCTTACCAGTTTTCCACATCTGCAAAGTCTGAAAGAGGATTAAAATAAAGTTCATGACTGTCAGGGTGATAGAACAATGGAAAACGTTGCAAGGGAAAGTTGTGAATCCCCTGCTATTGGAGCTTGTCAGTGAGAAGTGATATCTGCCTGTCCTGAGTAACTCTCCTACCTGGAGTTAAGTAATTTACATTTTAGTTACTTCCCTTTTAAAGATTCTTCACTTTTTGCATGCCACCCAAAAGCATCTACTGCAGTAAATGGATCACTTAGCTTTAGGAGGAAGGGGGGGAAATAAGAGAGTAACCCACACCATTGCTACCACCAAGATAAAAATACTTGTCTAGCTCTAGCCTACTCTCAGTCTGATGTGGTTCAGATTCTAGAAACAGAGAGGGAGGGCTGGAGAGGGCTATTTATACTGAAAGCCATGCCCTACCATCAACACTGGTTAAAATCTCTGTAGCAGACATTAAATCCCTGGAAGACTTAAGTACATGAACTGTGACTATGAGAAGAAGGTGGAAGGACCTTCACCAAAGGGAAGTAAAACTAATGAGTAGCAAGATCCTGGAATTTGCTCAAAACAGCCTTGGGTTACCTTAAATGTCAAAATAAAGAGAGGGGATACCCAAACTATTGAAGGGAATCTCAGAGGCATACTAAAATATGTGGTAGAATCTAAGGAAAACAGAGACCCTAGCCCAACCAAATTATAACCAGATAACTACTTGGCAAGGTAGGTAAATAGGGGCCACTGGGATTAAATTTGGGGAAGCCTGCAACTTGTATAAATTGGCTATATTCTTTGTAACATCAATGTAGGCAGGCAAGGCAGAGGGCACAATGGGTATGCAGTGCCTCCAGAATGGGGGTAAGAACTAATGGCTCCTTTGAGATCATTAAGAGGGCAAACAGGAGGACAAACGGGCGGGAAGGTGGCCCCCATCTTAATCTGGTTCAAAAGTGAGGGGCATGTTACACATGTACCTTTTGCTGGAGTAAATATGGAGCTCAATGTGTAGTTGACAAGGGGTCAGGGAGTTCAGGAACCCCAATAACCAGAGTCCCTGGGAAGCAGTCTGGAATGAATTCATGGACTCAAGCATTCTCTAAGTCAGGGTGGCAAGGTTTTATTGTTGTGCTTTACAGTGGGCAAGAGCTCTTAGGGAACCTGCAAATTTTAAGGGGCAGAGTTAAAAGTTTTTATAGGATAATTTTTAGTATAACTGAAATGACGAGTCTTAACAAAGTGACAACAGTCCGAATAAAAAGTTTTAAGGAGCTTTAATTTACCAGCTGGGGCTACTCCATGCCAATTCAAAGGGAGGGAGCAGCCCAGAGCTCAGGATTTCAGAAACTTATATACAGTATAGTTTCATAGGTACAAGTAAGTTGCTGAGGCAAGGGGTTTGTGATTACAGGGCATGATGACTGGGCAAGAAGAATGAAGAATAGGCAAGGGGGGGAGTTTGTGATTAAATCTGTAGGTAGGGGGTTGTAGGATAAGCAGAGAGGGGCACAGGGCATGCTGACCAAGAAGAAAAACAAATGAAAAATAGGCAAATTACTGTAGGCAAGTTCCTTGACTCCTATCTTAAGTCCATGAAGTTTCTACTTAACTAGTTCCTGGCCACTTCGTCCCTTCCTTTGCTTTAGGAAAGAATCAAATCATAGATTCCTGGCCACTCATGGGTGCATAGTGTGTATGCAGGACCATTAGTTTGACAGACTGGACCCACTTCTGTACATAGCCTAGGAATGTGGGGCCGGCTAATGATGTTATGAGGGAGATCAACCAGGGTGACCAATTAAATAGGGATTCAAACCAATTGGTCCCCGACCCCTGGGCAGCTTCTCTTTACTATTTTTGATCAGTCCTGAATGGTTGGCATAAAAACAACAGGCCTCTCCAAGGGCCATGCAAAGACCCCCTTGCTTAAGAAATAGGATGTCTAGCTTCCACCAGTTCTGTAGCACAACCTCAGCCAAAGAGTCTAGGGAGGTCTCAAGATAAGAAATTTGGTTCTCCACTTCCCTTATATCTTGATCTACCTGGGCATTCAAGGCAGTATACTGAGACTTTCCTGTAACCAGAGCTGCCGTGCCTACAGCAGTGGACCCAGCAATATCTAATTCTACTGGGAGGGGAATGAGGATGGGGGCTGGCTTCACTTGGGTAGACAAGCCAAATGCTCATGGCCCCCTCCCCAGAGTAAAAGAAAACCTGGGGAAGAACATGGACCAAAATACACGTTTCAGGGGAGTTAGAGTCTGCTAAGATGTGGATGGGAATGCAGGAAGTAAGGCCAGTGGTACATGCCATCCAGGCAGGAGCTCGGAGGGTATAGCTTGACAACCCTTGGTTCCTGTTAATTTCAATGGCAGCATAGGAAGAGGAGAGGACACAAACTGCCTGCATGTCCCCCAGTGTTATTTTTGTTGGGGAATGACAATTGCAGGTCTGAGCAGAGGCACACAAGGAGATTTTTACACACTGAAGTTACAACAATGCTACAAACGAAGTTACAAAGGCACCCCAACACCTGGGAACCTGACCCAGTTTGGATCACCTCTCTTATCTGTCTGTTGGGGATGGGGCAGTGGCTCAGGGTTGGATTTTGGAGGTGCAGGGAGGTTTTGCTGCTCATGGGCAAACAAAGCTGGTCGCTTGAATGACCTGGGATGGTTCCCCCTGCCCACACTCCCCAAGTTAGTTTGGTGTTGATGCCAAAGACACCCATCAGGCCTGTAGATGAAAAACTGGTGAAGTGCTAGGCCTCTGGGCAGCATCTGTTGCCAGATTCTTCCTCCACTTCCTCACCCTGGGGCTGGCTAGGGTAGGTCAAGTCCCCAAGGGAAGCCATTGGAGATGTTCAGAGAAATGGGGGCATCTCTTGGTTGGGAGGTGGGGGGAGTATGGAGAGGATGTGGACTCTGGGCAAGACTTTGGCTTCTTCCAAAGAACTAACAATTCAAAGTCAGGCCTGGGTCTGAGGGCTCTTATTAAATAGGAACCCATACCCTTTGCCAAAGACACTCCAGCACCCTATCCCCCCTTAAACAGATGGGACCCAAAATCATTTGGGGACAAGGGACGAAGGTCTCAGTCCCAGGCTGCTTCATGCTGAGAAAGGACGTAGAGCTGTCCCTGCCTCACAGGGGTCCATCATTCAAGGAGCAGGGGGCTGTGGCCAATGTCTGGAACTTGGCAGACACCAGATCCAAGGGGTGTTTGATAGCAACTTCAGGCAGTAGATGGTAATCAGCCTGAGCTGTCAATGCACTGAGCCTAGAAGATACAAATCTGGCAAAGAGATTAGACGAACAAGAGCCAAAAGAGATTGGACAAAAATGACCAGAAGTAGAGTGAGCATGGGCTAGCATAATCCATTACTCAGACTAATTAACTTTCCTTCACTAACATAACTGTATTGCCTTAAACAAGGGAGGTTCCTGACTTGAAACTCACAACTGAATAGTAGACATACATTCTTGTTTCACAAAGCTTGCTTATCCTCTGATCATATTCACTTTGGAAATACTTCAGAAATTGAATCTTTTACATATACACTCAGTTACAAATATTAACTTTTGCTTAGTTCATTGAATAGCTACATTAATTTGGCAATACTTCAATGAAAAACTTTGTAAACCTACAGAAGTTGTCATACAAGACTTTTCAAAACATCCAGCCCATTTTGGCTGGATATGCAGGCTATATTCTTTTCTCATGAGAATCATTAACTTGGTCATGCAACTGTGGTCACTGAAACCTGCTTGCTCTTTTCTACAGTAAGGGCGGGGGGGGGGG
>CM053584.1:189182182-189192224 GCA_028627135.1 Pseudochirops cupreus | reverse complement strand
CAAGGCTTAGGTCTTATATATACCCCAGATCCACATACCACATGTGACAGAGCCCAGCTGAACAGAATTGTGAGAGGGGGAGAGCAATTACAAGGGCATGAAGGCCCCAGGGTGTGGAGATACCAATCAGGAACATCAGGTAACCCCACACAAGAGAGTCTTGAGCAATGCAGGATCCCCTGGCTGGGGACAGTGCAATATGCTCTGACCTCCACGTGACCCAACTAGTTCCCAGGCCTCAAACATTTCCCTGTGCCTTGACATAACCGTTTGCAATCTTGCACATATTTTCTAACCCTCACACTGACCCTCATCAGTAGGAATTCTACAACACAAAAGACTTTGCATGGGGTTGATAAGAATTTATGACTAAATGGTTCAAAAACCCCTTTTTTTTGGTTAACAACCTCATAATCTGTCAGTATAATTCTTATTCTAACAACATCTAGATTAGAAGAGAAATTGCTTTTCTAATGACATAGGTGAGACAATTGTTTATCAAATTATGCAATAAAAGAAAATTTAGAAACACAACCATAGCATAAACAATTATGATGTATTTAAAACTTGAAGCAAAACCAATTAATTACCAATCAGGTGACCTTAATTTAGTTGGATAAGCAAATGAAATCTAGATTCATAATCACTAATGGTAATATTTTAATTCCTAATGACTAATATTTTAATTCCTAAGGACCTAAGCATTTTAAAAGAAAAGATTATTGTTCCTAAATTCACATTGTTTTTGAAGACCCATGGTGGCAATTTCCATCTCCAAATAACCTTAAAATACTTCCTTAAAGAGCTGGAGTTTCCTATCCCTTTTACCTTTGAGACTTATCAGATAAAGAACTGCCCTAAGCATTTCAGCTCTGCATTTCCATCCTCCCAGGAATTTTGAGCATCATATACAAGGGAATGCATATAGAGTTTTAAGTTAACAATCCAGGTGCAGAGACCTACCACAGGGAAAGAGACCCTGAAATTCAAGGCACAGGGACCCCCCAAAAACTCGACACAGAGGCCCACCTACCTGCCTTCCCTAACACCCCACAGGGGAGGATAACAATACAGGGCAAAAACCTCATGTTTTCCAGTTAACCCCTCTCACCCCAGATCTGACTAAAAAGAAGAGAATTTCTCTCAACTTCCATATGAGCAGAGCTCAACATAAACATAAAGTTTAAAGTCGAGAAATAGTCTGAAAAAATGAGCAAACAACAATACATTACTTGACCTTTAAAAGCTACTATGGTGATGAGGAAGATAAAGACAAAAACTCAGAAAAAGACAACCATGTGAAAGAAACTACAAGAAAAGCCTCAAAGAAAATTGGACAAAAGCTGAACAAGAATTCCTGGGAGCTAAAGAAACATAAGAGTGGCAGCAGAAAAAATGGAAAAAGAAATGAGGGATGAAAAAAATTAAGAAAAGAGAGTTAACAGCTTGATTTTTTGAGACACAAAAAAATCTGCTGAAGAAAATAGCTTTAAAAAAATTGTCCAAATGGTAAAAGACGCAAACATTAACTGAAGAAAAAAAGAGGTGCAAAAATTAACCAAAGAAAATAATTCCTTGAAAACTGGAATTGAGCTGAGACATCTAAAAACAATAAAACAAAAACAGAATAATGCAAAAATAGAAGAAAATGTGGAATATTTCATTGGAAAAACCACTGATCTGGAAAATAGGTCCAAGAGAGATAATTTAAGAATTACTGCACTATCTGAAAGGTATCATAAAACAGCCCAGACATCATAATTCAAGAAGGAATAAATGAAAACTACCTCAATATTTTAGAAGCAGAGGGCAAAATAGAAGTTGAAAGAATCCACCCATCACCTCCTGAAAGAGATTCAAAAATGAAAACTCCCAGAAATATTATAGCCAAATTCCTGAGCTCTCAAGTCAAGGAGAAAATATTGCAAGCAGTCAGAAAAAAACAATTCAAATATTGTAAATCCAAAGTTAAGAATAACATAAGATTTAGCAGCTTCCCTATTAAAATACTGAAAGGCTTGGATTCCAGAAAATAATAATCTACTCAGCAATGGGCATTTAACAAAATAGAGGACTTTCATGCATTCCTGAGGAAAACACCAGAGCTGAATAGAAAATTAGACATTTCAACGTAAGATTCAAAAGAAACATAAAAAAATAAACATGAAAGAGAAAATATATGACACTCAACAAGGTTTGCATTTCTACATGGAAAGATAATATATGTAACTCCTAAGATATTCATAATTATTAAGGCAGTTAGAAGGATTCTACATAGACAGAAGCTATGGGTTGATTATGTTAGAATTATCAAGCTGAAATTTTCATAGCAGTACTTCTTTGTCATCTACTACATTGTACTGAGAGGAAACATACGTACACATATAAGCAAATGAATAAAATTTAAAAACCTAGCAATGTAAATAACTTTAAAAGGCAGAGGCACAACCAGGAGAATCAGGTAAGGTCTCTTAGAGAAACATAACACCCAAGCTATGCTTTGAGAGAAACAGGGATTTTAGAAAGTAGGGGGGTAAAGACAATGCATTTTAAATATGGACATCAAAATATAGAGAAAGGGGAATGATAAGACAGAAGACTAGAAAGATGGATCAGAACCAGATTGTGAAGAGAGAGAATTTTAAAGGTAAGAGAGAGTTTTTTTATTTTATCCTTGAGAGAATATGGCACCAAGGAAAATTTCTAAATAGGGAAACAATGCTCCATCATTTTGACATTTGTCTGGAGGATGATTTGGAGAGGGGAGATGCTACCATGATAGTAATGGAGTATAAGTAAAGCAGTGTTATGATTATCTCTTTAATATCAATCCAAAATGAGAAAAAGAAAAATTATGATAATTGAATTGTTTTATCCTATGAATCCTCAAAATAGATGTAACATGTTTGAACCATCTGTTTCTCCTTAATAAACCAATTAAACTGTTTCACTGATGTAAGTGAAAACATTTAGCCTAGTCACTTGACTTTATAAAGCTTTCTGCTTTATAAAGTGTTTTCCTTTCCATAACCATGTGAGGCAGATGGTAAAAGATGTATTACTTTCACTCTCACCTTCTCCTACTCCCATTCCTTTCATAAACCTGTAAAAACTTGAAACTTTCTTTAAAGTAGTTTTTTTCTTTATCTTGTAATGAACTGTTATTACATCTTTTTTCCCATATGACCTCCAGGATTCATTATTTCTTAAACTGTTAGGCAAAGTTGCCCAGGAGATCCCAAAGACTTTATAGTTAGTCCCTCTCCTGAGAACAGGGATGACAGAAGAAAATACATATAATAATTCCCAATTAAGAATAACTTTTTAATCAACAGATCAAGAACCTTTTTAATGAGTCCCCAAGATCCTCTGAAGCAGCAATATGTTTCAACAGGCAAAGTTCAGATGCTAATTTCTAAAGTTGCTTCTGCCAACCATTTCGGGGGGGGGGGGGGGGCTGTGATAATTAAATGCTGGATCAGTCTTTATTACTCTAGAGAGGGTGACAAGTTTAACAAACAGGAGAAGTGAAACTCTCTGGGTCCTATGAGGGGAACAGTCTCTAAAGTTATCAACTCAGAATTTGAAAGGCAGACAAACTTTAGAAATTGTATGATTGAGAAATATTTCCTGTTGATAACTAAGCTTTATTTTCATACATGCTACTTAAACTCTGTTCTCATTTCTCTTTGTTAAGCCAAGCACAAGCTGCTGTGAATAGCTTTAAGGTTCTGATCACATAGTATAGTGAACTCTCTATTTATTCATCAGTAAACTAAAGTAAAACATTCACAGAAACCAAAGTACAGGATTCATAATGTTATAACCTATCAATTTATCACAAAAGCAACCACATAGTTTTCACTTAAAGTGTCCACATAGTTTTAAACAGAAGATATCATTCAGTAAGTCCTTAACTCAATCATTCTTAAGGAGCAAGTCTCTTTAAGGGACACAAAGTACAAAGGTCTACATTTTCCCACACCTAGATCACATTGTCTTAATCTCTCAGTCAAAAAGTCTTCTTTATTTTTGATTGAAGATTTGATTGCAGATTATTTCCAATCATCCTTAACTCAATCATCCTTAAGAGGTACAAAGTACAGAGTACAAAGTTCTCCCACCCCTAGGCCACAGTAAATCATGATATTCTCCATCAGTATTAAGTATCCAAGTAGAGATCTTTTCCTCTTGACTCAAGGCTGGCTCCCAGATTCTATGGTTCGCCTTCCATGGGTCCAGCTCTTACCTGAATCTACCCAACTGTTACCTGAATTCAAAGGTAGGCAGCTCTCATCTCCTTGTCTAGCTCTTCATCCAGTTCCATATTGAAGTTCACAGTGTTTAGTCCACCTCAAGTCCTTCACAGTTTCTCTTTCTGGGAAGATAAACATTAACAGAGCCAAAACAACATTCATGCACATTGCTGGCACTATCATCAATTCACTGTCTTCCTGTGAAATCAACAAAGCCCCTCAAACAAGATCTGAGAACTCAACACAGACCCACAAACAAAGTCTGAGAACTCAACACAAATCATCAGTATAGTCTCAGGATCTCTGAAACCCTCCTCCAGGACTTCCGTAAACAGACAAAAAGAAAATTTTCTTTCAGGACTTCCAGTAAGGTCCCAGGGCTTCTGTACAAAGTATTACAAACACAAATCAACACAGACAGAATGGACAAACAGAGTGTTAGGATACCACAAGTTTTTTCCTTCTCAACTCTGCCACAAGTGTTCTCTTCTCAGTTTTGCTCTTTCCTAGGTTGGGCTTCTCCTTACATATGATCATTAGCTCCTCCCTGTTCCAACCACCTCTTATGTCCTTCCTGTTCCTGTCTTTGGCAAGTCCCTCCCACTGTGGGTTTCACAAGTTCTGTTTCTTAACAAAAACTTGATACAATCAGGACAAGACTCAAAAGAAACTTGAACTGAAACAAGGTGTTAAATAATTAAATAGGGGAAACAAGGTGCCATTACACTCTTGTATAACAGAAATCATGTCCTCATGAAGAGGTGCTGAATAGCCTATGTAATATATTTTGGGATAATTTTATGATTTTGTAATTCAGTTTTGTGTTAAGTTGTAAAAGCCACATTTCTTTTCCCCTTCCCCCAGCTGTACTGTGTCTTTCCCTGCCCCAGCCTAAAGATATTTCCTCTCAAACCATTAACTCTTCATTCAAGGTACTACCTCCTTTTGTCCTAGCAAACAAAACCCATCCACTTGCAAATCAGGATGGGTACATCTCATTTAGCTTGACCTCAAATCTGACCGCTGGTTGATCTGATGATGTTTCAGGGCCAAAACCCTGCCTTTTGCTCCCCCTCCCCTTGGAATCTCCCAGTGGATTATGGGTAAAAACACATGCACAGTTGATGTCAAGGGTACATGTCCCTTTAAGTATTAAGCACTCCCTGGTCCCTCCCTAACTCCACCTTTGTACACCTCATTAGCCTAACGAACTTATGATTGACAGCCATATGTCTTAAAAACTGTATTTCACTTCCTGCTCTTTGCAGATGGCCCTTTCTAGCTTTTTCTCATTCTAGCAAGCCATCTGCCCGCTGCAGGGTATTACACTTCCAGACTTTCTCTGACTCCCCCCCGCCTTGCCCCTTGTGAGCTTTTCCTAGCCAGGTTTCCTCACCCTACCCCTTTTTGTCCTGTGAATCAATAAACTTTTGTAAATCTGCCAAAAGACAGCTGAGCCTGTAATTCTTTTCAGATGTGAACCTAGAAAGGATTTCTCATTAGAAATCCCCCCCCAAACCTATCCCTCATCACTCAGAGACAAACCTACCTGGGATTCCAAAGCAAATGATTTGACTTAATTTTAAAGAATTCAGGTAAAGAGTTGATCTCTTTGATTTCTTTTCACTGAATTTACTTTACATCAGCCATGTCCATTTATATGAAATCTGTCTTTTGTATAATTGGATCAATTTCAAATACAAAAAAAAAGGAAAGTATCAGTCAGATAAACATACTGACTGAACCAAATGATTTTTTAAATAGTGTGTAGGCATTAAAAATGAATCAAAGCTTCACAGTTTGCCAATGACAATGATCCTGAGTCTTCATAGCCAGAGAAGTTATTGGACCCTAAGGCAGGCTCCCTCAAGCCCATATAAGGTCTAAATTACTGGAGGATATATTTTTAGAGTAGTCCCAAACAAATAAATGAACTTTAATACATTTATTCACTCTTTGCTACATTGGTATGTTCAGCTCTGTCCAACTACAACATTGGTAAATGCACAAATATCACTATTAAATTCTAGTTATGGTTCATAGACCTTTCTAAATAAAAATTGAAGTATGAATAATGATCTGTTAACATTTACATAGTAACTTAAGGCTTACAAAGCACTTTTACATCCACAGTGCAATTGATCCTACCAACAATCCTCTCTGGTAGGCAGGGCAAATATTATCTTATACTACTATTCTATAGATGAAGAAACTGAGTCTCAGACATGTGAAGGGACTCATTCAACACTACAAGCACAGTAACTTTTAGAGCTATAACTGGAATTCAGGTTTTCTATCTCAAAGTCCAACTCAAATTCCATGATTTTGTATTTAGAAAGTATGATTTTGCATTTAGAACTTGGTTCTCCCCTTAGTGAAAATTATTAATATGGTCTGGAATATGGATTTGGTGGAGGTAAGAGGTATAATGTAAAATGTAGGAGGGATTTTTGTGATCTATCCTAGCATATATGCTCCATAAATGCTTCCTTATTTAGAACTGCCCATGGATTAGCACAAATTGAAGAAGGATTATTTAAAATTAATTAGCACATTCATTGAATTCAAGCCTTTCATAGTTGACTATCTGTTCAATAAGATAGAGATATTGTCAAAATATAGAGAACCACCATGAAAGAGCTTAAATTCAGTAGGCATTATAGTTGGAATTATAATGGAAGTAATCTAGTCAGCATTTGTTTTTGAGGTATTATTACATGGTCAACTGAATTGTAGTATCTATGAGACAGACAGACAGATAGACAGACAGAGACAGAGACAGAGAGAGAGAGAGAGAGAGAGAGAGATACAGATACAGAAACTGTATATTCCAGATATAAAGGCTGATATTATAAGCAATCTGGGAGAACAAGGAACAGTTTACCTGTCAGGTTTATGGAGAAGGGAGGAATTTATGGCCAAACAAGAGATAGAGTGTGTGTGTGTGTGTGTGTGTGTGTGTGTGTGTGTGTGTGTGTGTGTGTGTGTAGGTGAGATTTTGCTTTGGGGCTCACTTATGGGAAAAGTCATGTGACTTGACCAGATGAGACTCTGGGTAGCCATTGAGTTCCTTGGCTTTGAAAACACAGATATTGGTGCTTCTCTCTCTGGTAACTATGTATGTATGTAATAGTCAGACAGCTAGAAGCCCTGTCTGTTGGTCTTTTGAATTGTATTATTTTCTCTGTCTGTATTTTTTTGTGGGCTTTTAATTTCTGTTCGTATTTTCTGAAGTTCAGGTGACTTTTTCCCCTGAAGTAAGTAAATGAAATATGTTTGATAAAAGTCAGATTGTTAACCCTTTTTGAGTTGCTTTCCTTTAGAAAGGTAGAACTTGTGCTAGCAGCCAGTAATGGTTATGGGATTTGAAGACCTTCCATGCCCTTTGAACTTGCTGACGTAGCAGGAAGGGATGGGGCAGGAGGAAGCTGGACCTGAGCTAGAGTCAGTGTGGTGACTGGAAGCAGCAGCGGCTGTGGTGCAAACTCCTCTTTTTTGAGCCAGCCAGAATTTTCGCTAAGGACTCCTGCTGAGGACTGCCAGGGACGGGAACTGTGGGGGGTCAGAGCTTCTGGGAGTGAGCTACGTGAATGCTGAGCAGCTGCTGTGAGTGAGGTGAGAAAAATCTTTGCCTGAGGTAGCCTGTTCTGTTTTGAAGGCTAGAGAATGTGGGTGTTTACTACATTAACTAGGTGTGCCAACTCCATAACTACTATGATGGCTTTGACTTTCTGGTTTGGGGACTCAGTTTTTGTATAAATGTTCTAGCTATATCCCATGTAGAGAGACTGTTACATTTTACGATTAATAACCACATCAGCATATTTATAGTTA
Organism: Pseudochirops cupreus; assembly: GCA_028627135.1. Taxonomy (NCBI): domain Eukaryota; kingdom Metazoa; phylum Chordata; class Mammalia; order Diprotodontia; family Pseudocheiridae; genus Pseudochirops; species Pseudochirops cupreus. The sequence goes on along the minus strand of CM053584.1, from coordinate 189,184,134 downwards.
CTGTAGGCATTGTGAATACTGCATTGTTGATACACAGCCATACCCAGTATGCTAGAGTGCTTGCTGTTACAGGTGGCAAAAAATTGGCAATCTATAAGATGCCCATCGATTGCAGAATGACTAAACAAGTTGTGATATAGGAATGTAATGGAATACTATTGTGCTCTAAGAAATGAATAACCTGGAGAGATTTATATAAACTGATACTGAGTGAGGAGAGGAGAACCAGGAGAACATTGTACACAATTACAGTCACAATGTATCTGTGATGACTAACTTTGGTAAAGAGGGCTGTTCTCAGCAATGCAAGGTTATAAGACAATTCCAAAAGACTCACGATGAAAAAGACTATCCACATCCAGAGAAAGAACTATGGAGTTTGAATGCGGATTGGAGCAAGCTGCTTGCTCTCTCTCTTTTTAAATTTTGTTTTGTTTTGTTTTTCTCTCTCACGGTTCATTCCATTGGTTATAATTCTTCTTTACAATTTCACTAATATTTAAAGTAAAGATAAATGTAGAACCTATACTGGATTGCATGCCCCTTTGTGGGGAGGGGGAAGGAGAAGGAGGGGGAGAAAAACTGAAATTTGAAAACTTGTGGAACTGAATGTTGTAAACTTAAATAAATTTAAAAGAAAAAAGAGAGTGCAAAATTTCAAGTAGCCCATTTTTGGTGGGGGACAGTGTCTATGTTATCATTTAATTAACTAATTCCACCTCTTGTTTTATCACCCTAAAAACTGGCTTAATTCAAATAACCAATCAATCCTATGAGCAAAAAACAACAGTCTCATGGGACTAAATTTTTTGGAATGTCCTCAAATAGTTGAACCAACAATTGTACCGTAGGCATGAACTGACAGACAATGCACTCACTCTAAGCAAGGTTAAACTCTTTGAAGATTGTACAGAGCCCTACTAGGTTCTGGAGGAGATACCAAGTGTGAATAAATAGTTGTCTTTGACTTTATGGAAGTTACAATAGAGGAAGAGGATAACAATACCAGTACAGACAGCTGAACTATATATAATTATGTGGTTCAGGAGATTAATTGCTAAATCTACCAGGTGGTCCTAGTAAATTCTCAGTAGATCAGTTGATAAAACAGAATGTCAGATTAGTGATATAGTTAAGTTTTCCTCTATTTCAGAAGTTGTAGAAATCTATGTGAAACAAAGCAATCAAAAACTACAATTGTGATCATTCAGAGTGTACATAATTCTACAAGTATGATATGTATACCCTTCAAAAGGGAAAAAATAAAATTCAGTGTTCAGCTGAATTACTAATAAAGTGGATTACTTATATATAAAGAGAGGGCCACTACTAGAAAGGAACTAAATTACTAAAAAATCTTTTAGATGAGCATGGAAAATGACTTAGCAAATGGCTTGGCAAAATAGTCAATCCAGGCTTTCTTTTGCAAAAGCTGCCCTCATTATGTATGTCATTTCAGATAGACTCTAGAGCTAGAAGAAACCCAAAAAAACACATTTTCTAACCTCTTATTCTACTAAGAAAAATGAGACCATAATCAACCCCATCATAGGTTAATGTTCTATCCATTTTTTAAAGTGATACTCTACCTCTCAGTTCCTTAGAGGTTCTGTGTATATATACTGTCCACATTCTTTCCCTTGAAAAATTTTATGCACCATGTTAGATATTTTAAAGTCACAAAGATGTTTATTATAGTTACTGGGTTTTTAGAGGGTCATGTTTTGGCTCTGAAATAGTAACTATTATCCTATTTAAATATCCTACACCAACATTCCTACATCAACGCAATATCAAAACAACCAATTTATTTGGTCAATTCAGTAAGATAAGTAGCTAATCCAGTGGTGGAGTTTTTAGTCACATTCACTTCATTGATTTAATCATCAGTGTTTCAATACCTTACTAACCTTTTGCTACCAGGACCAGCACTTCAAATTCTGGTTCTTTCA
>CM053584.1:189159396-189181682 GCA_028627135.1 Pseudochirops cupreus | reverse complement strand
GTTAACTTAGTGTGCCCCATGAGTGGAGAACTTTCACTATTGTACTTTGTGTTCCTTGAGGAAGAGGCAAACCTCCTTAAGGATGATTGAGTAATTGATTTACTAAATGATTGTTCTTTGTTGAAAACTTTGTGACCACTGTGGTGAAAACTATGTGGCCATTTTCTGTGATAAATTGTTGTGAATGCTATATTTTGATTTTCTGTGATAAGTTGTAACATTGTGAATGCTGTGCTTTGAATTGCTGTGAATGTTTTGCTTTTATTTGTTATGGAATAGAGTGTTCACTATACTGTGTAATCAGAACCTTAAAAGCTGTTCACAGCAGCCATCCTCTGGAAAGCTGCTCACACTTGGCATTACACACTGGCAGTTAGGTTCCCCTTAGGGCAGCTGCAACATTTCCCCCTAGAATTCTAAGAGCAGCCCAGAGGGGTTGGAGAGTTGATTTTCTTAATGTAACAATTCAAGAGCCCTCACCAGTGTGTCTACCTCCCCTTCTCCATGACTAATTGTGAGTTGATTTCCAATCAGTCAGTCATACCTAATTAGTTTTTAAATATAGTTCTATAGGTGGTACAAAATATCTTCCTCCACCACCCCCACAATCTGTAATATACTCTTACATGGGTACATGTGAAGTTCAGGAGAAAGTTTGCTTAACCATAGAACATGTAACAAAAGGAGTAATAGCTTCTTGTTTCTAGCAGTCCATTCCTCGCCTTTGTAGGATATTTGCTAAAAAGTACAATCCTCCAATCCTCTGAAGTTCAAGAGGTTCTTTTCTAGTCAAGGTTTTAGGAAGAATGCAAAATTGAGTCCAAGGCTCTTATCCAACTCCCCTAAGTGATTCATTCTCATAATCAGCTTTCTTTTCTCCCTGATGCCAGATATTCTAACATTTCAAAAATTCATCTGCTAACTTACAGATAATCTACATGGTATAAGTAAATTTCTTCAATTGATAGGAGCACAATTCCTTTGCAAAATCACTCCAGTTTATCCAGTTATTTTTAAGAACATTTAAATTGATCAAGGGTCTTATAGAATTCACTTTCTCTTCAAACATCTCTCTAAAGACAAAACTCTATTTCTCTGGCACCATAGAGATATAGATGAAACATATATATTTAGTGCTAAGAACATAATTGTCCTATTAAACCCATCACTCTGAGTGAACTAGAGATAACATGGGACCTTATAAGCAGTGCAATGGTAGAACACAGGACTGGGAAATGATCCAAGAAACATGGGTGATAAAGGTAAGAGTACTAGACTGACAGTCAGAGGACTCATGGTTTTAATAAAGTCAAAATCACTGGAATATAAATTTTAGAATACCTGTTTGCAACATGTTGAGGATATTTGGATTAACAAATTAGAAGAGAAGAATAGAATTGATTTTATAGGGGAAAACTATATCACTATACCAAAACTATATAACTCACTATGGAAATAGAAAATAAATTAGGAAATTGTAAAAAAAAATAATGAACAAATGAAGTGTTATTAGAGGTATTATTAGGGAAGCAAGAATAGCAAGTAGAAGGCAAAGAAGGTCTAGTGATCAATTTGATAGTAAAATCTACTGCCAGGAAAATGGTGTCTCCTGATGGATTTTGATATCCTTTATTAGCCCACAAGATTTTTAAGGAGAGAGTGTGTTGTAATGAGAATTTAGTGAGTGAGACCATTAATCTTTTTAAGGGGAGTTTAATGAGCTGGTGACTGTGAGGGGTCAAGCTTACCCAAATCAAGCAGCCACAAGTTGCACTTTCTTGGGGTTTATATAGACAAAAGTCACAATATAACTGTTACCAGGGGAAACCACGACTTAGTTGCTACACAAGCGGGGAAAATATAGAAGCCAAAAAGTAGTTACCCAAACAGTAAAAATCCCTTGATTAATTTGTAGGTAAGGGTGAGGTGCTGTGGTGTTCTGCTTGGCAGGCTTTTGTGGTGGGCTTGGACAGGCCTGACTTGGTGGGCCTTTCTGGTGGGCTAGGTCTGTTTTGTTGGTGAGTCTCCTAGGGGATCAGGAGTACAGGTGTTAGGCTAGATTCTTAGGTGAGCTTGATAGGGAAGGGGGTTGAGAAGTGTTCCTAAAATGGAGGTTACCACAAGAGGAAATAACCACTAGTTCAGAAATTAGAGACTGTAGTAAGAACCAAGCTAAATATATAAAGGCCTTATTTAAAAAACAGAAAAAAATGATGCCTCCTGATTAGTAAGAGCCTGTCAATGAGGTAGTAAGTCCATCAGGTTACATTAGTTTAGAGATGATTATAAAGGATGAAATGCTGGCCCAAACAATTAAAATGATGGCAGCAAAAGGTAGAGGATTATTAGAAGATATTCTCTTACATTGAATTTATTTTTTTAGGCTTGGAGGAAGCTATAAACCACTACCTATACTAATGAAAGCACAGGTAAGCTTTTGAAAACTATGACTGAGGCAGGATAGCTGTCATTAAAAATGTTTTTGGTAGAATGGGTACATTGGAACTTTACATAGCTCTTGAAAGAACCAAGATCACACTGAGACTGCAGAAAGAATATGAAGAGAATGTTAATTGAAGCTGATCTAGACAAAATTGTATACCTTTCAGTTTTGTGATGGGTAGAAACCTAAGAACATACTATGACCACTTTAAGATTAAATTAAGATATAAGCACAAAATTTAAATATGTATTTTATGTAAAACCAATAAACCAGGTTTTATTAAGAATAAATGATGATCCAAACTAAGGTACAGAAGAATACCTTTTGAATTCATTTATGGCATATCATCATAGGAATTAATACATATTGAGAAGAAACCCGAATTCTCCCTCAGAATCAAAGAAATAGTAGAAATCTTTGACCTCCTAAACCTTGAGTACAGGTCAACTGAGTTAAAATTGGTATCCAAGACTTACTGGGTAGGGGCTATGTTTTACTTTCAATTGTATTATTCTCTCCTTTGATTTTTGGAATTTTCAATTTGGTGATCCAACTGGAGATTTTTAATTTGTTCTTTTTTTAGTTTTTATTTTTAGTTGCATGCTCAATTCATCAATGTACTCTTTCTCTATTTTATTGATGTAAGCAATTAGAAATATAAATGTTTCCCTAAGTACTGCTTTGGTTGCATCCCATAAATTTTGGTATGACTTCTCATTGTCACCATTTTTTAAATGAAATTAGTGATTGTTTCTATGGTTTGTTCTTTGACCCACCTATTTTTTTTTAGAATTAGGTTATTTACTTTCCAATTAATTTTTAATCTATCTTCCAATTGCCCATTATTGAATGGAATTTTTATTGCATTGTGATCTGAAAAGGATGCATCATTCTGTTTTCCACATTTGGTTGTGAGATTTTTATGTCTTAATATGTGGTCAGTTTTCATGTAGGTGCCATATATTCCTGAGAAAAGGTATATTCATTTCTATTCCCATTAAATTTTCTCCAGAGATCTACCATATCTAACTTTTCCACAATTTTATTCACCTCCTTAGCTTTTTTCATATTTATTTTCTGGCTAGATTTATCTACTTCTGAGAGGAAAATGTTGAGGTCCCCCACTAGTATAGGTTTATTGGCTATTTCCTCCAGTAACTCATTCACCTTCTTCAAAAATTTAAATGCTCCACTATCTGCTGCATATATGTTTAGTATGAATATTACTTCATTGTCTATGACACCTTTCAGCAAGATGTTTTCCTTCCCTATCCTTTAAAATTAGATCTATTTTTGGTTTTTCTTTGTCTGAGATCATAATTACCACCCCTGCTTTCTTTGCTTCATCTGAAGCAAAATAGATTCTGCTCCAGCCCCTTACCTTTACTTTGTGTGTGTTTCTCAGCTTCAACTATGTTTCTTGTAAACAGCATATTGTAGGATTCTGGTTTTAAACCATTATGCTACCCACTTCCATTTTATGGATAAGTTAATCCCATTAATGTTAATAGTTATAACTAACTGTGTATTTCCCTCCATGCTATTTTCCTCTTTTTTCTCTCTCATTTCTTCTCTCTCTCTTTCTCCCTCTCTCACTCCTACCCTGTACCTCCTCAAAAGTGTTTTACTTCTGATCACCATCTCCCCTGATGCACCTTTAAAAAATTAATTCCCCCCTTCTATTATATCCACCTCTAAAAAGGCTTCCTTATAAGGTAAAATAGATTGTTTGTATCCAACTGAGTGTGTATGTTATTCCCTCTTTGAGCCAATTCTGATGAGAGTAAGCTTTAAACTTTGCCTCTTTCCCTCCATTTTAATAGTCCTTTCATGCCTCTTTTATGTGGGATAATTTACCCGTGTTCTATCTCTCCCTCTCTTTCTTCTTCTAGTGCAATCTTTTTAATCACTTTTTTATTTTGTTTTTTTGGGGGGCTATCATCCTATCAAAGTCACCTTATACCCACACCCTCTATGTACACTCCTTCTAATAGTCCTTATAGTAATAAAGTTCTTAATCTACAAATATTATCTTGCTATATAGAAATATGAACATCTTATTTTTTTGAATTTTGAATATTTTGAATATATTCTTTTTTCTCTTTCTTATTTTTTTTTACCTTTTCATGTGTTTTTACCTTTTTTACCTTTTATAGTATGTTGATTTCTCATAATGCAGGAGTTCTGACTTCACTGTCTTCCTCTCACCCCATGCCTTGATCCTTTTTGTCCCCCAAGAAGGATTCTATCATCTGTTTGTGCTTCCTGTGCTTGCTCATCTTCCTAGCCAATTACTTGACCCTTGAGCTCTTTGGCATGGTAGAACTCTGCTTCCAGAATGGGAAGAGCTTTGTCCCAAATCACTGGGGTTTGTGCAGCTGATGGAGCTATTAGGAGAGTACCATCTCTACAGCCCCCACAAGCTCTGGCTTACTGATCACACACCCCAGGACCACCACCCAAGACTGTGATCCAGATCCAAGCAGGTTAAAGCAAGAGTGATTACCCTCTGAATGGTTGCTTGGTCCCTCTACAATCTGAAGGCCAGGAGCTCCTGGGGCAGCCACACAGCACAGCTGCCACACCGCAGCCCACTTCTTGTCGTAGGGCTAGCAGGTGGATCATGCTCTTCTGTCCACTTCTGTTCCAACAAAGTTCTACACTGACCTTTTATTCTGTCTTTGGTGTTTATGAGTTGAGAAGTCTGGAAACAGCCACAGCTGCTGATTATTCACTCTCCTGAAGTCTGCTCTGGCAGCTGCTTGTTGGGGCCAGCCTGGGGCTGGAAGTGCGGCTCGGCTCACAGGAGACTGTGCTTGGCTCCCGGCTTGCTGCGATAGACTTTTCGTGTTGGCCTGCTGGCTATCTTCAGCAGGAGATTTGTTTCTCTCTGTCACTTTGTGGGTTCTGTAGGTTTAAAATCTGTTTAGAATAATTTTTTTTTTACAGGTATTGCAATTCTTTGGAGCCAGAGCCCATGCCAAGTTTGTGCTTCTACTCCTCCATTTTGGCTCTGCCACCTGTATTCTCCTTCTGATCAGTTGTTCAACTACCTTACTGTCTGTGGCCTGGGAGCCCTGGAAGCAGCTGCTGCCACTGCCATGGCTGATTCAGTAAGTTTCAAGGACTGCTCCTGATCTGCTGAGACTGATGTATGCCAGTGAGGCCTGTGCTGGTTTGAGCTCCACTCCTACCCTCACGTGACATACCCATCCTGTTGACCTTTTATGTTGTCCCTGGTGTCTATGGGCTGAGAGGTCCAGAAATTGCCACAATTGCCAGAAATTCAGTTGCCCCCCAATCCTGGTCTGGGTTGCTGGCGTCCTTTCTGTGTTGGCACAGCCTACATTGGATGGCATTCTTCTCTTAGCCTGGTGAAACAGACCTGTCCTGTGGACCTGGTATATAGTCTTGGCCTAGAAATTTGTCACACCATCTTTTTATGGGTTCTGCTGCTCTAGACTTTGTTTATAGTAATTTTAAAAAGTTATTTGTAGGGTTTTGGAGAAGAGTTCAGGTAAGTCCCTGCCTTTAATCTGTCATCTTGGCTCCGCCTCTGCCAATTCTATTTTTGGGGAGTTATTTACTTTGGTGAATTTTTATCTTTTTCCATGCTGTTGACCTTTTTTTTTTCATGATTTTCATATATTGCTCTCATTTCTTTTCCCAATGTTTCTTTTACTTCTTTAATCTGCTTTTTAAAATCCCTCTGAAGCTCTTCCAGGAGATCTTTTTGGTGTGAGATTACTGACTTTCACATACAGCCATTTTGACACTGTTGTCCTCTTCTAAGTTTGTGCCTTGATTGTCACTGTCACTTTAGTAACTTTCCATAACAGAGTACTATTTTTTAAATTTTTTATTCATTTCTTTTTCTGCCTATTCTGGGACTTGGTGTTTTTATATGAGTGATGGATTCTGAGTCCTGTACTCGCCCAAACTTTTTGTGCTGAAACTCAGGGTCCTGCTGTTGGCTTTCACTGGACTTCAGGGCTTGCCTATATTAGAGGGAAGACTTCTCTTCTGACTTTTACTGGGGGTTAGGGCCTCCCTATTGGCATCCCCTGGTTGTGGGGTTTTCCTACTGGCCTGCCCCAGGGATGGGACCATGCTGCTGTGTTGCTATGGATACAGGGCCTCTCTGCTGGAGGGCTCCAAGGGTAGGGTCTCACTACTGGTCAGCAGTGGAGTTAAGGCCTTTATTCTGGGAGTAGGGCTGCTAGAGCAGGGCCTTGCTGTGCTGCACAGACTGCTGGCTTGCCTTAGGTGTTGCTGGTTTATTGGAGTGAAGTGCCTTTCTTGTGGATTGCCCCAGGATTGGAGACTTGCTGCAGGGCCCCTGCTTGGACCTGCTGCTGCTATTGGACCTCACTCCCTTCCCACCCTACTGAGACAGACCTTTCCTACTATGCTAGTAAGCTGCTTCCATGTTCCTAGATCAGAGGTGGTTTTCCATTTCTTTGAAAGAGAATTTGGGAGTACTCCAGAGAATTCCTTCCTCACCCTGCCATCTTTGCACCAAAAGTCTGGAAGCAAGTTTTACTCAGGTATTTAGTGGTCCGCTTGTTAAGTTCTACATCCAGGGCCACTTCCAATCATCCTGACTATTGTTTTGCCGCTGGACTTTGCTGACTCTAGAAGAGAGAGTGAAACTGTTGGCTTTGTGCAACTCTACCTCAGTTAAATCCAGTTGATACACAAATCAAGAAATCACCCCGTGATGTCATTGATCCTCATCAAAATGAAGCACAAGCAGCAAAAATAACAACAACAATATGAAGGTCTAACGGGGAAGCAACTGTCGCTTTCTGGAACTAATTATTCACCATTATAGGGGCAGAAAGCATTTACTTGCTGGTGCTAGTACGGACTGGTTTACAAGTGACCATAACTCCAGACTCAGTAAGAGAAGTTTAAAAAAAACAGACTTGGACAAATGAAGTTGAAGTTTCTGAAATCATAGCTGGAAAGTAAATAGAATGTTTAATATCACGGATTTGCCAAAGAAGGTCTATAGCAGCGGTTCTCAACCTGTGGGTTATGTTCAGTTTGTAACAATTAAAACACATCCTGCATATCAGATATTTACATTACGATTCATAACAGTAGCAAAATTACAGTTATGAAGTAGCAATGAAAATAATTTTATGGTTGGGGGTCACCACAACATGAGGAACTGCATTAAAGGGTCGCGGTATTAGGAAGGTTGAGAACCACTGGTCTATAGAATCATTGCTTTTCCAGGCTCCAGAAAAACAGTAATTGCAATGGATGAATTGAGTAAAAACTTTTTCCTGTGGTAGAAACCAAAAATTAGGCACACAACATCTGGAGTAGACTTCAGGAGAGTGAATCACCAGCAGCTATGGTAGTTTCCAGACTTCTCAACTCATAAACATCAAAGAAAAAGTAAAAAGTGAGTGGGGGACTCTGTTGGAACCAGGTGATGGAAGAGTGCAGTCTGGCCCTTAGCCCCAGGGCAAGAGTTGGCAGATGCACAGTGGCTGCAGCTTCTGCCCTACGGCTGCCTCTGAAGCTCCTGGCCTGCAGATCATAGGGGGACGCAGAGACCATTCATAGTGTAATCACTCTTGCTTTTACCTGCCTGGAAATGGGTTGCGGTCTGGAGTGGTGGTCCTGGGGCAAGTGGCAGTACGCCAGACCTTGGCGTGTCTGTAGAGAGGATGCCTTGCTTAGACCTCTGACAACATTGTGAAAACCCTAGCAATGTGGAACATAGCTCACTCCACTCTGCAAGCAGAGTTCTACTGTGGCAAAGAGCTCAAAAGTCAAGGCTGGCAATATGAGCAAGCAGAGGAAGTGCAATCAGACCATAGAATCCTTTCTTTGGAGACAAAAAGGATCAAAACATGGGACCAGAAAAAATCAATGAAGTCAAAACTCCTGCATCAAAAGCATCCAAGAAAAATATGCATTGTTTACAGGCCATGGAAGAGCTCAAGACGGATTTTGAAAATCAAGTAGTGAAAGAAGAGGTGAAAGAAAAATTGGGAAGAGAAATGAGAATGATGCAAGAAAATCATGATAAGCTAGTCAAAAGCCTGCTAAAGGAGACCCAAAAAATACTGAAGAAAATAGCACTTTAAAAAATAGACTAACTCAAATGGCAAAAGAGGCCCAAAAAGCCAATGAGAAGAAGAATGCTTTTAAAAGTCAAATAGGACAGATGGAAAAGAAATTTCAAAAACTCACTGAAGAGAAGAATTCCTCCAAAATTAGATTGGAGCAATTGGAAGTTAATGACTTTATAAGAAATCAAGATACCATAAAACAGGTCCAAACAAATGAAAAAATGGAAGGCAATGTAAAATATCTCATCAGAAAAAATACACTGACCTGGAAAATTGTTTCAAGAGAGATAATTTTAAAATTATTGGATTATCTGAAAGCCATGATCAAAAAAAGAACCTAGCAATCATCCTTCAAGAAATTCTCAAGGAAAATTGCCCTGATATTCTAAAACCAGAGGGCAAAATAGAAATGAAAAGAATTCACCAATTGCCTCTTGAAAAAGATTCCTAAAAGAAAACTCCTAGGAATATCATATCCAAATTCCAGAGTTCCCAGGTCAAGGAGAAAATACTTCAAGCAGTCAGGAAGAAACAATTTGAGTATTGTGGAAACACAATCAAGATAACACAATATCTAGCAGCTTCTAAACTAAAGGATCAAAGGGCTTGGAATACGATATTCTGGAGGTCAAAAGAGATAAGATTAAAACCAAGAATCACCTACCCAGCAAAACTGAGTATAACACTTCTGGGGAAAATATGGTCATTCAATGAAATAGAGGACTTTCAAACATTTTTGATGAAAAAAACCAGAGCTGAACAGCAAATTTGACTTTCAAATACAAGAAGCAAGAGAAGCATAAGATAGTAAACAAGAAAAAGAAACCATAAGGAACTTATTAAAGTTGATCTATTTACTTTCCTACATGGAAAAACAATAATTGTAACTCATGAGACTTTTCTCAGTATGAGGATAGTTGAAGGGAGTATATGTGTGTGTGTATATGTGTGTGTGTGTGTGTGTGTGTATATATATATATATATATTATATATACACACACATATATATGTATGTATGTATGTATGTATGTATAGGAAAGTATATGTGTATATAAATGCATATGTGAGTGTATGCATATGTGTGTACATGTATACATAGACATGTACAGGATCAGTTGAATAGGAAGGGATGATATCTAAAAAATAAAATTAAGAAGTCAGAGAGAAATATAATGAGAGAAGGAGAAAAGGAGAGATAGAATAGGGTAAATTACCTCTTATAAAAGAGATGAAAGAAAACTGTTACAATGGAAGGGAGGCAAAAGGGAATGGGTCAAACTTTACTCTCATTGAATTTGCCTTCAGAAGGGGAATAACATACATACTTATCTGGGTATATTGCCATACAGGAAAGTGGGGGGGAGGAAATAAGAGGGAGGATGATGGAAGGGAGGACAGATTGGGGAAGAAGGTAGTTAGAAGCACATACATTTGAAAAGTGACAAGGTCAAGAAAGAGAATGGAATGGGTGTGGGGTGGGATAGAATGGAAGGAAATGTGGTTAGTCTCATCACAATATAGATACTATGGAAATGTTTTGTGTAACTACACACCTACAACCTATATTGAATTGCTGCTTATCTTCCCATTTGGGGTAGGTGAGGAGGAAAGAAGGGAAAGAATCTGGAAATCAAAGTTTTAAAAACAAATGTTTAAAAAATCGTTTTTTGCATGCAACTGGGAAATAAGATATATGGACACTGGGGTATGGAACTCAGGAAGATGAGTCTTCCTGACTTCTGGCCCAGCACTCTATGCACTGCATAATTCAACAATATGTTATTTACAAGGGACACACTTGAAACAGAAAGACACACACAGTTAAAATAAAGAGCTAGAGCAGAATTTAATATGCTTTAGCTGAAGTTAAAAAAAAAGGTGGGGATAGCAATCTTGATCTCAGACAAAGTAAAAGCAAAAATAGATCTACTTAATAAAGATAATGAGGGAAACTACATTTTGAGAAAAGATAACATAGACGATGAAGTAATATAAAAAAAATCACAGCCACTTTCTCAGATAAAGGCCTACTCAAATATATATTGGGTATAGAACTGAGTCAAATGTATAAAACTAAGAGAATTGCATCCAAAGAGTTATCAAACTGTGTATACCCTTTGACCCAGCAATACCCCTACTAGGTCTGTATCACAAATAGATCAAAGGAAAAGGAAAAGGCCTATCTGTACATCCTTGCTCCTTTGACTGCCAGAATATCATACCTTGTAGAAACTGACAGATGTTGTGTTGACCTGATTGAGTTTTCACAATACTCAAATTGTTTCTTCCTGAATGCTTCTAATATTTTCTCCTTGACCTGAGAACTCTAGAATTTGGCTATAACATTCCTAGGAGTTTTCTTTTTGGGGATCTTTTTAAAGAGATAAAGGTGGATTCTTTCAATTTCTACTTTACCCTCTGGTTCTAGAACATCCAGGCAGTTTTTTTTTGATAATCTTTTGAAAGACGATGTCTAGGCTCTTTTTTTGATCATGGCTTCCAGGAAGTCTATTAAGTTTTAAATTGTCTCTCCTGGAACTATTTTCCAGGTCACTGGTTTTTCCATTGAGATATTTCTCATTGTCTTCTTTTTTTCATTCTTTTGGATCTGTTTTCTAAAACTTAATTTCTCATAAAGTCATTAGCTTCCATTTGCTCCAGTCTAAGTTCTTTTTTATTTATTGTTTTATTAATTATAGGCCTAAGAAAAGGATGGAGAAAATGTTACTAATGTAGATTAGACTAAAAATTGTGTCCTGTACATATTTTGTACATAATATTGCTTTTGACTATCTCCTCCCCCAATCTGTCCTCCTTTCTATTATCCCTCCCTCTTATCCCCTTTCCCCCTTTTTTTCTGAAGGGTAAGACATACAACTGAGTGAATGTTATACCCTCCTTAAGGCAAATCCAATGAGAGTAAGGTTGACTCATTCCCTTTCACCTCTCTGTTCTTCCCTTCCATTGTAATAGCATTCTCTTGCCTCTTTTATATGAAATAATTTACTCTATTCTATCTCTCCCTTTCTCCTTCTCCCAATATATTCCTTTTTCACCTCTTCATTGTATGTTTTAGATATCATCCCTTCATATTCAACTCACCCTGAGCCCTCTATGTATACATACACACACATAAATACATACATACATATACACAAGCATACATACACATACATATACATATATACAAATGTTTCATGACTAGGGTTTTACAAGGGCAGAAGTTTGTCCCATACTGAGAAGAAAGCAGTAGAATCAGGGAGGCCAAATAGAGTTCCAGGAAATAATTCAAGATTTCACTCAGCAGGAGATTACTGATATATTCAGCAGATTCAACAAAACGATATGAGAATCATTGGTGTCTTGGAAGGTGAGATGAAGGGACTGTAGGAGTATGGGGAGATAGTGTGGACTGCTTGAAATTTATAAGTATTTGTCTGAATCCTTTTGTCCAGTGAGCTTTTAGAGATTTTCATATGGCAGAAGATAACAATATGACCAATCTGTAAGCTTTAGCTGCTGATGAATGCAATAAAATGTATCCCACTGATTCTATGTGGCTTAGTGAAGAGAGACCCTCTTACTCACTTAGAGACTGAATGAGAAAGTTGAAAGAAGGAGTAATGAAAACTGCTGTCATGGTTGGAGATTTAGATACATATCATGATATCCCCATAGCAGTTTCTCATAGAAATATTATAGTGAAGACTGTTCCTCCTGCTTATAAGCACCTACTTCTGGCTCAACTAATTGGTGAAATAGGGCACTCTCTTTCAGAGGTGCTTGGTAAGATTTCACAGCTAAGTGACTTGGGGACTGGGAAAAAAATAAATTTCCTTGAGAGAGAAAAGTAAATGGCCAGAGGATTCAAAGTGAGAATAGAATTGATAAGAAAAGAACTGTTTACTGCTCTACTGAGAGCAAGGGTTGATTTTGGAATAATTGATGGTATTCCAACTAATGAACTATATAAAATGTACAGAGAAAAGGGGCTTAATATTAGAGGGAACAGACATGTGAGAACCTCCCCTACATATCCTCCTTAACCTTTGTTGCAAGTTCATCACACCTTCAGGGAGAATAGGAAACTGTTTAAGTCCCACATCAGATTAAAGACATACACAGACGAGATTACAGACCCCATATCAATCTGACTATGTATTGGAAAAAATAGACCAAATACTGTAACTAGGGCATTAACTGATATTGGGGCAGAGGGCTCCCTTATTGATGGGAACCTTGGCAAGTTCAAACATGAACTCTTATTACCATCACAGGACTGGGAAGGGCTGAAATAGCAGCCAGACAAGTCAAACTTGATGATGAAAATTGGACAGTTACCCAAGAAAGAATATACTGTGGTGATTGTACCCATCCCTGAATACATTATTGTAATATATATATTGATAGGTATGACCCTGAATTTATCTGAAGGAAGATACCAATTTGCAGTAAGGAAGATGGGAATTGATACAGTTTTAGTGGGAAAAATAAAAATGGACCCCTGAACCTTCTGAACTAATTACTTTAAAGAAGTATTGTGAGCTAGGTGGGCAAGATGAAATTACCAATACTGTAAAGGAATATTTTGAAGCAGGACTATTAGTCTCTACAACCACATGATGGAATAATTCTGTCTGGCCAGTATGAAAATCAGATGGGATGTGGAGAATGACAGGGGATTATAGATAATTGAATAAGGTGACTTCTCCCTTGTATGCTGCTGTTCCAGATACCATCACCTTAATAGAAAAGATGCAGAAATATGATGGGACTTGGTCTGCAGTTATTGATTTAGCCAATGCTTTCTTTACTATCCCAATAGACTTTAAACAATGGAACGATTTTGCTTTCACTTGGCAGGGCAGATAATATACTTTCACCCACTTGCCACAAAGATATCTACATAGCCCTACTATTTGTCATAGGATTGTGGCTGAACATTTGGATAAAATAGAGCTACCTGGTGTAGAACTTACCCACTACATTAATGATATTATGATACAGAGAAAAAATGTAAAAGAAGTGGAGAAGAGTTTGACTCTTTGAACTGAGCATATGAAAAGGAAAGGGTGGGAAATTAACCCTACAAGGATCCAAGCAACAGTTCAGAATGTAAAATTTGGGGGTGTGCAATGGAATAATTGGAAAGATTCTTCTGCAAGCCCAACAAAAGATTCAGGATTTTCCTATCCCAACCAATAAGAAAAAGGCCCAAGGGCAGAGCCAAGATGGCAGAGTAAAAAGAAAGAACTTGCTTGAGCTCCCACTCCAACTCCCTCCAATACCTGTAAAATGTGACTCTAAACAAATTTTAGAGCTACATAACCCACAAAGTGACAGAGAGAAACAAATCTTCCACTGAAGGCAGCCTGGCAGGCTGACAGGAAGGGTCTATCCCACCGACCTGGGAGCCAAGCACAGTATCATTGAGCTGCAGGGCCCCAGACCCAGGGTGGCCAAGATCCAAGGCACAGACCCACCAGAGCAGACTTCAGGAGAATGAATCACTGGCAACTGTGGTGTTTTCCAGACTTCTCAACCCATAAAATCAAAAGAGAAATTAAAAGGTCAGTGGAGAATTCAGTTATTCCTGGGTGAGAGGAGAGGGTAATCCACCTCCTGCCCCCAGAGCAGCAGAGGTGGTAGTGGCTGAAACTGCTGACTCTGCTGCTGCTGCTGACTCCAGGCCTACAGATCATAGGGGGACCACGTGACTGTCCAGAGGGTATTTGTAGGAATCTCTCTGCTGGCATTGAAGCAGGATTCTCTTGTTTTGTCCTGCTTGGATCTGGGTCACAGTCTTGGATGGTGGTCCTGGGGTGAGGAGCACTGCTGTGGCAGAGCTTGTTGAGGCTGTGGAGAGAAAGTCCTCACATTTCTGAGGAAAAAATTCTGACAACAGCTTCCCAAAACCCCAGAAATTTGGGACACAGCACTATCCACTCTGGAAGCAGAGTTCTACCATGGCAAAAAGCTCAAAAGTCAAGTATATGGCTGGCAAGATGAGCAAACAGAGGAAGCCAATCAGACTATGGAATATAGTCAGAAGCCAATCAGACTATAGAACTATAGAATCCTTTTTTGGGGACAAAGAATATCAAAACATAGAACAAGGAGAAAATGACAAAGTTAAAAGTCATGCATCAAAAGCCTCCAAGAAAAAATATGAATTGGTCACAGGCCATGGAGGAACTCAACAAAGATTTTGAAAACCAAGTAAGAAAAGAAGAGGAAAAATTGGGAAGAGAAATGAGAATGAGGCAAGAAAATCATGAAAAATGAGTTAGCAGCCTGACTGAAGAAAATGACACTTTTAAAAAGATTAACTCAAATGATAAAAGAGGTCCAAAAAACTAATGAGGAGAAGAATGCCTTAAAAAGCAAAATTAGCCAGATGGAAAATGAATTTCAAAAGCTCACTGAAGAGAATAATTCCTTCAAAATTAGACTGGAGCTAATGACTTTATGAGAAATCAAGATCTAAACAAATGAAAATAATGGAAAGCAATGTGCAATATCTCATTGGAAAAACCACGGCCTGGAAAATAGATCCAGGAGAGATAATTTAAAAATTATTGGACTACCTGAAAGCCATGATCAAAGAAAGAGCCTAGAAATCATCTTTCAAGAAATTCTCAGGGAAAATTGCCCTGATATTCTAGAACCAGAGGGCAAAATAGAAATAGAAAGAATTCACCAATCACCTCTTGAAAAAGATCCCCAAAAGAAAACTCTTAGGAATATTATAGCCAAATTCCAGAATTCCCAGGTCAAGGAGAAAATATTGCAAGAAATCAGGAAGAAACAATTTGAATATTGTGGAAATACAGTCAGGATAACACAAGATCTAGCAGATTCTACATTAAGGGATGAAGGACTTGGAATATGATATTCCAGAGGTCAAAGGAACTAGGATTAAAACCAGGAATCACCTACCCAGCAAAACTGAGTATAATACTTCAGGGAAAAATATGGATATTCAATGAAATAGAGGACTTTCAAGCATTCTTGATGAAAAGACCAGAGCTGAACAGAAAATTTGACTTTTAAATACAAGAAGCAAGAGAAGCACGATAAGGTAAAAAAGGAAAAGGAATCATAAGGAACTAACTAAGAATGAACTATTTATATTCCTACATGGAAAAACAATAATTGTAACTCATGAGACTTTTCTCAACATGAGTATAGCTGAAGGGAATATATATGTATGTGTGTGTGTATGTACATATATATGTACACAAACATATATAAATATAAACATATATGTATATATATGCACACATATATACATATATACACACATACATGTATATGTATGTACAGGAGGGTGTATGTGTATATAAATATATATGTGAGTGTGGGCATATGTATGTTCATGTATACATAGACAGAAGACACAGGATGAGTTCAATATGAAGGGATGATATCTAAAATATAAAATTAAGAGGTGAGAGAGGAATTTATTGGGAGGAGGAGAAAGGGAGACATAAATTAGGGTAAATTATCTCATATAAAAGAGGCAAGACAAAACTGTTACCATGGAGGGGAAGAGCAGGAAGGTGAAAGAGAATGGGACAACCTTACTCTTGTTGAATTTGGCTTAAGTAGGGAATACCATATACACTCAGTTGGGTATCTTACCCTACAGGAAAATAGGGGTGTAGGGGAAAAGAAGGGGGAATGATAGAAGGGAGGGCAGATTAGGGGAGAAGGTAGTTAGATGGAAACAGTTTTGAAAAGGGACAGGGTCAAAGGAGAAAATAGAATAAGTAGGGGGCAGGATAGGAAGGAGGGAACTATAGTTAGTCTTTCACAACATTACTATGGAAATGATTTGGGGAACTACACATATACAACCTATATCGAATTGCTTAACTTCCCAATGGGGGTGGGTGAGGAGGGAAGAAGGGGAAAAAATCTGGAACTCAAAGTTTTAAAAACAAATGTTTTTTTTAAAAAATGTATTTTTTAACATGCTAGTGGGAAATAAGATATACAGGCACTGGGGTATAGAAATCCATCTTTCCCTGCTAGAAAGTTAAGGGAGTGATGGGGGAGGATATAAAAGAGAACAGATTGGAGGAAGAGATATTCAGTAGGCTTGCTATTTTGGGGTGGGGGTAGTGGAAAGATGGGTAGAAAAATTGAAACTCAAAATCTTGTGGAAATGAATGTTTAAAACTAAAAATAAATTAATTAATTTAAAAAAATAAAGGTGATACAGAAGATTAGAGAGTCCAAAAAAAATTAAACAAAACAATTATTTAACAAGTTCAACAATGTTATAGACTATAAAACATACACACATAAATCACCAGAATTTCCATGTTACCAGTAAAATTCAGCAGAAAGAGGTACCAAAAAAAAATATTTTCATTTAAATAACTACAGAAAGCACAAAATACTTGTGAGTCTACTTGCCAAGACACACTCAAGGAACTATATGAACACAATTAAAAAACATCTAATGGTAGTTTAAAATAATGAACTTCTAATTACTTATAGATACACTGAGGCATTATAATAAAAATTACAGCACTACCTAAATTAATTTGCTTACCAAGAACCATGCCAACAAAACAAAATACTATTTCATATAGCTAGAATAATAATGAAATTCATTTGGACCAACAAAGATTAAGAATCTCAAGTGAATTAATGGGGAAAACAAGTGAAAAGGAAAGAGTTGTTGTTGAGCCATGTCTGACTCTTCATGATCCAATTTGGGGTTTTCTTGGCAGAGATACTGGAATGGTTTGCCATTTCCTTCTCCAGCTCATCTGATGAGGATTAAGATGAAGAAATTGAGGCAAATATTTGCTCAGGGTCACTTAGCTAGTAAATGTCTAAGGCCATATTTGAACTCAAAAAATGAGTATTCCTGTCTCCAGGTCAACTACTCTATCTATAATACCATCTAGCTGTCCAAAAGAAGTAGTGTCAATTATATTTAAAGAAATCATAAAAAAAAAATTTGGTATTAGGTAGGAAATAAAGAAATTGATCAGTGGAAGGAATCAGGTACACAATATATAGAATCAATTGAGCACAGTAGCTCAGTATTTGATAAAGTCAAAGATTCCACCTATAGGAAATAACATAGTATTTGACAAAATACACTGGGAAAACTTAAAAGCATTCTGGAAAGAAAAAAGAAAAAAAAGACATTTCTCACGCTGTATACCTAGATAAGCATGACATGAATACATGACTTAGATACAAAGGGTGACATTATAAACAAATTAGAAATTGCCTGTCAGAAGTACAGATACAGAAAAAATTCATGACCTGTGTGATCTTGGGTAAGTCACTTAAATGTCATCCACCTCAGTTCCCTCAACTATAAAATGACAATAATAATAGCAATTACCTCCCAGAGTTGTTGTGAGGATCAGGTAAGATAAAATTTGTAAAGTACTTAGCACAGTTCCTGGCACAAAGCAGGCACTTAATTGATGCTTAATGCTTTCCTTTTCCTTTCCTCCAAACAAGGGTCACAGAAAGCAAAATGGACAATGTTGATTCATAAAACAAAATGTTTTTTGTAGTAAAAAAAAACCAGTGCAGCTAAAATTAGAAGAGAAGTGGGTATATGGAGGAAAGACATCATTCAGTAAGTCCTTAACCCAATCATCCTTAAGGACCAATCCTCCTTAATGGACAGAAAGTACAAGGGTGTAAGTTTTCCCACCCCTAGATCACATTGTCTCAATCTCTCTCTCAAAAAGTTTTCTTTCTTCTTGAATGAAATTACTTTCCAATCATCCTTAACGTGATCATCCTTAAGGGGTAAAAGATACAAAGTTCTGCCACCCCTAGATCACAGTAAATCATGATCTTGTCAGTCAGCAGTAAATGCCCAAGGAGAGATCTTTTCATCTTGGCTTAAGGCTGATTCCTGAATTTCATGGGTCCACCTCCCTGGATACACAGGCAGGCAGCTCTCAACTTGTCATCTAGCTCCTTGTCCAGCTCCTCATCCAACACCTCATCCAGTTCCTTGTCCAGTTCTGTAATGGTAAGCAAATAAGTTTTCAGCTATTTAATTATTTAACAGCTTGTTAAAAGTTCAGGTTACTTTTAGGCCTTGCCTATGTATCAGGTCTTTGTTGGGAAATAGAACTTGTGAACCTCACAACTTGTGAACCCCAGAACTTGTGAACCCCTGTTGGAGGAGCTAATGACCATATATAGAGAGAAGCCCGGGCTGGGAGGGAGCAGAATTAAGCAGAACTGAGAAGAACTGGGAAGAGAATTGAGAAGAACTGAGCAGAACTGAGAAGAACTGGGAAGAGAACTCTTGTGGTGGCAGAGTCGAGAAGGAGAAAATTTGTCGTATCCTTGCACTCTGTCTGTTCAGTCTGTGTTGATTTTTGTTTGTAATTGTACAGAAGCGCTGGGACCTTACTGAAAGCCCTGAAAGACAATTTTCTGGTTGTCTGTCTACAGAAGTCCTTTAGGAGGGATTCAGAAGTCCTGGGACTTTACTGATAATTTGTGTTGACCTCTTGGAACTTGTTTGTGGGTCTGTGTTGATTTCTATACTGATGATTTGTGCTGAGTTCTCAGACTTTGTTGGTGGATCTTTGTTGATTTCACAGGCAGATAGTGAATTGATGATGGTGCCAGCAATGTGCATGAATATTATTGTGGCTCTGTTAAGCTTTGTCTTCCCAGAAACAGGAACTGTGAAGGACTTGAAGTGGACTGGATACTGTGAACTTCATTGTGGAACAGGAACTGGATGAGGAACTGGACAAGGAGCTAGACAATGAGCTGGACAAGGAGTTGAGAGCTGCCTACCTTTGAATCCAGGAGACAGATAAATTTGGGCAAGAGCTGGACCCATGGAAGAGGACCCATGGAATCTGAGAACCAGCCTCTAGTCAAGATGAAAAGACCTCTTCTTTGGTACCTAATGCTGACTGAGAAGATCATGGTTTACTGTGACCTAGGGGTGGAGAACTTTGACCTTTGTACATTGCATCCCTTAAAGAAACCTTTTTTTTTTCAGTCACGACTGAATTCAGATCAAATAAAAGGCATAATGCAGAGTGTTGAAGATTCACCAATAATGTTTGTCACTGTCATAAAGTATATTTCTTGTAATGTCCAAATAAGAAAAGAATTCCCTACAGAGGTTGAGACCCTCTGGATATTTTTGTATGTAGATCACATTCAGCCCTAGATAATAGCAGAGCTTCTCAAATGAAGTTGGCAATCATTTAAATATTTTAGTATAACAATTCATACAGGAAAAACCAAGTGGATAAAGAATAATTGTTTTCTAACCTAAAATATGTATTTGGAGGGACAGTCCATAAAGATTCATCACTGCACACATATTGGATAGATACTGTCAATGAACAGTAAATTGAGCCCAGAATTGAATATGAGTAAGAGAGTAGGGTAGATATCCTTGAGAAATTGTATTGTGTTTTTGATGATCCTGAACTTGTCCCTGAAACAAAGATTCACCTTTTTAACATTATCATTTTTTGATCATTGCTGTATGGTTGCAAGTCATAAAGTGCCATGTTCTACAAAGACGAGAAGTTATAGACCATCCAAATGGAAGTGGAGAAACTTGTGATGTGACTGAGAAGACAGTTGCATATTTTTCATGAAGAATTGTGAAGAAGGAAAAGGAAAAAGAGGAAAAGGAGGAGAAGAAGGAGGAGGAGGAGGAGAAGGAGGAGAAGAAGAAGAAGAAGAAGAAGAAGAAGAAGAAGAAGAAGAAAAAGAAGAAGAAGAAGAAGGAAGAAGGAAGAAGAAGAAGAAGAAGGAAGAAGGAAGAAGAAGAAGAAGAAGAAGAAGAGGAAGAAGAAGAAGAAGAAGGGAGAAGAAGAAGAGAAAGAAGAAGAAGGAAGAAGAACAAGAAGAAGAAGGAGGAGGAGGAGGAGTGGGAGGAAGAGGAAGAAGAAGAAGAAAAAGAAGAAGAAGAAGAAGAAGTGGTAGTAGTAGTAAGCTATGCTAAGTGATACATAGGATTGGAAGTCAGTTGAGGCAGTCATGTGGCAAGAGGAAAAGCAGTGAGTCAGAATTATATAAGCTTGAGTCACATCTTGCCAATATCAAGGGATCAGGAGGAAAGCTCCCATAATGTTGGGTGGGCCCTCTGCAGAGGTTTTGTCAGACTAGATGAGCTGCAGATCATCAGTCCATTCTCTCATTCCTCTCCACACTTCTTTCGACTCTCTGGATTTCTTTCTCTGCTTTCCCCAGAAGTCTTCTCATTCTAGAAGATACATCTGCTATTGAGGACTTCCCATTGAAGATCTCTTGACTCTTGTAGTTGTTCCCTCTTATTAAATTATTTCCTCAGAAAGTTTCCATTTAAAAGAAATGTCTAGGTCAGCCATATATTATTCCTTTGTTACTTTCTGGTAGGAGGCCTGCTTCTTAAGGATGATTGAGTTAAGGACTTACTGAATGATATCTTTTGTTTAAAACTATGTGACCATTTTGGTGAAAACTATGTAACCACTATGGTGGTTCTCCTTCCTGTCCTTCCCCTTCTTGATGCATTAGCAAGTTCCTTCCACCTCCAGTCCCTTAATGTACAAGCTGCTAGATCCTGTGTTATCCTGATTGTGTTTCCACAATATTCACATTGTTTCTTCTTGGCTGCTTGCAATATTTTCTCCTTTATCTGGGAACTCTGGAATTTGGCTACAATATTCCTAGGAGTTTTCCTTTTAGGATCTGTTTCAACAGGCAATTGGTGGATTCTTTCAATTTCAATTTTAACCTCTGGTTCTAGAATATCAGGGCAGTTTTCCTTAATAATTTCTTGAAAGAGTATGTCTAGGCTCTTTTTGTGATCATGGCTTTGAGGCAGTCCAATAATCTTTAAATTATCTCTCCTAGATCTATTTTTTCCAGTTAGTAGTTTTTCCAACAAGATATTTCACATTATCTTCTATTTTTTCATTCCTTCGTTTCTATTTTATACTTTCTTGATTTCTCATAAAGTCATTAGCTTCTATTGTCTCCATTCTAATTTTTAAAGAATTATTTTCTTCAGTGAGCTTTTGGACCTTCTTTTCCATTTGGCCAATTCTACTTTTCAGGGTATTGTCCTCCTCATTGACTTTTTGGACTACTTTTGCCATTTGAGTTAGTCTTTTTTTTAAAAAAAAACTATTTATTTTTAGATTTCAATATTCATTTCCACAAGATTTTGAATTACAAATTTTCTCCCTGTCTTTCTCCTACCCCCCACCTCAAGATAGCAAGCCTCCTGAATACCCCTTGCCACAATCTGTACTCTCTCATATCCTCCTCTATACCCCCCTAACTTTCTAGTAGGGCAAGGTGGGTTTCTATACTCCAGTGCCTGTATATCTTATTTCCCATATTATTAGAAAAAAAATTTTAATATTTGTTTTCAAAACTTTGATTTCCAGATTCTTTCCCTTCTTCCCTCCTCACCCACCCCCAATGGGAAGATAAGCAATTCAATATAGGTTGTACATGTGTAGGTATGCAAAACACTTCCATAGTAGTAGTAGTAGTATGTAGTAGTAGACTAACTATATTTCCCTCCATCCTATCCTGCCCCCCAACTTATTCTATTTTCTACTTTGACCCTGTCCCTTTTCAAAACAGTTTCCATCCAACTACCCTCTCCCCCAATCTGCCCCCCCTTCCATCATTCTCCCTCTTATCTGCTTCCCCCCTACTTTCCTGTAGGCTAAGATACCCAGTTAAGTGTATATGGTATTCTCTCCTTAAGCCAAATTCAA
>CM053584.1:189133801-189158896 GCA_028627135.1 Pseudochirops cupreus | reverse complement strand
AAAAAATTTTTTTTAAAGTATAAAAAAAAAAAGTGCCAGGTACAAGGTGCTGCTGGAGCTGTGTCTTGAAGAGAAGAATTCTGTGTGTAGAGGGAAGAGATCCTGGCATGGAACAGAGAAGGTCATTGTGCATGGAATATAGAAATAAAAGTCCAGTAAACAGAGATACCAGACTAAATCTTGGGTTAAGAAATTGGGCCTGAAAGTACAGGGTGATGGGCCATTTGTATAGAGATTATAGAAGAAGTCATAAAACTGAATGACTTTTTCCCTAAGGAATAGGGAAGAATTGGGTGTTCTTATATTGCTGAGGGGTTAATCAGTCTCATGTCTCCTCTAGGGAAAGTTGGAGAAATCACTGGAGCACCTGAAGAAGCAAATGGGAGAAGCTCTGCAGTTTCAGACACAGGGAGAGGAGACCTGTATTATTTGGCAGGCAAGTGACTGGAGCTGCAATGGGATATTTCCTACTACCTTGTTGTGAGTGACTAGAAGGGAAGGGAGAATGAGAGATGATAAGAGTAGCCAGGCTGGCCAGGGAATCCCCATGCACATATGCTGGAGTCTGTGCCTTTGAGGCACTTGCTTAAGTAGAACAACAAATGGAAATACACAGGGGAAGAGGGAGAAATGCAGTGGTCACTTAGGTCAGAATTTCCCTCTCCCCGTCTTGATCTACAGAAAATGGTGGAGAGTCAGAAACAGAATGTTACTGCTGAGTTTGATAAGCTTCGACGATTCCTGGCTGAGGAGGAACAGAGGCTTCTGCAGAAACTGGAGGAGGAAGAGAGTGAGACTCTGCCTAGGCTCAGGGAGAACAAGGCTAAGCTGATTCAACAGAGCCGTTCCTTGGAAGAGCTGATCACAGAGCTAGAGGAAAGATGCCAGCGTCCTGCCTTGGGCTTGTTGCAAGTGAGTCTTAGTACCTTTTAATTTTAGAGATGGAAGAGAGCCTGAATTAAATGGATTGTTGGTCTCCTGTACTTAGAACAGGTATCTTTATTTAGGTCCCTCTTTTAGACAACCTGTTCTCTTTCCCTTTATTATCTCTACCTATCACCAACCTTGTTTGGCTGCTTATTATTTTGATTGGGAACAGTACTCCTGTGAGAAGTGGGGGTAGGGAAAGAAGAGGCATGAAAAAAAGGCTGAAGATTGTGGTATCTGGGGATGGATTTCAAGAAGTTTAGCTAGAAGAGGAGACTGAGAAAAGGGAAAAGAAATTATAGTTACTGAGCCCTCTCCCAAATACACATCATATTCTTTAGATACCTAGTTTCTCGCACATAATAAGTGCTTAATAAATGTTTGTGGAATTGAATTTCTTGCTCAACCCCAGTTCCTTAAAAAGAGATTCCCAAATGCTAAGAAGATAAAGATGTGCAGAGGTAGAAATCTCTGTATTAATCCAATTTTTTTGTATTCTCTTCTTCCTAACCTGGTTGTCTCAACACGTAGTATGGAGGTGACTGTATAAGTCTGGCCAGTATACACAGTTTAGAACTTGTTATTTGAGAATCTGCCCTAGAAGATGAGGACATAAGAGGAATGAGAAAGTCATTCCTACCTATCTCTACAGTGCATAGACATTAGCAAGTATTCTAAACTGGGTGTGTGTCAGGGCAGTCCATTGTATTGGAAAATGTAAAAAGATAACTCCTTTCTCTTTGTTTCTTGCCCTGCCTGGGGATTATTAGTTCCTAAAAGGTCCACTAAATCAGTGATCTCATTGATAATGGGAGCTTCTTCCAAAGGTGCAGATCACAACCCAACCATACCTTATCCTGTGTTACTCCTATCCATGTCCTTCGTAAGTCTTCCACAAAGGATAACCTCAGTGTCCTGGTGGGGGGACCTCCTCTAGAAAGGCCCCAGTGAACACAAAGACTGACTCTTGGCTTGCTATCTCATATATGCTAGATGACCAGCCCAGCTCCTTTTCCAGGAATGACCTTCTCTTTTTCTGTGTACCTCTTCATCGATAATATTTTATTGTGTCCTCACTCCAACTTTATACCTCACCATTGCCCTTCAGGCGCAACTTTAATTCTTTTGAAGCTATAGTGGTCTGTGACTAACAGCTATATAGCATCACTAAAATTTCGAAGACAGACATTTAATAGTATGGATGTTTGCTTCAGAGAAATGTTTAGTTACTGAAAACACAGCTCAGCTTCCCAAAGGCAATCCTATCAATAAGTCAGAAAGTATTTATTAAATGCCTGCTATCTGTCAGGCATTGTGTGAAGCCAAGGGATACAAAAACAAAAATGAAGCAGTCCCTGCTCTCAAGGGGTGTGTGTGTGTGTGTGTGTGTGTGTGTGTGTGTGTGTGTGTGTGTGTGTGTTGAACAGAATAAATACAAGGTACTTCATGGAGGGTTTTGTCCTGTGCTTTTCTTCTTTATACTTCTTCACATCTCATTAACTCTTATGGATTTTTGATCTCTATGCTAATGATTCTCAAATCTCCCTATCCTGCCTCAGTCTCTCTGCTGACCTCCAATTAGTAGAATTCATTGTCTTTTTCCCTACACTCTGCCCCTCCACCCCGTCTGACTTTCCCTATTACTGTAGGAGGACACAACCATCCTCCTAATCTCTTAGGTTTGAAACCTAAGCATCATCCTGACTCTTCACTACTTCTTTCCCTCCTTATATCCAGTCAGTTGCTAACGCCTATAAATTTCATTTTTGCAATATCTCTCCAATAAACCCCTTTCTCTCCTCCTATTATTACTCCGTTGCAGACCTAATGGTGGGTCTGCCTGTCTCAAGTCTCTCCATTCTAATCCATCCTCCATTCAGCTGCTAAACTGATTTTCCTAAAATCTGACCATGTTACCTCCCTCTCTCCTACTCAGTAAGCTCTAGTGACTTCCTGTTGCCTCCAAGATCAAATATAAAATCCTCTAGCTTTTTAAGCCCTGCGTAGCCTAACTCCTTCATACCTTTCCAGTCTTCTTACCACCTAGATTCAGTGACACTGGCTTCCTTGCTGTTCCACCAGCAAGACACTATCTCTCTGCTTTGGAATTTTCTCTGGCTCTACCCCCATGCCAGGAACGCTCTCCCTTCCCCTCTCCACCTACTGGCCTCCCTGACTTCCTCTAAGATCCATCTAAAATCCTGTCTTCTATAGGAAACCTTTCTCAACTCAGGCTCTTAGTGGGGTTCTTCTTAATTATTTCCTGTCTATCTTGCATATAACTTGTTTATACCTATTTGTTTGAATATATTTGTTTGCTTATTTTCTCCATTAGATTGTGAGCTCCTTGAGGGCAGGGACTGTCTTTTGCTTCTTTTTGTATCCCCAGTGATTAGCACAGTGCCAGGCACATAATGGGAGCTTAAAATATGTTTATTAACTGACTGGAGGGGAAAAGAAATCATACTAGCAGCTTGTGGTTATTGGGGTGGGATTTATAAAGGTTTCACATAGAAGCTTGAAACCTAAGATGCTTGATATGAGTTTTGAAAGAATTTTAAGAATTGGAGGTGAGGGAGGGAGTTAATTCCAGACATAGCAGTCTGCTTGTACAAAGGCATACATAGAAGATGGAATGTTATATGTGAGGCACATCAAGAAAGCCTGTTTGGCTAGAGTGCAGGAAGGAGAGTAGTGTGTAATAATGCTGGAAAGGTAGGTTGGAACCAGGTTGTGAAGGGCTTTAAAGGGCTAATGAGTTCATATTTGATCCTTAAGGCAATAAGGAGTTCCTGGAGTATTTTTGTGTAGGAGAGTGACATGACTTACTCTTTAGAGTGAAATCAATTTGTCAGCTTTTTAGAGAATGGAATAAAGAGCGCTAAAGGAGCCACATTTGAGTCAAAGATATCAATTACAAGGCTCTTGGAATATTTCAGGTGAGATGTGATAGGGGGCCAAAGTTGGGTTCTGGCCAAGTAAGTAGAGAGAAGGGGACAGATAAGGGAGATGTAAAGGTGGAACAGAGTGGCAAGATTGGGTATGTAGAGTTGAGGGAAAGAGAAGAATTGAGGTTAATGCCAAGGTTGAAAATTTGACTGATTAGGAAAAGTAGTGGCCTTGATAGAAATAGAGAAGTTTGGTAGAAGGGAAAGATACAAAGTACTCTTTTGCAGATAGTTTGAGATGTCTCTGGGAGATTCTGTTTATAGTATCCAATAGGTTATATTTAAAATTCTAGGGCTAGGTCTGGGAATCACCTTCATAGAGGTAACAGTTAAATCCATGGGTATTAATGAGGTCAAGTGAGAATGTATCTAGAGAGAAGAGGGCCTAGGATAGAAACTTAGGACATACCCACAGTTAGAAGGTGTGATGATCTAGCAAAGGAAACTGAGAAGGAACAGACTAGTAGGAGGAGAACCAGTAGAGAGCAGTGTCATGAGAGCCCAGAAGGGAGAGAATAACCAGGAGGGAATTGACAGTCTACATTTTAAATGCTTTAGAAAAGACTAGAAATAAGATCATCAGATTTGACAGCTAAGAAATTATTGGTAACTTTGGACAGAACAGTTTCAGTTGGGTAATAAGGTCAGAAATCAGATTGCAAAAGGTTGAGGAGTGTCTTAGAGAGGAATATTAGAGACATTTCTCTCCTGCCTGCTCTTCTACTCTAGTTCAGTTCTGGGCTCATTAAACTCATATAAAAGTGGAGGTGGGTGGGAGATGCAAAGGCATTTGTGGAGATAGTGTCTTAAAAGTCCAGTCCACCAAGGTGGAAAAAAAGATTCGCCCCCAAATAATTAGAGGAATTTTAAAAATTAGCTTTTGGCTTTTTGCTGTTCTTATGTCTCTAAGGAATTAGATTATAGACAAAGTTAATTAGCCTCTGATGGACTAGTGAGAATAGTGGGAGCTCCTCTCCTCACTGCTCACTGTTGACTTTCTTTTCTTTCCATAGGATGTCAGAGAAGTACTGCATAGGTATGTGGTGTCTTTTGCCTTAGAAGGGTGGATGGGTGGCGGGAGAGTGGGAGAATGCTCATTGGCTGAGCCAGGTGGGACCTGTGCTCACCCTAGGAGTCAGGATGTGAAGTTGCAACTGCCAGAGGTCGTTTCCATGGAGCTGAGGACTGTATGCAGGGTTCCTGGGCTGGTAGAGATGCTGAGGAGATTCAGAGGTAAGTGGGACACTGAATTGACTAGATGTTTTTAACTAAGCTATTTTAACCCGTAAACACACACATTTCCTTGAATCTAACAGAAGTATGTGGAAAGAAGAGATTGATTTCCATTAGGCTCAAGGTTATTTCCTGATTTCTTTCTGGTCTATTTATCCTCATATTTCTACTGATCCTGTGTAGAACATCCTCTGGGCATGAGTACAGATTCGTCTGCTAGGCTACCAGTGAAAAAGCATAGGCAGGTGACTTACCTCTTCAGTTTTGTACATCTTTAATTCAGCAGATATTTTTTAAGCCCCTGCTTTGTGGGTATTATGCTAGGCACTGGGGTGGGCAAAATACAAAGAAGCATATGAGAGCGTATAACCCTTCCTATGGAGCTTAGAGTTTAGGAGTAGAGAGAAGACCTGCACTCACTGGAATTTAAAGCTTTCACAAGAAAGTCTAGTGAATGTTAGGGCAAGAGTGGGAGAGATTACTTGTTTCTTGTTTTTCCATAATCCTGGAAATTTGCCTCATATCCATGTGCTGAATTTCTGCCCATCTTTTAAAGCCCAACTCTCCAATGCCATTATTCTATAGAAGGCTTTCTTGATCTTTCAAGTCAGTGATGACCTTTCTACCTTCAGAGTTCACAAAGTACTTGTGTTGTACCTTTCTAATACACTGGTATGTTATTTTTGTATTATCATTGTATTGTCATTATATATTATATTCTTCTGTAAGTTTAATAAGGGCAGGAACTATGTCTTAGCCAAACTTTATATATATCAGTACCTAGCACATTAATAGGTATACAGTAGTACATTAACTAATTTTGTCTTAATAGGGGCAGACATGTTTAATCTTTATTCCACAGTGCACTTTCTGGTTAGAGAGATTGGGAGGGAATGCTTTGGAGAAGAATTGACTTTCATTCTGAGTCTTAAGGATTGAGCTGGTGAGGAAGTCAGTTTCAGGTGGAAGCAGCAAGGTGAGCAAGGGCACACAGAGTTAAGATACTTCAAGGCATATTTTGGATACAAATATAACATGAAAGAGAGTAGTGGAAGATCAGTCAATCAATGAACAGTTATTATAAGCAATTTGTACATGCTAGGCACAGTGCTAGCACTGGGATACAAAAACACAAAGAGACTGCCCCTGCCCTCAAGAAGTTTACATTCTAACAAAAGACAACATAGATAGAGTTATGATCATGGAAGGGAATTTTATTCAGAACAGTTATAGGATGGTGGGTTGATATATATAAATAACAATCAATCATGCCCTTTCTAGAAATTCTATAGATTTGGTTACTCTATTGCTTGTTCTCAGAACATGAATAGAAAAGGGCAAAAAGGGGGATTATGCACCCTGTGGCAGGTGGATGATGGAATATGGCCTAGATGAACAGGTATATAAGATGTGAAGGTGGAGCATTGTCTAAATTCTTGGGTCATCTAGATATGATCAGCTAAGTAACACTTAGTTTAAATTTACTTAGAACAAAAGTTTATACTTTTACTTGGTAGTAATGAGATTTTTGGACAAGGTAGTGACCTGATTGTGAGCTATACTTTAGGAAGGTTAATCTAGCAGTAATTTGTAGGGTGATTGCTTGTAGGAAGAAAGACCATTGTTAGGTTATTTGTCCTTAAGTTGTGGCTTTTTATCTTGAGTCCTAAGGTGAGCAGAAGACCCAAACTTATTAGAGTGATGGAAATGGTAGAAAGGATGTGCCTTAGTCGCTGGATATAGGAGTAGGTTTAGGGGAGTGATTGTAAGGTCAATTTTGGATGTGTTGAATTTGATTTGTTGATCCAGGTAGAAATGTTCAGGAGAGAAGATTGGTGGTCGTCAATTTAGATGTGATGTTTGAAGCAATTGAAATGACTGATAACAAGCAAAAGGGGTGAAAATAGATTTAAGAATAGAATAACTGGAAATTTCATCATTTAGTGTTTAGGAAAATGAGTTAGTGAAAAAGAGACACAGGGGTCAGAGAAAAGAACTCAATAATGTCAAATGAAACAGAGTAGATGAGAAAATAGCCATTGGATTTGGGAATTGGGAGGTCAAGGAGTTTGAGAAAAGGGAATGGTGACAGAAACAAGATTAAAATTGCTTGGGAAATGAATCTGTGGGGAGAAAGTAGAGAAAATGAGAAGATCATTCCTAAGAAGTTAGGCAGTAGAAGGCAAATGGGAGGGGAAAAGAGTAAAGATAAGAGTAGCAAGATGGAGGGGTTTTTTAGGCTTTCAAGAATTGAAAATTCGGGGTGGCTAGGTGGCGCAGTGAATAGAGCACCAGCCCTGGAGTCAGGAGGACCTGAAGCAGATGTTTAGGAAGGAAGAGAAGTGATAGGTGGAAGAATTGGTTGATGGCTTTTAGATGGAAGGAGAGAAGAATGCTGAGTCATATGCCATGATCCATTCCCTTCTTTAGGGATCTGTTTGATCACATAACTGGGAGAAAATGAGAGCAAGATAGATTGACCAACAGCTGAGGAAGAAAGTAAGGAACAGAACTAGTTTAAAATTATCTAGAGGCAAATACAGGGTGGAGATAATCAAAGATTCTAAAGACACTTGCGGTTCATCTCCAGTCCTACAATCTTTCCTTGGTTTATGTACCTTTTAGCAGTCCTAGTTCTGTGTGGTTTCACCCCCACAGTGGAGAACTCCAGAAGCCATTTTTCAGTAACATCTTACACCCAGCAGATGGGCCTAAGGTAAAGAAAGCATTGAAGAAATGGAAGAAAAATAAAATTTGAATTATTTAATCTGGGGAGAAATGGCTTCAGAGGCTTTTTCTTGGATATGTAATTTTCAGTGTGGGCATTCCTTCCAACAATGTAAATTATAATTACTCTACAACTTAATCTTTGTTTTTATCAGTTGCAGTGGCTGAAAAAAAATCACTTAATTGAATATAGTTGAACTTTTTGATTATTCCTGGGTTACATGTAAAATAAGATTGGATTCCTTTGAACTCTAAAATTATGTTTTTCTAATCACTGAATGTCTAGTAGTTAAGTACCTAGTTCAGTGTGTCTCCACCCTCAACTGCTGCTCTTTTGAGACTGAATTTAGTATATCATTGCTTGTTGTAAAGCCAAGCATGTGCAGCTTTCCAGAGGACTGCTGCTGTGAACAGCTTCAAGGTTCTGATTACATAGTATAGTGAAGTCTCTATTCAGTAATAAACTAAGACAAAACATGGACAGAAACCAAAGTACAGCTTTCACAATGTTATAACATAGGAACTTATGACTAAAGTGGCCACATAGTTTTAAACAAAAGATATCGTTCAGTAAGTCCTCAACTCAGTCATCCTTAAGGAGTAGGCCTCCTAAAGGGACACAAAATACAAAGGTCAAAGTTCTCCTCCCCTATGTTACTGTCAATCATAATCATCTCAGACAGCATTAAGTACCCAAGAAGAGGACTTTTCATCTTGACTTGAGGCTGGCTCTCAGCTTCCATAGTTCCTCTTCCATGGTCCCAGCTCCTGCCTGAATCTACCCAATTGTCAACCTGGATTCAAAGGCAGGCAGCTCTAGCTCTTAGTCCAGTTCCTGTTCCATATGGAAGCTCACAGTGTCCAGTCCACTTCAAGTTCCTGTTTCTGGGAAGACAAAGCTTAACAGAGCCAAAACAACATTCATCCACATTGCTGGCACCATCATCAATTCACTGTCTGCCTGTGAAATCAACACAGACCCACAAACAAGGTCCAAGAGGTCAACACAAATCATCCGCAAATCCCCAGGACCTCCAAAACGTTCTTCCAGGACTTCTGTAAACAGACAATCAGAAAATCCTCTTTTAGGGCTTCCAGTAAGGTCCCAAGGTTTCTGTAGAAAGTATCACTTACAAACATCAGAATAGACGGAGTGCCGAGATACCACAAGTTTTCTCCTTCTCAATTCTGCCACCACAAGAGTTCTCTTCTCAGTTCTTCTCAGTTTTGCTCTCTCCCAGCCTGAGCTTCTCCTTATATATGGTCATTAGCTCTTCCCAACAGGTGTTCACAAGTTCTGTTTCTTAACAAAGACTTGATGTAATCATGGGCAAGGCTTAAAAGAAACTTAAACTGAAACAAGGTATTAAATAATTAAATAGCTGAAACTGGGTGTTAACTACTTCTTTGCTTGCCATTACACTTGTCCGCTCAAACACAAGTGGTCTCCAAGTTCATTAAGCTTCTTAGTTCTTTTTGGTATTGCTTTTTTGGTGGAGCATTGATTTTGTCAGTACGGACACTTTTTAGTTTTATGTAATCAAACCTGTTTTATCTTTTGTGATCCTCTTTATCCCTTGCTCAGTCATTATCCATGTGTTCCAAAGGTAATCCCTTGCTTTTCTAATTTTTTTTAAGGTAACACATATTTTTGTATTAATCTGTCCCCCACTTATGTCATCCTCATTGAGAAATTAGAAAAAACAAACAAATCTTTCAGTGAATATCTGTATAAAATTCCTACATAGATTATGTTGGCAAATGCATTTATCTTTCTTGATTTTAAGTTCACTGCTTTCTCGGGAAGTGAGTGGTGTGTTTCATCTTTATTCTTTCGGAGGCAGGATTTATTATTTTATTGATCAGAGTTGTAAAGTCTTTTAGAGTTGTCTTATAATGTTATTATTGTATAAATTGTTTTCCTAGTACTTTTCATTTTGCTTTGTATCAGTTCATAGAAGTCTTTCCAGTTTTTGCCAAAATTGCCCTTTTCATAATTTCTTATGTTCACCTACCACAATTTGTTTAGCTGTTCTACATTAAAATACCCCCTTCTTTTCCAATTCTTTAGATACTATGAAAAAGCTGCAATAAATATTTTTGTACATATGAGTACTTTTCTTTCTTTGATTTCTTGGGTTCTAGGAATAGTAGTGATATAACTGAATCAAAAGGTATGCATAGTTTGGTAATTTTCTGGGTACAGATCCAAATTGTTTTCAAGAATGACTGGAATGGACTTCACAGCTCTACCAGGCAGTGTATGCATATGCCTGTTTTCCCACATCTGGACATTTGTCATTTTTTTCTTTTGTCATCTTTGCTAGTTATGTGTTAACTGGGTCTAGGGACAAATTCGTTATATTTTTAGTCAGAACCTTAGTGGCAATACTTTTATTCTTCCTTAATTGACTTTTCTGTGACATTTCACACATTCCAAACTTTTGCTTCCCAAGCTCCTTGCAGCATTCCTCCTACCTCCTTCTTTTCCCCTACTCTACGCCTCAAAAGCTTTCCACATCATTCCCTATTTTACCCTTGTTCTTGTCTATAATATGGAAAAAGGGGCCATTCTCCTTGTTGAGTTAACCACTCTACTATATGATTGATCTGATCAGATCATAGATATAGAGTCAGAATGGACCTTAGAAGTCATTTAGGCTAACTCTTTTTAGAGATGTGGAACTGAGGCCCAGAGAGGTTAAGAAGTTTGCTCAGGTGCACACAGTAAGTGGTAGAACTAATATTGAATACAAGTCCTGTGATTTCAAAATGAGCATGCCTTCTATTAGGCCTCACTGCCTTCCTATCTTCTTGCCTTTCATTTACTTGAGGATCATCCCCTCTTCTCATCTCATCTTCATTCTCTCTTTTTCCATGAGCTCCTTGCCCTTTCTCCACAAAAATCCAGATCGCCTTTCTTCCCCATCCTTAAAAAGCCTCACTTCACCCTGACTTCTGATCCACAATTTAACTGAAACTTCTATCTCTGAGGTTAATAACAGTCTCTTAGCTTCTAAATCTCATGGCCTTTTGTTTCAGTGAGTTGTGGAACAACAAATATGAATTTTGCATAGTCAGTAGTCAAACAGCACCTATTATATGCCCGGCACTGTGCCAAGTGCTGGGGATATAAATGCAAAGACAGTCTCTGCCCTTTAAGGACCTTACAATCTAACTGGGGAATATAAAATACAAAAGAAAACTGAAGTTAGTGAGAGAAGCTCCGAAGTAGCTCAGTCAGGTGAGAAATGAGTAAATGCCTGACCTAGACAATCTTCTTAAATGATGGTTTGAAGTTCATGCCCCCACCCTCTAATCAGGGGCAGTGATGAGGTGGCACACTAAGGCTGATGAGATGTTACAGGCTGAGAAGTCTCAATGTCTTGCAGTCAGATGAGACATTTTGTTACAATGTTGGTTAGTTTTTGCTTAACTGTTTTTCTTCCAAGAAGGATTCAGTGTTGGAGAGATATGTCAGGAAATAACTATGATTTTAAAAACAACCACCAAGAGCCTTAAAATCAAACTTTTTTTAAAAAGCCCTTTTAGGGACCTTAGGATAAAGTAAAAATCTCAGTCTAACATTTAAAGCCTTCCACAAACTGTGTTACACTCATCTTTTCAGTCTTAATCTATTATTATCTCTCTTCTTCTTTGTGCTTTAGCCATAAAACAAGAAATCTAATAGTGTTTTCTGGAACTCTGTATTTTCATGTCTCTCTTATGTGAAGTTACTCCCTCTACATCCCAAGATTCCTTTAGGGCTCAGTTCAAGTACCGTCTTATACTTGAAGCTTTTCCTGATTCCTTCAGTTGTTACTGTTTCCTCTTTCATCAGTTTATCTTGTATTAATTCATCTGTGTAGATAGTAAGCACCATGAGGGCAGAAACTAGTTCATTTTTGTCTTTTTATCTCCAGTGCCTAACACAGTGCCTTCCCTCTCTATTAGTTTGTTGAATTAAGTTTTGAGGAGATAATCTGGAAGGACCATGATGTCCCATAAGACTTGAGTTTGAGTCTTAGTTCTGCCTATGAATGGAGATCATAATATCTACTCTCCCCCTTATAAAATGAGGATTATAATACCTGGTCTTTTCCATACCTCATAGGGTTGTTATGAGGAAGGAGCATTATA
Organism: Pseudochirops cupreus; assembly: GCA_028627135.1. Classification (NCBI taxonomy): domain Eukaryota; kingdom Metazoa; phylum Chordata; class Mammalia; order Diprotodontia; family Pseudocheiridae; genus Pseudochirops; species Pseudochirops cupreus. The sequence continues at coordinate 189,146,921 of CM053584.1, read as the reverse complement.
ATAGTAATATCATCATTATTACTATCTTTTGATGCCCAGTAAAAGCAGAATATTGCTGATTTGGATTCACTTACAGCCTAACTCATTTTAGCCTTTCTTATATTCTAAGACCTTAGAATGGCTCTTGCCTTCTCTCTACAGGAGATGTGACTCTGGATCCAGATACAGCAAATCCTGAACTGGTTCTCTCTGAAGATGGGAGAAGTGTGCGACGGGGGGGAGTACGGCAAGCATTGCCTGACAGCCAGGAGAGATTTGATCCTGGTCCTTGTGTGCTTGGTCGTGAAAGCTTCACTTCTGGGAGACACTATTGGGAAGTGGAGGTTGGGGAGAGGGTTAATTGGGCTCTGGGAGTTTGTAAAGAAAATGTGAACAGAAAGGAGACAGGGGAATTGTCTGCTGGTAATGGATTCTGGATCCTGGTGTTCTTTGGAAACTATTACTATTCTCCTGACCAGACCTTCATTCCACTTAGAGAGGCTCCCCGGCGAGTGGGGGTTTTTCTGGATCATGAGGCTGGACATATCTCATTTTATAGTGTAACTGATGGATCCCTCTTATTCATGTTTTCCCAGGTAACCTTCTCTGGGACACTCAGACCCCTATTCTCCCCCTTATCCTGTAGCCCAATTCCTATGACTATCTGCCGGGTAATAGGAGGACCTGAGGAATCTTTTACCTCCTGATTCCTCTCATATTTTGGCCCAACCCATCTTTTGTGATCAGGAAGTCATAAGTTACCCAGGTACCTTACAGTCAGTCCCAGAGCAACTCCTTTCCATTTGTCTTAGCAATTCAAAGGGATGTGGAGATTATAAAGAAAGAGATCTTTTTTATTTTTAGCTCATCAATATGGACTCTATACCACTGAGATAAATAGTTTGGTGCTAAAACGTTAAGTGTTCCAAATTTGTATGCACCCTACCCAAATCATTCGTTTCCCTCAACAATGTCCCAAGTGGTATGAGGGAAAGATTTTTGAGCTGAGTCATGCAATCAGTATTCTAATCCTGACTTTATTACAAGGTAGCTGTGTGATCCTGGGACAAATGATTAATGTCTGGATCTTGTGGTAAAACACGTAGACCAGATAATGTTTGACATCCTCAGTGTCTTTGTAATGTTATCATTTTTACACCAAATGTCAAAAACTATCTTTAGATGCAGAGAAATCTTGAAGGTTTTTTTATGAGCATCAGTGTGATTGGGGCCTGGGCTACTGAAATGTTCTTTGGGTACAGTGTTGCTACAGAATTCTGGGTGTCCTTGATTTTTACCAAACCAGACCTGCTTGTGGAGAAAAGTCATGGCACCTAACTGTATATAGAATATAAACCTAGAGATTAAGTGTAAGCTGCTCTCTGAGTTAACTCTCTGGCAAATCACTTAACCTCCTGGTACTCAGTTTCCTCACATATAAGATAGAAGCATTAGATTACTTCAAAGGGGAAAAGGGTTTTAGAAGCCATTTATCCCGAATAACCAAGATAGGATATAAGGCCAAAGGAATCTTCAGTAAAGATAATGGCTCTATAGCCATTATCTTTTTATCTGTGTACTATATAAAAGACATTTATATGGTGAATAAGCATTTATATAATGGTTACCATGTGCCACTATAACACTTGCCAATTATTATCTCATTTGGTCCTCACAACAATCTTGTGATGTAAATGTTATCCCCATTTTACATTTCAGGAAACTGAGGCAGCTAATAAGGCTGGATTTGAACTTAAGTATTCTGACTTTTAGCCCTGCACTCTGTCTACTGTGCCACCCGCCTGCTTGCATTATTGCATTTGTTTCTCACAACCCTTGAAGCAGGTACTGTAAAAAGTAAGGATTCTATCTCAGACTTGCTTAAGGTGTCAAGCTAGTTAACGCCAGAACTGGAACTTAACCAAGGTTATCTGAATAAAAACACTGTTCTTTTGACTCCATCATGTCTAAAGAGACACTCTGTAGTTTAGAAAGATGTGTTAAGATAGACGTCCCCCAGAGTATGCATAGGTTGAACACAGCCTTGGTCACCAAATTCTGGCATATCATAGAAGGGACACTCCTTGAAGTGTTTATTTGGTACATTCAGGCATCTGAGACTGAATTTAACATCAGGTATTCCTGACTCCAGGTCTGGCACTTTACCCACTGTACCACCCAGCTGCCCACTCTAAGAGGTAGTGCAGACTAAAAGTAAAAATATACATGGGAAAACAGTATTTTAGTTTAGAACCCAGATAGGCTGCAAAGGGGAACTAGGTTATTTAGTACATGTGGCTAAATTTTGAGATTGACATCAAGAATTGGCCTTTCCCAATCTTTGAATCATCAGTGATAATTCTGAGTTGGATGGACCAGGGATCTAACATAGGATAGATCATAAGATTACAAAGTGAGAGCTGCAACTTAGAGTCAGACATTTAGTTCAATCTCATTTTGCAAATAAAGCAACTGAGCTTCAGGCATTAAGTTACATGCCCGAGGGGAACAAGTAGTAAAATGGGGATGTGAACCAGAACTTTTGACTTGAAATCTAGGACTTTACACTGTGCCACACATTTTTAGAACTTAAAGCAGTCATTCAGTTCACTAGGCTAGGCAATGGCCATGCATATGAAATTGGTCTGAACCTCTGATCTTTTGTGATATCCATTGTAAAACTATGGCAAAGATGGTGATGAATGTAGATTGAAATACACATAGGACCTGTTGTCCAGAGAACCAGTTTCAAGTCCCAGTTCTGCCACTAATTGAGTGATCTTAGATCATTTCACTTCTCTGGCCTCAGTTTCCTCAATTCTAAGTGAGAGAGTTGGACTCATCAGTATTTGCTCCTTCAGTCTGTGCCATGGACTGGTAAAATACCTAATTCTCTATTGCACATTCAAAATTATAGAGATGTACAACATGTATTTCAAGGTTCTGTCCTTGAAAGAGAGGTTAGAATGATTTATTCATTGTGGTCCATCCTTATATCTTTTAACTTGGTAGGTTGTTGAACTTGTGTAGTTTTAAAAAAAAAGTTTATATAGTGCCTTAAAAACTATAATTGGTCAAATAGAAAAGAAAGTACAAAAGCTAATTGAGGAAAACAATACATTAAAAGTTAGAATTGGGCAAGTGGAAGCTAATGATTCTATGAAACTTAAAGAATCAATCAAACAAATTCAGAAGAATGAAAAAATAGAAGATATAAAATACCTCATGGAGAGAACGACCAGCATGCAGGAGAGAGAATGTCAGAATCATTGGGCTATCTGAAAGCCATAATCAAAAGGAGGACCTGGACAGCATCTTTCAGGAAATTATCAAGGAAAACTTCCCTGATATCCTGGAACCAGAGGGCAAAATAGGCATTGTAAGAATCTACCAATCACCTCAGGAAAGACATCTCAAAATAAAAACTCCAAGGAACATTATAGCCAAATTTCAGAACCGTTAGGTCAAGGAAAAAATACTGCAAGTGGCGGGGGGAAAAAAAATCAAATATCGGGGAACCATAATCAGAATTACATAGAACTTAGCAGCTGCAAAATTGAAAGATTGGAGGTCATGGAACATATTCTGGAAGGCAAAGGAGCTAGGGCTACAACCAAGAATCACCTACCTAGCAAAATTAAGCATAATACATCAAGGGAAAAAATGGTCGTTTGATGAAAGATTTCAAGCTTTCATAAAGAGAAGAACAAAATTAAACTAAAAATTTGATTTCTAATATCAAGACCCAAAAGATGCATAAACAGGTGAAAAGAGATTAAGTACAGCTTAACTATGTATGTCCCTACATGGGAAGATACTTGTAATTCTAAAAATTGTGCCACTAATAGTATAGCTACTCTAGAAGGAGTATGCATAGAGGGTAAAGGTATTAGATGAATTCACGGGAATGACAAAAAATTAAAGGATGAGAAAGGAGTATACTAGGTGCAGAAGGAAGGGAGCAGTGGAATGGGATAAATTTTTTCACATCAAGAGGCACAAAGGATAAGAGTGGAAGGGAAGTTGGGAGGGTGGGTGATGGGCATCACTTGATCTTATCACTATTGGCTCAAAGGGGGATTAACACACAATCAGTTGAATATAGAAATCTATGTTAGCTGACAGAAAAGTAGGGGAAGATATACAAGTAAAGGTGAGGGAGGATGGGGACCAACAGAAGGGAAGGCAGGTAGGAGGAGGTGGTAAATGGAAGCAAAATACTGATGGGAGAGAAAGGGTGAAAGGAGAGGAGAAGCAGGAGGAGAAATAGGATGACGGAAAATACAAAGTAATCATAACTGAGTGTGAGTGGGATGAACTATAAAACAAGCAGATATTGGGGGGAGTGAAAACCAGAATCTTAGAATATGATGTTTACAAGGAACATGCTTGAAGCAAAGAAAGGCAGTACAGGTAAAGGGCTGGAGCAGAATCTATTAGGCTTTTGCTGAAGTAAAAAAATCATGGGTAGCGCTTCTGATCTTAGACAAAGTAAAAGCAAAAATAGACCTAATTAAACGAGATAAGGAAGGGAGCTACATTTACCATGAACGATGAAGCAATATCATTACTAAAATGTACCAAGTGGTATAGTATCCAAATTCTTAATTTAAAAAAATTTTTTTTGGTCTTTTTGGAGGGGGGAAGGCAGGGCAATTGGGGTTAAGTGACTTGCTCCACATCACACAGTTAAGTGTCTGAGGCTGGATGTGAACTCAGGTCCTCCTGAGTCCAGGATAGGTACTCTTCTCACTGTACCATTTAGCTGCTCCAAGCATCCAAATTCTTAAAGAAGTTAAGTGAACTACAGGTATTATGAAATGTAAAATAGGTCATTTTGATTATATTAAAATGAAAAGCTTTTGTATAAACCAAACCAATGAAACCAAGATTTGAAGGAAAGCAGAAAGCTGGGAAACAATCTTTATAGCAAATGTCTCTGATAAAGGCCTCATTTCTGACATTTTTAAGAATACAAGACATTCCCCAGTTGAAAAATGGTAAAAGGATATGAACAGGAAGTTTTCAGGTGAAATCAATGCTATCTATAGGCAAGTGCTCTAAATCACTTTTGTTTAGAGAAATTAAAACCACTTCATGCCTATCAGATTGGCTAATATTACATAAAAGGAAAATGATAAATGTTGAAGAGGATGTGGGAAAATTGGGACACTAATACATTGTTGATGGAGTAGTGAACTGATTCAACCACTCTGGAGATTAATTTGGAACAAACTTGCATACCTTTTGATCCAGTATTATTACTACTACTAGGTCTGTATCCCAAAGACATCATTAAATAAAGGGGAAAGGACCTACATGTATAAACATTTATGGTAGTCCATTTCATGATGTCAAAAAAAAAAAAAGATTGAGGGAATGCCTGTCAATTGCAATGTCTAAACAAATGGAATGGAATGCTACTGTGCAATAAGAAATAATGGGCAGGGACATTTCAGAAAAACTTGGAAAGACATGAACTGATGCAAGGTGAAATGAGCAGAACCAGGAAAACATTGTACATAGTATCAGAAACACTGTGATGATCAAGTATGAATGACTCGGCTCTTCTCAGCAACACAATGAATGATCCAAGACAACATCCAGATAAAGAATTGATGGACTCTGAATGGAGATCAGATCATATTTTTTCACTTTATTATTTTTTTTTGTTTCACAACTGTGACTAATATGGAAATATATTTTATATGATACATATATAACATCAGATTGCCTACCATTTTCAGAAAAGGGGAGGGGAAAGGGAGAAAAATGAGGAACACAAAATCTTTTAAAATGAATGCTAAAAGTTGTAATTGAGAAAAATACTATTTAAAAAAATAAAAGGAAAAAATAGTTTACAGCTGCTATGATGATCAATTTTCTTTAAACTTAACTGGACAGGTCCTTGTCTAGCAAAGTCTATGACCAGACCAACACCTAAATCCTTATACTTTACAGGCACAATTTTTAAGAGCCCAGATTCACTTTCAAATGATAAATTATTACTGCAGGACTTGGGGGAGGAGGGAAGGGAGGGAGAGATATATATTCTTCAATAAAGTAAATCTTTTAAGTTTGTCATTAGCTACAAACTAAGATATTTCTAAATGTTGGTGCATAGCATGTAGTTTTTAGGTCATCTAAATTTGAGACCCTTGAACAGCAAATAGTGCTTTATACTGCTAGAGGAATTAAATCATTATTAACAAACTGCCTGAACTGTGATAAAAGGAATGTACTATTAAATGCATGTTCTCTTTGAGAGGCAATTAAAGTCTAAAAGTAAACAAGGAACACTTCATGGCACTCTTGGTCATCTCCCTTCACAATGCCTTTGATGAACTTAAAATGAACTTTGTAAAGGTATTTGCAGTTCATCTGTTGTAGGAGTGGTAAAGAATTCTACAAAGAACTTAAGCCTCCAAATAAATATGCTTTAGTGCCCTGACTTTAACCCAAAAGTGGGTACAGTTTTGGTGAAGTCGTGAATTGGCATAGCCATTCTAGAAAGTAATTTGGAACTATGCCTCAAGAAACTGTAAGCTTCTTCTAGGCCTATGCCCCAGAAATAAAAGAAAGAACAAAAGGACGCATAAATTAAAAAATGTAGCTGCTCCTTTTATAGTATCAAAGAACTGAAAACTAAAGGAATGCCTGTAAATTGAAATGGCTAAACAAATTATGGCATATGAATGTAATATGTAATAAAATACTATTGTAATACTGTTGTAGTTTGAGAAGAACCTGGTAAGTTATGTATGACCTGAGATAGAAGATAGAATGAGAAGAATAAATTATAACGGCATTGTAAAGACAACTTAAGAGTTTTAAATCAACACAAAGACCAACCATGATTCCATAAGATTGATGATGAACTCTGCTATCCATCTGATAGAAGGGAAGATTTGAGATGAATTATGGGACATGACATTTTGGAGCATGGCTAATGTGGGAATTTGCTTGACTATGCCTATTTACCACACTTTTTGTTTGTTTGCATTCTATGCATCTTTATTATATGGGTAAGTTGGGATAGAAAATTAATGTTAGTTGAGAAAATGTAAAGAATGATGGTGAAAAACCATAGTCCAAGGTACGGTTCAGGATCAAGAAATGAAATCAGCCAAATGCTTCAAGAATACTTAGGAACTTCACCATTTCTCATACTTTATTCAAGAGGAGTTACAATATACTTTACATGCCAAACACTGAATATCCCAGTGAATCTGTGATCTCATTGATAGGGATATTCACTCTGATACTGGTCACAGTCTATCAATGTCTGCTTATCTTGTTTGACTCTCCATCTTTCCATGAACTCACGAGAAGGGGTCTGCCTTAGACATCTTGTGGTCTCTTGGAATACTAGTGCAGAATTTACTATGTGTGTGATTCTACCTCTGACACTTGGTTGTAACCCTGTACAAGTCACTTATTCTCTCAAGGATGCCAAACAATCTGCATTAGTAATGTAATAAAAAGTCCTAATTAAATATATGTATATTCCTGTCGTAAAAACTATGTTTATCCCTACCCCCAAGGGCTGGAACTTAGATAAACTGACTTTAGTCTAGGGGGAGTTTGATCCCCTCTCCCCCCACCCTGAAAGAGACATTCAGGCTTTTCTTGAACTCATATCTCTAGCTCATATTCCTACTTCACAACATATCTCCAGGGAAAATCTTTTAAAGTCAAGTATAAAGTGTGGTGTGTATCTAGGTTTCATCCCTAAAAGGATTGAGATCCTTTCAAGAAAGATACTTAAATGTGTATAGTAGATAGTTGCTTCACCAAAAAATAAAAACTTAATATATAAAAAGCTCCTAAGTATTGATGAACATTTGCTTAAAATAAAAAAAAAATAGTAATAAAACAAAAGGCTTATAAACGCCCATTTCCGTAATACTAACAATTTCATAATTCCAGGGAAACTTAAGTAACTGGCACTTTCACCTTAGTCCACACTAAGCAAAAAATTAGTCATTGTCTTCTGGTCAGCCAAGCATTCATAACAGTGGCTATCTTCTAAGGTTGTACAGAAATCTGGCTCTTTATTACTCTAGCTATCTCTCATGACTGCTGTTAAGTTACCTGTGCTCAAGAGAAAGAGGCAGCTAGAAACAAGATCTATTGAGGGTCATGCAGAGAAGCATATATACTCACTGCTATGTGTATACAGCTGTCAAAGCTGCCATGAGGAGGATGGGAAATATCCTTTTCACTAAAGGAGAGTTCCAACATGGTTGAAGAGAGGAAGTTGCTTTTCCTTTTAAGTCTGAATGGGTAGCTCCTGACTCCGGTCAGTTTTCTTTGGCACAGCCCGTACTCCCTTGTCACAGAGGTACTTAGTTACCTCTGGTCCTGCATATCCTTCAGCAATAGGCCAGATCACATGTCATCAGAAGTGACCACAGTGCACACTCAGTACCCTGTGTACCATAATGGGAACCAAGGAACCAGTCAGGAATCTGGTCATGCATTCCTTTCAGCAACAGTCTGAAAGTATGTGTCACCAGAAATGACCCATATCCTCGGCCTCATCACCCTTCATACACCTCTTCTACATAACAGCCTTTTAGATACTTTTGAAGAATGCTATCATGTTGCCTCAAGCTTCTTTTCTATAGGCTAAACATCCTGTTTTTTAAGATGATCTTTATATGACATAATTGCCTTCTCTAGATGCTCTCTAGCTTGTCAATGCCCTTCCTAAAACATGGAACACAAAACTGAACAGAGTTTGGCCTTAAAGAAAGTCAGTCAGACTTTACTGGAAATTATGAATCTGTTACCCTGCTAACCATTCACCCCATCATAGACAGTAATGACACCACCTATAGGTTGACAAAACACAATATTAGCCTTTAACATAAGTGTAAAGCAAACTTGCTAATAACATTTAAAATGAAGTTATTTTGAGAAACAAAACCAAACCTATAAACCAAACAAAATCCACTCCCGTTTGTTTTCCTCTCTGATCCTGTGGCCTCTCAGGTATCACCAAACTCTTTTTGGACCCTAAAGGAAATGGTACAAGCTAGATCACTAGACTTATTTAACTTGATGATATGTACATCATATACAACATAAAAGGGGGATTTTAGTTTCCCTACAATGTACAGAAGCAATCAACATTGATAAACATTTTATTTCTTGTTCATTTTTCTCACCTAACCAGTCAGTCCTTTTTTATTGTTTTTGTATTTTGTTGAAACCCTGTTTAATTAATATTGCATTAGTAGAAACCCCCAACAGGTACTGAAAAAAGTTTTATTAGCTAATGATTTGGTGTATGAAAAACACTATGACATCACCTTTAGATCTTTAGAAATTCTAAGGTTCTTAAAATGATAAGCCCCACTTTCAACAATAGAATACTTTTGCCCAATTTTGAATGAAGGTTCTTTCCAGGTCTAAATCCCATGATCCTGATTCTATGTGACCTAAAGGATATAGGTAGCCCAACCTTGGACTACAAGTCTGTCTAGTCTTTTCCAGTGCTTCGATGGCTAAATTTCTACCAGGATGTGGTGCACTGCTACAGATACTGGTAGAATGTGGAATGGCAATCAGGACTCATCAATCCTGACCCTGGATAACCCCATTGTCACTAATTCCTATTAAGGCAGTATTTATTTTACTGTGCTACAAAGAATCAAACATGCCAAGTTTTTCAAAGAACTTTATACTGTTTGTAAATAGGCATTAAAAATAATTTTAGAAGACTTTACTAGAAGGGTTCTACTATTATGTTAAAACTTTAGAACTACTGTTATAGGGAATACTGGGTCCCAAAGCAAAGCTTAGGGAGGAATAACAGGAAAGAAGGGATAAATCTGTCTCTTAGGAAATTAAGAGAGTCCACAAAACTACTTTTATGTAACTTCTTTTATTTTGCTCTATAAAAATTAACAAGCATTTATTCTCTCCCACCTACCATTTCCTTTCTTTGGGACAGGTGGGGGGAGGGGAAAGTGGAATATGTATAGTCAAGCAAAACAAGTTCCCATGTTGTTCATGTCTAAAAATGTATGTTTCATTCTGCATTTTGAGTCCATTTCCACTTCTTGGAATAGCAAGCTTTATTAATTTTTGTCAGGAATCATGCTTGGTCATTGCATTAATTGGAGTTTTTCAAAGTTGTCTTTACAATGTTGTTATTATATAAATTGTTCTCTTGGTTCTTACTTTACTCTGTACCATTTCAGAAGAATCTTCCTAGATTTCCCCAAGACTATTCCGTTCATCATCTCTTATGCTAAGTATAGTATTTATGTGCTATAATTTGTTCAGCCATTCCCTAATTGATGAACACTCCCTTAGTTTCCAGTTCTTTGCCATGCCATAGGTTTCCATTCTCTAACAGAGGTACTTTAACAGAAAAACTGTCAAGGCAATGATTATTGTAACAATGTGGCAGAAAAAACAATGGATAGAAAAATCAAAATCTAGGCTCACATTCTTGGTCTGCAAATAGGTTTCTCCTCAGTGGCCTGGAATTCTTTGAGGAAGTTGTTCCACAAGATACAGGGCATGAAACTAGAGAACAATTTTAACAATTCTGAGTGATACAGCATTAGGGCACTATAGATATATGTGAGATGGGTCTCCACGTGCATTAGAAAACACTTGATTGCTTTTATGGCCCTCTGACTTTTCTCCAAAGTGATTAAAACATTTCAGAGGGTTTCTAGCAAGCAGGGAAAAAGTTGAAAATCATGGTGGGACAGAACTCTCCATATATCCTGACCTGTACTGTGCTTTTCAAATTGCACTTTTAGGAAAAGAATTAGGATTCTAGTACAAAGAAAGATAATGTTAACAAGACTCTCCTAAGCCAGACAGGAAACTGATCTTGGCTTCTCTACTCTCATCATGCCCTTAGGCCCAATCCCTTCTCTTCTCTGGGTATCAGTTTCTCAAAAAGAGGAAACTGACCTTGTTAATAGTTGTGGAGGTAAATAAGATAATCTCCTGAATGTAAGGGCCTCACTGGTGCTAGTAAGGTGTAGGTCATCACATGGTTCACACATATTCCATCTAGCCTTCTCCCACATGTTGACCTGGCTAGCTGTATAAATGGCTTCTCTTAACCTTAATTCCCATAGATGATTTAGAGGAGGGTCATTTGGCAAGAATAAAGGGCATGTCTCTTTATTCTAAGGGTTTTTCTGGAAACTCTCTAAAATGAGTCCTCTGGTGTTTCAGGAGATATGAGTGGTGCCCAAAACTCTTCCCACACTTGCTACAGCTGAAGGGTTTGTGCCCCGTGTGAGTGGTCTGGTGGATGATGAGGCCAGACCTCTGGTTGAAGCTCCTGCCACAGTCACTGCACTGGTAAGGCTTCTCACCAGTGTGTGTCCTCTGGTGTATGACAAGGTCTGACCTACGCACGTAGCTCTTTGCACAAGCTGTGCACTTGAAGGGCTTTTCCTCCCAATGAGATTTCTGGTGTGTACGGAAATTGGAACTGTCACTAAAACTCTTGCCACACTCCACACACACATAGGGCTTTTCACCTGTGTGGATGCGCTGGTGACGGATGAAGGCTGAGCTGTCATTAAAGCTCTTGCCACATGTACTACACTTGTAGGGACTGGCACCTGTATGGATGCCCTGGTGTCTGGCCAAACCTGAGCTGTCACGGAACCCCTTGCCACACTCAGGACACTTGTAGGGCTTCTCTCCAAGGTGGGTCCGCTGATGCAACTCCAAATGGGAGCTGCGGCCAAAGCATTTTCCACACTCCTTACACTTGTAGGGCCTTTCACCTGTGTGGATCCGCTGATGACGGATGAGGGCAGAACCATCACTGAAGCACCGGCCACAATCCCCACACTTGTAGGGCTTTTCACCAGTGTGGGTTCTCCGATGGAGACTGAGATGAGTGCTTCGGCCAAAGCATTTTCCACAGTCCAGGCACTTAAAGGGTTTTTCCTCTGTGTCAGGTCTCTCATGGCCAATTAATTTTCCTTGGACCTTTGTTGGGGTGTTGGATTTACCCATTTTTCCTTCCATTAGTGGAGTCTTTAATTGTTCTTCCAATTTAGTCTCCTTGATCTCACCATCAGCTCTACCCCAGTCGTGAAACAGATTCTGGGCCCTGCCAGTGTCAGATTCTGCCAACAATGCACTGGAAGATTCCTTCATTTCTGGAGCTTCTTCCTTTAAGATACCCTCTGTGCTGTCTCTCTGCTGAAGTCCTAAACCTGGAGAAGCAGGGAAAGAAATCAACTAAGTCACTGGTGAAACTGAGTGGAAAGATTATGACTAGTGAAAAAGAAAATGACCATGGGAATTGTACTCATTTTAACTTTTTATGTTTGATCAGTTATTTTGAGATTACTTGCTTCGGCAATTTTCAAGACATGGTCTAAAATCCCCTATATGCTTGTCAGCTATTTCCTTACAATGAAGCTTATTTACATTTGGGCAATGCAAATATATTCTGAGACATAATCAGGAAGATAAAATGGTTGTCAAAATAGTGGCATGTTGTATTAACAATTCATAACAGTGCCTCCCCAAAGCATTCCTCCAATAGTGTATCCCTCCAAATTGGACCATCCATCCATTAGGGTCTAGGGAGGTCTAAGCCAGCTGCCTTCTCTCCCTACAATTAAATAGTACTCCAACACCTTGCATACCTCCCACCCATGCTGAGTCTGGGAATGGGACCTAGGAAGAGATACAATGCAGCCCCCAGATTCTAAATAGGGAATGAGAAGTGACCCTGCTACCAAATGACAGATTTTAATGGAGCCAGGTCTCTCACTCCTTAATTATACCAGTAATAGATTAGAGGCTAAAGGCTTGGGAACAGAGTAAGAAGCCTGTTGAACAGATGTACCCCAATACCTGACTGTCCATAGTTTGAAGTGGAAGTGGGACATCTTATAAGTAACCTGAGTGAACTGCCATAAACTCCCACCCCCCCCAACTATGTTGGGATTGAAACCACTAAGTCATGTAACTATTTAAGCTATGTTCCCATTGGCAAGTAGACTCCCTCTCTAACTGCAATTTTGTGCCTAGGTTGATCACCCTGTCCCTTTGACAATATAGGAACCACGCTTCACCCACCATCAGTATGAAAAGTGAAAGTTTGAATTCTTGAAAGAATTGCAAACTATTAAAA
>CM053584.1:189096672-189124100 GCA_028627135.1 Pseudochirops cupreus | reverse complement strand
CTCCCCCTCCCTGCCCCCCGAAACCCACTCAGGTTCATGTCATCAAAACGGTTCGTTTTTCCTTGTGTGATTCTCACTATCCGGTATTTCGTCAGGGACTTTTTCCCTCTCCCCTATCCATTATTTCTCCGTGCTTCTAATTTGCTTTAAAGTCATGCATAGGTTTGGAGTTTATTTTGGTGTGGCTGTTGGAAGCTGTACCTAATTTCTCTTCAATGCTTTGCAGCTTTTCCAGTAGTTTCCCGTTCTCTAGTGACAGCTTGATTTTCCCTCCGTGCATGTTTGTTAGGCCTATGTAGGATTGGGGTGAGAAGGCCGGCGAGTAAAGCTAGTCAGTGAAGTCTGGTGGGGCTTGCTCCACAGCACTCAACGGGAGCAAGGCTGGTCACAGGTAGTGGGAGGGTGGTGTGTGTATCCAGCCTACCAAACCATCGGGGGGGGGGGGGGTGGAGTTGGGGGAAGGAAATCCTACTGCTTCCTTGGCTGTCCTTCAGAAAAGAAGTCGCCCACCTTGATTGCCCAAGAGAGATGACAGGCCACACAGACTCGTGTGGCCCGCAACAGGGTTAGAGCTCTCATTTTGAGAAGGTGGGTGGCTCTTAAAAGAGCCCTTGGGGTTATGGTTTGGCCGCCAAGTAGTCTACTTGGAGCTGGTGTACTTGGTGACGGCCTTGGTGCCCTCGGACACGGCGTGCTTGGCCAGCTCCCCAGGCAGCAGCAGGCGCACGGCGGTCTGGATCTCCCGGGACGTGATGGTGGAGCGCTTGTTGTAATGCGCCAGGCGGGAGGCCTCACCGGCGATGCGCTCGAAGATGTCGTTGACGAAGGAGTTCATGATGCCCATGGCCTTGGAGGAGATGCCCGTATCGGGGTGAACCTGCTTCAGCACCTTGTACACGTAGATGGAATAGCTTTCCTTGCGGCTGCGCTTGCGCTTTTTGCCATCTTTCTTCTGCGCCTTAGTCACGGCTTTTTTGGAGCCCTTCTTAGGAGCCGGAGCGGACTTGGCGGGTTCAGGCATACCGGAGAGGGAAAGCGACCTACACAAGCCAAAGGAGAAAGTAAATGCGGCTTCCCCTCCCTGGTCTGGTCTACTTGTAGTGCGCGTATTCAAACGAGAGATTAGGGAGCTCTAAGGTCTGATTGGATGACGCATGTCAAGTCGTTTCTCTATTGGGAGGAGCATATGCAAACGACCAGATGCCCGTTCTACTTTCCAATTGGCTTGTTAATCGAAAGAGGTTTTGAACCAATCGGACAACGACCGTTAGCCTACGGCTTGATAGTATAATAGGTTCTGTCTGCATCCTGTGGAAGAACAAAACTCGGTACTCTTGTAGTGTTTTCAAAGCGGTAGTTTCTATTCGCCATGTCTGGACGCGGAAAGCAGGGAGGCAAAGCTCGCGCTAAGGCCAAGTCTCGTTCGTCTCGGGCAGGTCTCCAGTTCCCTGTGGGTCGGGTGCACCGTTTGCTCCGCAAAGGCAACTACTCGGAGCGAGTCGGTGCCGGGGCGCCGGTCTATTTAGCAGCCGTACTGGAATACTTGACAGCTGAGATCTTGGAGTTGGCAGGAAACGCGGCCCGCGACAACAAGAAGACGCGTATCATTCCCCGCCATCTTCAGCTGGCTATTCGCAACGACGAAGAACTTAACAAGTTGCTGGGCAAAGTCACCATCGCCCAGGGCGGCGTTCTGCCAAACATTCAGGCCGTGCTGTTGCCCAAGAAGACCGAGAGTCACCACAAAGCCAAGGGCAAGTAAGACCCTCATGAGGGTTATCCGAAACCAACGGCTCTTTTCAGAGCCACTCAATTGTTTCAGGAAAATAAGCTGTTATAACATAGCGCGGTCTGTCCTCAACTTTCCTCGGTGGTACCTTCCATAATATAAATGGAAGCTTTCTGAGGGTCTGGGGGTGGGCAGAAAGAACGCCAGGACACTCTCTAGTGGCTGCCGCCTGAACTTACAGTCTCCCGCTTCCCGAACAAACGAAAATGGGAGACACCCCGTGAAGCGTCCTAAGTGTGTGTGAGAGATCGGGAACGGGGAGAAAGAGAAAATCCTCACCACTGCTAGCTAGCAAGCAGTTCCGCACCACGGTGAAGCTGCGAGAGGTCCAGCGCTACCTGAAGTGGACGCGACGCAAGATGTACGCGAGAGGGCACAGGACTGACTCAAGAGTCCCGGCCACCAAGGGCCAACCAGTAGTGTACTACTTACTTACTACTACTACCTATGTTAAATGTCTTAACGGTTCAGGGGCCCGCCCAATCACGGGAAAGAGGGCTTAAAAAGCGCGTGTAGCTGCTGAATGCCCGAACAGGCATTCCCTTACACTCTCTCCTCATGTTGCACCCTCCTACCCTCCCCCCCCCCCCAACGCGTGCATAGGTCCTGGCGGCGGCGGCCTCCCCCGGCCCCCCGCCCCAATAGCCAGGGAATGAGAATGTTAGTAGCCCTTTCTTGGGAGACAGTGGGGGTGGCTCTGAAAAGAGCCTTTGAGGCTTCTGAAAGCGGAGATTTTCCGTAGCACCCTTCATTTTTTCTTTGGCGCTGCCTTCTTAGGCTTAGCTGCTTTAGGCTTAGCCCCCTTGGGCTTGACCAGCTTAGACTTAGCAGGGCTCTTAGCCACTTTCTTCGGCTTAGCGGCTTTAGGCTTCTTTGGGCTCTTAGACGCCTTCTTAGCTCCCACAGCGGCCGGCTTCTTGAGCTTCTTTGGCGTCTTCTTAACGCTTTTCTTGGCAGCTGCTGCCCCTGCCGCTTTCTTAGGTTTCTTGGCTGCAGCACCAGCAGGCTTCTTGGCCTTGGCTGCTGCGGTCTTCTTTCCCTTAGCTTTGCCCTCGCCAGCAGAGGCCTTCTTGTTGAGCTTGAAAGAACCGGAAGCACCGGTACCTTTGGTCTGCACCAAGGTGCCTTTGCTCACCAAACTCTTGAGCCCCAACTTGATGCGGCTGTTGTTTTTCTCCACATCGTAGCCGGCGGCCGCTAGCGCCTTCTTAAGGGCAGCCAGGGACACGCCACTGCGCTCTTTGGAGGCTTCCACCGCCTTAGTGATCAGCTCAGACACTGGGGGCCCTGCCGCCTTACGCCGGGCTCCTCCAGACCCGGCAGGCTTCTTGGCCTTTTTCTTAACAGGGGTCTTCTCAGCCGGCGCGGGAGCTGGAGCGGCCGGGGCGGCGGGTGCAGTCTCAGACATGGTTTTCCGTTCTGACGGTTTCAAATAACAAAAACAAAAACAACGAGAGACAGACCACCACAGTCTCTATAGCGGAGGACGCCGGGCATGGGAGTATATATAGACAAGGGAGTCGTGCTGTGATTGGTGCGCTGTGCAACCCGCCTTCTCAGCCACTTACAGCCACTCGGCTCTCCTTCATGGTTGTGTTTCTTAGCCCTGGAAAAAAGGGAAAAATGCGAAAATTCCCAGCACGCAATCGAGCTATTTCTACCCAGATCTGAAGCGAGAAGAGTCTGGGTTCGTGTGCCGCACAGCTTCTCTCTGCAACCTCAAGTACTGCACTCGGAGCCTTTCCTAATCTCCCTAACTCTCCACAAAACTCAGGCCAAATGGAGACAACTCCCTGTGTTTTCTTTAAATTCGAAAGTTCCCCTTTTAATCCCGATGGCCTTTCCTCCAGAGTAGAGTTATGCACACCCTTGACTTCTCATTTGTTAAAAAACGAAAAAGATTCTCTTCACGTTTGCATCAAAATCGTGTTTCTCAGGGAAGGAAGTAGCACAGACTCTTGCGCGATTTCGGCATAGGGATTCATGGGAATGAGAAGTCGCAAGACAGATTTTGCATCCAGGACATGCAGCTCCCTTCAGGACATAAGGGGCTTTGGAAGATCCTGGGACCACTAATTGGAGGGAGTAAAGTTTCATCTTTTCAATTTCAAGCCCTTTACTACCTAAGAAAGGCCTAGATTTTGATGGGGGCGGGTCGGTGGTGGTAAGGGGAGGGAGTGCTTGGGGGGCGGAAGGCAGTGGGGGAGGGAGGGAGGGAGACGACAACGACCGTGCTGCTTCCTTAATTCCCTTCGATTCAACTCCAAGAAGAAAAAAGAAATCACAGAATCTCGGAATTGAAATGGATCCCAGGTGCCATCTAATCCAAACTGTAGCAGGGTAAGAATGCGCACTGCTCAACATACCCCAATAAGTGCCCATATGCAGCCTGGCAAGGCGGGGTGAGGGGGGAGGGAGCGAGGGGGCGGAATCCCTTCTTTCAAGGGAGAGGGATCACCCACGCAGGCTGCTCGTTGCAATTAAAGATAGCTCTAAAAGGTTAAGAGGAAGCTTTCCCTTCCAACAAAAGCCAACATCTGCTCCTATGCACCTGAAGAAGCCTAATTATTCCTTCAAACCACCCAAGAGTTCAAAGGAGGACGTGGGCAGCTATCTTGTGCCACCAGATTTCCCCCACCCTGCACCATCTCCCAGGATGCCTACTACCCCTCCTCCCTTTTCACCCTGCCGTCCACCAACTCCACCCCCAAAACACACACACACACACACACACACACACACACACGCAGGCACACACACACGCACACGCACGCACAAACACACACACACACACACACACACACACACACACACACACACACACACTTCAAGCTAAACAACTTTTTTTTCCCCGAAACAACTCTAGGCCCATCCTCCCCTCCTCTTGAGGATTTGCAGCTGCTCAATGACCTTCCCAAAATGTGTCACCCACAGCTAAACACAGAGTACTCCAGAAGTAGTCTAGAGTATCTAGAGTAGGTAGTCCTGTCTTGACTCCTTAGGTTTTCTGGCTTCTACGTCTCATTGCTGAATCCTCTTGAGCTTTCTACAGTCCTGGTAGGATCCCAGATCCTTTTCACAGGAACTGCCGCCCAGCCAAGGTTTCCATCACCTATTTGTAAAATTGTTTTTTTGAACCCAACTGTATGAGACTTGTGATTTTCCCCTATTCACAAGCACCTTGTTAGATTCACCGTGCTGCTCTCGGCTGTCCAGGCCTTTGGGAATGCTGATGCTGACATCCAACAGAGTAGTTAACTAGCTTTCCCTCATTTGAAAATCTTCCTTTCCTTGAATCTGTGTCCCAACCACCAGTCTTGGATTTTCTCTTTCTGGAGATCGCTAAAACAAAACAAAACAAAACAAAACCCTATTTTGGTGTTCTTAACTTGCATTCATCGCTGTGCCCCAACCACCAGTCTTGGATTTTCTCTTTCTGGAGACTGCTAAAACAAAACCAAACCAAACCCAACCCTATTTTGGTGTTCTTAACTTTCATTCATCGCCATAATTCATTCTGAACTTCAGCACTCCTGACACTATTATCATAGAATCAGGGTACACTCTCTGCTCAATTTCATCTTCTATACTTTTTATTCTCCTTCTCAACTCATCAGTGAGTACCCTGTGCACACATACTGGTCCTTCATGACAACTCCCTCTTTTCCTCCTCCTTGGAATTAGGCCTCTCCAGCATCTTCAGGAATTTCATTCTTGGGAGCTGCCAATTCAGGTTCACTAGGTTCATTTTCCCTCTGAAGAACTTTAGGACAAGGGGTCCTAGCTATCCTTTCTTTGAACTCTTTTGCAATCTTCTCTCTAGGCCTTCTTCTCTATATCCAAGGCCCACATAAGACTGTGCCTGACTTTCCTCTCCTTTACTATCACCAATTCTTGGGGTCCCAGTATCCCCACCAAGGTGCCTATCATTCCTCTCCCCTTCCCCTCCCCCAGTCTCCATAGCAACCAGATTCTTCTTGGCTCCAGAAAAGCAGTCTGCCCTCTTGCTTCTACCACCTTTTGAAATGTGAAATAATCGTTAAAGGAAGTCAAGAAATTATTAGCCACTCTGATTCAGTCACAGAACCCCAGTACAGGCACAGAACCCCAGTACATATATGGAAGTCTCCCGTCACAAAGATAGATAGATAGACTGACAGACAGACAGACAGACATGAATGAATGAACGAACGAACAAACAAATACATGCCGCTGACATTTGTGATCTTTCCACAAGGGGAAGGGTGCAGATGAAGGATAAAGAGCAGTTAGGTCAGTTTGAAAGACCCACAGAGAGTGAGGAAAATAAATCAGCCAGGGAAGATCAGTCAGAGTTAAATCGTGAAGAGCTTTAAATGCCAAACGGAGGAGTTTTTTCTTTATCCTAGAAGCAAGGAGTTACTGAAGCTTCTTAGGCAGGAGAGTGACGTGTGGTCAAGTATGGATTTTACTATTATTAATCTGGCAGCTGTGTGTAGGAAAAACTAGAGAAGGAAGGCACTACGTTATGTGTAGGAAAACCCATCATGAGACTGTTGGAATAGTTGCAAAGAGACATGATGAATGGTTGTAGTGGACTTCTCGTAAGCGATGTTAAAGAGGTAGACTAGACCAAACTTGACAATTGACAAGATGTGTGTGGTAGATGGAGGGGGGGTGTGGGCTTGCGGGTTGGGGGGGGGGGGCGGGGTTGCTCTGGATTTTGAAATTTGTTGTGTCCCTTGAGATAGGCGTGGCGGGGGATGGGAGGTGAGGGGTGGAGGGAGAGGCATCATAGTTGAGGGGAAGGGTCAAAGGGCTACTTTACTCCATCTCCGGACCACCTTGCCTTGTTCCCTTCTCCCAACCCAATTCCTCCTCCATCTTTAAAAAGGAAAGCAACGATTGTACCGAGTGAAGGTAGGAGAGGAAGGGAGAGAAGGAGGGAGGAGCTGATGACAATCCTACGGTCTCAAAGACCTCTTTGAACCCATCACTCGAAATACTGCCTTTGTTTTTGTAGTCACGCTCGTCTGTACGTTCTATCCCTAGGTATTGTCATCACATGACAATAATATGCAAGGGGATTGCAGGACTTTTATTCAGCAAGGCAATTTTCTCACAGAAAATATAAAGGTGGGGGGTGGGGTCTTTGGAAAAAACAATAGACTCCCACTACATCTTTGGAAAATGGCAACGCAAAGCATGCAAAATGGAGACTCAAAGGGATTAATATCACTACAGAACTGAATCGAAGTGAAGGACCAGGGTGTCCTGGAACCAAACAACTAAAATGAAAAATGGGAACAGGTTGCCGTAAAGTTCCCTTTTCCCTCCTCTCGGGAACCAGCAAGCTGCAGATTAGCCCTTTCAGGCTGGAGCTTATTACTTATTTCCTTCTCTCTCTCTCTTTCTCTCCCTCTCTCTCCCTCTCTCTCCTCTCTCTCTCTCTCTCTCTCTCTCTCTCTCTCTCTCTCTCTCTCTCTCTGTCCCACCGCCTCTCTGCCCCGCCCCCTGGCCGCTTTCCTGTTCTCAAAGAGGTCCGCAACTGGGATAGGCCGCTTCCTATATATACCGTGACTGCCGGCGGTTGGGTGGCGGTTTACTTGCTGTCGCTGTGTTTCGCTATGTCTGGTCGTGGGAAGGGAGGGAAAGGGCTCGGAAAGGGTGGTGCCAAGCGGCACAGGAAGGTGTTGCGGGATAACATCCAGGGCATCACTAAGCCTGCCATCCGCCGCTTGGCTCGGCGCGGTGGCGTTAAGCGTATCTCGGGTCTCATCTATGAGGAGACTCGCGGAGTGCTCAAAGTCTTTTTGGAAAACGTGATCCGCGACGCCGTCACCTACACGGAGCACGCCAAGAGGAAGACCGTTACTGCTATGGACGTCGTGTACGCGCTCAAACGTCAGGGCCGCACTCTCTACGGCTTTGGCGGCTAAGCCACTGGCCTCCTACCTTGCAGTGGTGTTCCTCCCTTGCACTTATCAGAAAAAAAAAAGGCCCTTTTTAGGGCCGCCCATCTGGTCGCTAAAGAGTTGCGCTAAGCTTTGAGCCCTTGATGGTGATGCCCACTAGTGCTTTTTGTCTTTCCCGGGATCGTGTTATGTGTAACGTGCGGGGTCGCTAGCGAGTTGACTAACGAGGGAGGGCCGGGTAGGACGGGTTTATGTGTTTGGAATGCATTTTCACTTCAGGGAAGGACAGTTAAGCAGAACTGAGAGCTGTTAATTCCTGGGAAGGGGCGGGGTAGACACAGGAAGGATCTCTTGAATCGCCTCTCCCCGATGTTGGAAAGGGATTGTCTGGTCAATGGGGTCTTGACTGCGGATCGGGGAACAGCGCTAGGATGACGTGATGCTGACGCCCAACCCCAAGTGGGGATTTCCAGCTAGTGGGAAAAACGGCCCTGGGTCTGCGGGGAGGGACCCTGGAAGCTGCTGCTCCGATAACCGTTTTGTGAAATACCTAGTCCTTGCAAAATCGATCAGACAGAACCAAATTGAAAAACAACGTAGCTCTCCTAGAGGAGCTCCATGTCAGGTAGAGAGGCATGTGGCTTAGACACGAGTCGAGGACACAAAGTCAAATCACCGCGGCAGATTGGGGATCCAGTGGTCTACTGTCTCTCTCTGCTCCTTGGGAAAGTCAAGTCACCTAAGTGAAGATGTCGATTTCCACATGTTGAAGATGGGGGCCGGGGGCAGGTGGTTACTTGTAAGGTTCCTCCCTTCTGAACGTAAATCTTAGGATCAGCGTTCTATATCTCTTGTACTTGGAAGGGAAGGATGAATACGGATCTTTTAGTAAGAAACAACCAGCCACACACACACACACACACACACACACACACACACACACACACACACACACACACACACACACACACACACACGACAATGAGTGCTTTTTGGTATCAGAATGTATGAAAACTATGGGGGCCGGGATAAGGGGGGTACAAAATGGAAATCTTTCGGGGAAGTGCTGGTCCATGGCTAATACACCCTAAGGATGCACCAACTTTTCTGAACCTAATGATTTTAACATTAACTTGAGAAACCATGGTTCCCCAATTATAAGTAATAAGACTGGCTATGTGCAGTAGAGCCTTTGGGGTTTGTAATTTGATTTAATCTGAGTATTGAAACCAGATATAACCCTTTGAGTTAATATCACATTAGTATTTCAGCATTCCAAGGGGAAGTTCCCAGAGATGCTCACAGGAAGTGTCATCTTGCCACCAACAAACGCTACAGTCACACAAGTAGGTAGATGTGGATTGCTGGGAAGGTTGAGAGGACAGTCTTATGAAGGTAGTGGCAGAATCCTCTTAACTCAGTTTCCCCACCGTGTTATTTCCTTTCTTGCTGTGACTTTCACCATATATATAATAAGTTCTGCAGAAGACCAATGTGATTAGGTTTTGTCATGCCCTGCTAAATTATACTGTCTTCTCCTGAGCAGGTTGGAGCAGAGCTGCCTAAGGAACCACTGCAAGGAGTATTGCATGACTTGAAACCCATGGAATTTGTGAAACACCTCTGCAAATCTGCCCTAGAAAAAAGATGGAAAGTTCCCCCACCCCCCAGGTAATCCTTAACAATTGATACCACAATGAAAATCTTTAAGCTGTTCATTAAGGATGCAAGTCTTTTAGTATAAGTGGGCCCAACTGGACAGTTGCTGGGCAGTGGTCTAGGACAGACAACTTAGACTCAGCATTACTAAGGAAAAACATTTCTCAAAAGTAGAAGACTTGTGAAGTCAGGTAGCTAAAACTAAGACCTGCTGTCTAGATGGACATAACATGCATGGTTGTTCCTTTTTGTCGTGGTTGTACAGTTACACTTATTATTCATTGCCCCTTAGAGATCCCTTTAAGGAAAATTGTCTCTTACAGTTTCCAGTAAAGGGCCCCCTCAATGTGTATAGGGTAACTAGGGTCTTCCTATGATGAGGCATCTCTCTGAAGTCTGGGTCTCTTGCTTCCCAATGGATGTGGCTCCTCCTGGCCAAGAAGCTATCTTTCAAAGCTAAGGGGCTGATTGGCATCTGGACAGGGAGAAGAGAGAAACTTTCTCCTCTCCCCTGCAAGGATCGCCTCTTTCTGGTCTGAAACTGCTCTCACTCTTGAACCCAAATTGTTGAAATTCAGCCACAGTTTAGGTATTTAAAACGCCCAGAAGGGTGACTAATATCTTCTCTTAGCCAAATTGCTTGCTGCTTTCTTCACCCAGTCAGAGATGGGTTTGTGCCCTAGTGCCAAGGAGGTGTAGGGGGAAGTCAGGGAAGTCACCCTCTTCCCATTGCCATTTCCACGCACTTCCCAAGACCTCTCTTCTTTTGATATTCTCTTTATCCAAATCTATCACCAGAACCCCCTTGATGATTTAAAAGCAGATATGTGTCTGCTGTCTAACAACAACAACAACAACCTAAAAAAAAAAAACAAACCAACACCAAAAAAACAGAAATTCATACATGGTGGGATGTGGTGATGGTAAGACAAGAACTGGCCTTTTTTTTTTTTAACAGCATGCTTAACATATTATCAACTTGCAATTACATTCCTAGATTTCTGAGTCATTGATATTGGTGGAGGATCAGCTATTCCATGGAATCAAGGGGATCATCCAACTGGAGATATCAGGTACCTCATACTTCATCTGAGCCAGGCAGATTAAATGATTTGCCCAAGGAGATCCAGGAAAGTGCCTGAAGTAAGCCTTGAGTATAACTTCTTTGACTTCAGAGACTTCCTCTTCCCCTGGGTCAGTGGAGGGGAAGGGAAAGCACAGGACATTTCTCCTTCAGTGTTGCTGCCCTCTGGTTGCCTGACAGAGCTACCAATAGTTATCAAGTAAACCTGTGCAACAACAAACCATGCTGCCTGTCTTGATGTCAATCAACAACTCACCCAAGAAGTAATGTTGGTCAAAAAAAAGAGGGAATGGCCTCCTTCCCCTAAACCAGATTTTTCCAAAATGTGGGATGTTCCTCTCTGGGGAAGCAATGGCCAAAATTCTTGTGTCTTTTTTAATACAATTCCCACCTAAATTTGGTTTCAGACGTTTTGTTCAATGAATACCAAGTTGAAGTCAGAGTCAACTAAGAGTCTGAGACTCACAATGAATTCTCACTTGTTGTCAGGGCAGTAGTTATTTCATATTGCATAGATGAGTTCAAGTTCCAACTGAGAGCAAACCGTCAAATCTGGGTACACGTAAGATCTGCCAGCATCATTGGCATTATGTATAGGTTGGTGATGCAGCCAAATGATATCATCACACTCTTTAAAACATTTGAACATGAAGTATGCCAAGTTGAAGTTAAACAATCTTTGTGTAGTAATCAAATGTATCATAATATCTGTTATATTTCTCAAAATCATTCATTGATTTTGGTAAATGAAGTACAACATAATAGGTTGGGCTGGGGGGAGGGTGTTTGTTTTTGTTTTTGTTTTGTGAGGGAAACGGGGGTTAACTGACTTGCTTAGGTCACACAGCTAGTAAGTGTCAAGTGTCTGAGGCTGGATTTGGATTCCGGTCTTCCCAACTCTGGGACCAGCGGCTCTATCCATTTGCCACCTAGCTGTCCTTTGATTTATTTTTAGTAAAAACAAACAAACAAAACCCTGCAACTTCTTCACTCTTCAAATAACTCAAAAATGGCTGTGTATAATCTTTGGAAACTCTCTTCTCCTCTAAGCTGTTCTCTCTCATGGGACTGGCTCCTGCCACACTAGACTGGCCTGCTGCTGGCATGTTTACTGTGTTATACCTCAACCCAGAGGTGTGTCTGTTTTGATTTTTTTTTTTTTTGGCCAAACAATCACAAGGAATGTTATATGTCATTATCTGTCTTTATCCAATAATTTTGAGGCAGACAGGTGGCAAAGTGGTCAAGGAGCCCCTGCCCCAGAGTTGGGAGGACCTGAGTCCAAATCCAGCCTCAGATACTTTCTAGCGTTGTGATTTAGGGCAAGTCACTTAACCACTTGTCTGCCTCATATGTCCAAATGGAGATAATGATAACACCTACCTGCCAGGGTTTGTTGTCAGGACAAAATGAAATAATGTTTGTAAAGCACATTGGAAACCTTTAAGTGGTATATAAATCTTAGCTAGTGTAAATACTGTGAAAACCCTTCCTTCCTCCCAAATTGCTTAAAGACTTGGTAATACCTCCCTTATAACTGATTGATTGACTTCAATCCAGCAGTCTGGACCTTCTGTGTTTACATTAATTTCGGGAGAGGCAGAAGAAAACTTTTTTCCACCACAACACCTTTTCGTCCATGACTTGGAAAGAATCTTACCCACTCTATTATCTTTTACTGGTCCAGAACTCTGATTTTATTGGTGTAGAGAACTCCCAGTGAGAAAACCATTTCCGATCAGCAGTTGCTCTACAGTCTTGTTTTCTTTTTGAGAGATCCCTGAGATACCTAGTGATTAAAGTGAACTTACCTAAGGTCATCTGAGCCAGGTAATGTCAGAGACAGAAATGGAATCCAGATCTTCCTTCAGAGGGAAGCTCTCTATTTTCTATGCCAAGTGGCCTGCAAAGCATTTCTCCTGTAAAATTTGCAGACACACAAAGTGAAGAAGAACATGGTGAATGACAGAATTCAAAATAACTCAAAATTGCACCAATATGAAATGTAAGAGAGATCTATTTTAACGTCTTATATGTGTGGGGTGTTTGTTTTTTTTTAAAGTTATGATCACCAGTAAAATATGAAGGGAAAATAGCTAGATAAAAATTTGCCTGAAGATTTTGAAATTGTTCTGGGTTGAATTGTGATATAGCCGCCAAAAAAAGCTCATGCCATCTTGAGCTGCAGTAAGAATGCCCTAGCTTTCAGGATCAGGGAGGGAAACAGGCTTATTCTTCTCTGATATGGTCAGACCACATCTACTGGGGATCTTTCCAGGGAGCCACATGTTCAAAAGGATATTAAATAAAACGGAGAGCATCCAGTGGAAAGCAACCAAAATGGTATAGGATCTAAAGTCTGTACCACGTGAGAATCAACTCAAGGACCTAGGAATGTTTATCCTAGAGATGAGATATAAAAGCTGTCCTCAAGGATTTGAGGAGCTGTCCTGTGGAGAAGGAATTCAGTGCTTAGCTTGGCTCCAGAGCAACGAGAGAAAACTGCAAAGAAAAGATCCATGGGATGGTCCTATAGCCTTTAATCAAGCAGATGAGTGATTACCCCCAGGAGAGCAGTTAGAAATGCATACAGATCATTCCTTTGGTTTTGTTTTGCTCCCAAGTTAAGTCAACATTTAAAAAATCCTAAACTAACTCTATGAGAGGTCACATTATATAAAAACTACTCCTACATCTCTAACTCTGAATTAAGAGTTCTTAATAGCATTAGCCCTTTTAGGCCCCAAAAGTGTAATTGTCCATTACCAACTTAGCAGAAAGGAACAATTTTTCCCACTGTTGTCAGTTTCTTTTCAGGTCGACAACATTTTTTTCCCTAGGAATAGCTAAGGGATATTTCTTTTCATCACCCCCCTTCTGCATTAAAATACTTACAAGTCCCTTCTTTGAGACATGGGTATCCAAAAAGGAACAGTTTTTTCCCCCTTAACTCAGGAAGAATTGGAATGTCAACTGAAGTCAGGAAGGTTTCCAAGTTAATTATGGATCTCTGTTACCCGGAAGTCACAATCATGCTTTCTGTTATATCCTGTGCTTCTTACCCTGCCGCTTCCCCTAATCCCATCCCCCCAAAGGACCCTGTTTTCAGTCTGTTGTTTGTTCTGTCTTCTCTTTCTTTTCCCAGTTTAACAACCTCTTAGTTTATCTCCTCATGCTGCCTAGAAGCAAGAACGTATTCTGGCTCACGGCCAGTCTCAGGTGGGGAAGATGTCACCAGAGAAAGGCACTTAGATCATTGGAAATGGCAGTTTCGGAATCTCAGAGGAGAGGGATTCGATGAGGAAAGGAGATGTAGTTGTTGATTGGAATCAATCACGTGCTTTTGCAATGAGACATGGAGAAGTCACTGGAATCCCTCCTTGGGCGACCCTGCTCCCCTTCTAGAGGTTATTAGACCCTGCTCTGCGTCTTCCATACTCCTCTTGGGTATGTACAGTCACGTAAAGGATAGCCTGGGAGTCTGAGCTGGGAAGGGGCATCGCTAACTGGAGGTCAGGTCTCTCACATACAAGGAGATTACTTTTTGAATCTCCATAGCCTGTTTTCTAAGGTGAAAAGAAAAAGGAGGTTGGAGCCACTTTCCCATTATTCCTCCATACTTTCTTTAATCCCTTAGGATCATCCCTGACCCTTCAAATTTCAGCTTCCCAACTGACGTAGAAAACAGAAAGTGATATGTGATATTGTTGCAGTTTCATGGTGTGTTGTGGTGGTGCCATCTTCAAGAATTCAGAGTCAGACCCCTTCTAATCCAAGTACAGGCATTTATTGAGACTGATGCCTCTTAGGAAGAGGGCTAAATTCCAAGAGGAACCAGCAACTTCAGAGAAAGCAAGATAGTTCTTTATAGGGTAAAGATGCAATTACATAACAGATATTATAAATATTAAAGAGGCAGGAGGGGTTTGTTAAGGAATTGGGTAACAGGGGCAGGGTCCCTTCTGTGGAGGGAAAGCAAACTACATATGCAGGTGTGGAGGGAATTCTGATTTTTGTAATAATGGATATGATATGCGTAATGAATATACTAATGGATTAGATATTGCAGAATTGCCTTTTCCAGTTTGTGAATGAGACCCACAGTGCAGCTTGAAGTGATCAATCAAACCTTGACAAAGGCTCACAATCACCCGCATCCTTCACATGTCTGTGTACCTGAAGTGAATTGAATCAAAGACTGCAGAACCTATTCCTTTCACAGAACTCTGGTCCTGTGACCCACTAAATAAGGATCCCCAAGGACTTGAGCAGTGGTGCTTCCACACGAGTCCAGAATCATTGTATTGTCTTCCGTCTGTGGATTTGTCTTGGGAAACCACTCACTCTGGCCCTGGGCGGGATCATTTGCAATCCATCTCCCGCGCCCCCCCCCCCTCCCCATTCCCCCTCCCCTTTCACTGGTGATTTATGGATATAATCTCTGTCTTCACTTCAACAAGTTGGAATTCTGATCAGAAGAACTCCCAGTTTGCAAATCTGTTCCTCCCAATGAAACGAATTAATTAAATGGCTACCTGATCACTGGCACTTTGCCTCTGGTCGGCTGTTTCCTCATTCTCACGTTAGAGACAGACTCAGTAAAATCCTGTTAACACTTCTATGATTTGGTGGTCAAACATCCTGGTCGTGCTGCCATCTCATTGGCTAGCTGTTGTTTGTGGTCCTGTCTGGTCAAGACGGATAGTTAGGTATTGTGGTGCTGTTTAGGGCTAAGTGGATGATGTGATTGTGGTTGAGTACAAGAGCACACCTGTTCAAATATGTGAATTGGATCTGGGGGCAGTGGATGGCTAGGGCCAGCGGCTGTATTAAGTCTGGGGGCCTGTGGTATGGTTAAAGCCAGATCGTGTGGTTAAATCAGGACACACCTGCTGTTGAGTGGGGCTGGTAAGGAAATTAAAATATTGGGGTTGGGGCAGATTTATTAGAATTCCAGCACTATTACTTCATGTCAAAGTTGAAAGAAGGAGTTACAGAACCATCTCCATCTTTGCCAAACTAAGAATGTCAGGCCAGTCCCAGTCAGACTTCTCCCAGTGTTGTTGCTTTGGGGGTAGCCTCAGGGAATTCTTTTAAAAGTAGGTTAGCCTAGTTTCTTAGTCTCAGAATATGTGGGTTTGGGAATAGGAACACTAAATTGATTGAAGGAAACAAAAGAAATCGTAACTGGAACTTCTTTTGGTGATGAGAGTGTTGACATCATAACCCAAAGAATTTGCTGCATAGCATACACACTTCTTTAAGGGAAACAGTGATGGACTTGGAACCAGGAACACCCCAGTTCAGATCCTGCAGTTGACACTGACTAGCTGTGTTCCCTTGGACAAATTGTTTAATCCCTATGTCCCTCAGTTTCTTCATCTCTATAATAAGGGATTTGAAGCCTATGGCCTCTTAAGGTGCAACTCTAAATCTACGATCCTATGTCTGGAGTATCTAGAGTGAAAGCTTTGAAAGGGCCAGGTTGAAAGAACCAAAGGACCTTTAAAAGGAAGAACTCCAAAGGTCATCTAGTCCAACCTGCTCTTGAACAAGAATCTCCTTTACGGTATATGTGGAAAACAGTTGATTAGGCTTTGCTGGCAGACTTTTGGCAGGAGACAATCTACTGTGTCTCAGGGAAGCCCTTTCCACTTTGGGGATAGCCAAAATCATCAGACCAGGCCTAAATCTGCCCTTTGCAGCTTTGGCCCATTGCTCCTAGCATGGCCTTCTGCCAAGCAGAACAAGTATATACATACTCTTTCCCAGGACAGCCCTGGCCCCTTTCAGCTGACTACTTATTGAAGTATCTGTTGCAACTGGAGGCTCCTAATTGATCCTCATAGTCCCAGTCACTGGGTGCTATGTCAAATATAATTGGTGACTGGGTGGGAAGAGGCATCCACTCAGTAGGTTGAAAAAGAGAAATAACTTCCACTCTCTCCTCCTTTTGCAAACATGTGACTTGATATTCTCCCAGATGATCCCAAAAGGACAAGGTGAAGAAGAGGACTTTCTTCCCTCTTCCTTTCCCCAGTAGTGACCATAGAGGCTGTTTGTACAGGACAGTGAAAGCATGTTTGTCTAAGTGAGCCTGGGACTGGATCCAGGATGCCTTTTCTACTTCTGTGTTTCTTTCCCCTAGCACAAGGGCCCAGTCAATCTCCGGTGGACTTTCCTAGTATCCTTGGAGGTGGGGCAGAGGTGCAGGAACATGAGTCCTTCAGTTCGGGGGAAACATCTACTACTCAGATAAAGGAACCTCTGAGAGTTCCGACTTTACTCCTTCCTCAATGATCACTACAGAGTGAATGAGAATTATTTTAAAAGGGCCTCCGCCATCTTAGAAAGTTGCTACCAGTACCGGATATTCTGATAAAACTAACCACAGAGAAATGCATTATCCCACAGGAAGAAAACTGACCATCAACAACTCCTATGACCCAAAGACTTGAACACTTTGACCCATTTCTTTCCTGCCTTTAAATGCTGCCCATTGGCTATATTCTCTAATTGAACCTAAAAAGCTAGGAAATTGGACTCTGTCCCCTAAGAATCTGAAGCTGCTTCCACAGTGCATTAGTAGATTTCTTTTCCCTTCAATTCGGCTATTCATTTTATTTTATTCTGCGGACACTCCTCCTGCACAATGAGTGTGCATTTAATCGAAATGAGTTTGCATCTGATGGAAAAATACCATGACAATAAACCCTGGATTCTTTGCTAGCAAGCCAGATGACCTACAGTCATTGCAGAGCAGAAACGCTAAATTAATTACTACGCTCAGCAAAGGAGCAGAGCATCCCCTAAAATTGGAATTCTCTCTCTTTTGTATTCCCAGGACCTAGCCCAGAGACTGGCACACAATTGACACCTGGCACACCCTTGTTGACTGACGTCTCCGAGAACCTGGGACAATCTCTCACGTTGCCTGGAACAAAATGTTTGCTCCTGCTCCTGTTTTGTGGTCACTCCTATCCTTAAATTTAAGTTTTCCCCTGTCCATCTGGACTTCAGCCTAATTAGAACCGTAGTTTTGTTCAAGGGCAGATTTTGCCGTTTGTATTCCTTGTACTCCCAGGAAAGTTTAAGAAATCCTATTGTCCCATTGGATAAAATATGGCAAAGCTTTTTCAATTTTACTTTCTAATTGGCAAGATAATAAAAATATGTTCGTAACCAATCTGCAGATTCACTTGTGAGATTGCATAGTAGATTCCTATTTCCACAAAATATCAGTTTTCCTTCTTTCTAAGAAATATCTATTTTTCACTTTGCTGTGCTAGGGCTCAGGACGGTCATTTTATTAAATGCACTGAAGCCTGTGTCAAGGCCTAGTCTGTTCCTCTCAGGAAGGATTGTATTTAACTCTTGGGTCTGGTACATGATCTGCTTTCCTAGGGCAGTGCTTACTCAGGAATCCCACAAGTGTCCATGAAGGAAAGGACTACAGGGACAGTATGAGAGATATTAAGGTTTGCTATTTCATGTCTTAAGTTTTTGTCAACTCATGCTTATGAGTCTTTTGTTATTTAACCAACTCTTTTGTGTCGATGGACACTGTTGTCCTATATCTGATGTCCACGACATTGTCCTTTGATTAATTTTTCTGCTAAAGCAAATCTGTTAACCCATTTTCTACTCTGTCAATCCACTCTTGGTATACCTTAGTCTAGAGACAAATCAAAGTTTTATTTAAGGAAGTTATCCTGAAATCAGTCGAGGTGCAAGAAAAGCCAGATTTCTTTTTTTGAGGAATTCAGACTTTCTTAAAATTGAACTATGTGAGTTCAGAGTTAGAGTACTTCCTGGAGCATGGATGACTCTGGAAAAAACAGTTATGGGGAAATCCCATAAAAAACCGGATTGTTTAATAAAATGACTGTCTATATGGAAGAACCTCTGACGTATAAATTAATTTCATGTAGGGCTGGATAGATCCAGTTCTTAACTGTTGATAACACTAAGTCCTGGGATTAAACTTATAAAATTGAAGTAGAGTCTTTTGGATTCTGTTTTCTGCTACAACGATGGAGGAGAAGTATAGAGTCACAAATGAAATCACAGCTTCAGACTAGGGGACTCTATAATGCTCAGGAAGTAAGGAAAAGTAATTCAAAAGATACTGTAATATTACTAAAAGGAATGAGACCTAGTTTCAAGTCTGTAGAAACATGCTAAGAAATCTCTGGTCGTTTTAGGGCCAATTTCTTCAGACTAAATCCCTCACATAAAGAAGGGAGGAGAGTAGGAGAATGAAACAGCCTGTGAAAGCAAAATATCAAGCTCTTAAATTTATAGAAATCTCAAATTAAGTAATGCAGAAAGAGGCTTAGCTAAAGTTCACTAGACCTCAGCATGTATAAGCTACTAACTAGTATTAAAAATAAAATCGCCTATATGTAAGTATTAGTCCAACAGCATAACACCAGAGAAGACTCTAACATTTTATGTACACAAAAATAAAATTTGATTAATTCTCATAAAACTACTGTCTGAATCTTTGGGTTTTCCAACATTTACCTTATCCTGGAAGTCTTTGACTCTGGGTTTTAATTATGATTTAACTATTTAACTATTGTGATTTAACATCCCAAAATGTAATTTTAAATTGATTTTTTTTCTTTCCACTTGACAAGCACTGTTCCTAAGTTTTAATTTAAATGTAAGCCTACAGGAAGAAATAATTTCTAGAACTTTCCAGAAAAGTTTCCACAAGAGCTTATAAGACCTAGACTCCTTGTGTCAAACTGGGGCAATAATTGAGGTAGAAGGATCTCTATTTGTAAGTTCTCCTCCAAACAGCTGCTAGAATATTTTTCTAATACTGCTTTCTTAATTCTATATTTTCTAATAAAAATAATGTTTCTAATAATTCTATCTGATCACTAAACATATGAAAAGTGATTCAGTTTATTTAATTAGTTAAAGTGTCCCTGTAATCTATAGGTGGAAGCAAAGTGCCAACCCTTGTGTACTTTGTTATATGGTTTATTCATGATTGGTATATTCAAATCAATAATTCACAAGCATTTATTAAATACCTACTAGGTAGGTATTTAATATTTAAGAGAAGAAGCATTTATTAGGCCTACTACAAACATTATTTCATTTGATCCTTACAGCAACCCTGTATGGTTACTTTAGAGTTGAGGAAACTCAGGCTAAGGTTAAGGGACTCATCCAAGATCACAACAGCTGGTAAGTGTAAGGCTGTATGTGAACTCATGTCTTCCTGACTCCAGAGTTTTCTTTACTATCTAATGAGGGAACTGAGGAGATCAGGATAGTATTAACAGGACTTTTACTGAGCCAGTCTCTAACCTAAGAATGCTCAGAGCCAAACAGGTTTAGAGGTGGGAGTGCCAGTAATCAATTACTTAAATTAATAAGTTTCAGAGTGAGGAATGTTCTCATAGCTGAAAGTAAAAGCACAGGTTATATTACTTAAATCACAAGTGGGGAAGGAGAGGGGAAGGTGGATTACAATCATTTATTGGTTTCCTATGAGAAACCCATAAATCCCACGCTACAACAATTCTGGAATTGTCTTTGGGGGTCTTGACCACTTTCACTAGGGTGCAGAACCAGAGTTCTTTGATAGGAACAGGTTCTACAGTCTTTGATTGGATTCACTTAAGGTTCAGTGATTGTGAGCGTTGTCAGAGTTTTGATTAATCAGTTTAAGATTCGCCATAGGCTCTTATTCCTCAGCCAAAGAGGCAGCTCTTGAGAAAACTAAATTATTAGCATGTTCATTACACATATCATATCGATTAATATGAAAATTATAATTCCCTTCTCAATACCAAGTGGTTAGTTGTGGGAATTGACTCTTGATTCATTTCTGGAGCTAGCTTAAGTTTCTATTCGGTTATGGGTCTAGTCCAATTTCTGTTTTGTGAGAAAACTTTTGCGGTTGTGGGGATTAGGAGAAAACCATACTGCGCTGTTTGAACCTACCACTTTGTGACTGGGAAAATGGACCAACTCTCTCTCCTGCTTGGAGAGTCTTATCCTAGGTTGTGCTGATCTGGTTAAATCCAAAGACCAAAGCAAGGAGTTTTCTCACCGTTGTACATGTCAAGCCACCCATCTATACATTATCTGAAAACTGTACTGATCAATTAGTTATTGTTTCTATGTTCCTTTGATTGTTTACACTTTCAAGGAGTGGGACACCTCTTTTTCTGAATTCAAGTAATTGTACCCGTTTACTCTTCCCCTCCCAACTTGGCAGTCTCTAATCTTTCCTCCACTTAGAAATCAAGTTGCCTAATATTGTATTGTTTCCTTTTAATTAACTTTCCTACATTGATCGATTGTTTTAGTGTATAAGAGTCTGTCTGTCTTCCCCTGTATTTGGGGATCCAGACTAAGTTGAGGAGGTTGACACCTAGTTTGTTGGGCACTGCTTAATGGTTGTCCTTCATTCTCAAAGAGGCCTAAAATGACCCCACTATGTTGCGGAC
Source organism: Pseudochirops cupreus (assembly GCA_028627135.1). NCBI lineage: Eukaryota > Metazoa > Chordata > Mammalia > Diprotodontia > Pseudocheiridae > Pseudochirops > Pseudochirops cupreus. The sequence continues at coordinate 189,103,199 of CM053584.1, read as the reverse complement.
AAGGTACAGTTTGTTTGACAGTAGTTGAACAGACCAATATGAACTCCAAAGACTCTACTCTATGAAGGCATAAATAGTCCATGTGAACCTTTGGATTGGAGATGTCACTAAATTTGCACACCTGATGTTTCTTTTGAGCTACTGCAAGTCTGTTTTGCTCACAGAGCACAGAGCCTTCCTTATGTGGGCATGTCATGCTGGCCAGTTCTTATGCCAGTATCTCCCATATCTCACAATTGATTCCAAAGATCTTCAGAGAGACCTTGAGACTGTCCTTGTTTTTGCTTCTTCTGACCTCCATGTGAGTACTTGCTTTGTGTGAGTTCTCCATAAAATAGTCTTTTAAGTTAGCACACGTTTTTCTTTGGAACAGTTTGGCCAGCCCATCAGAGTTGAGCTCTGTGCACCAGAGTTTAAATGCTTGGCAGTTCAACTTGAGAAAGGACCACAGCGTTGGGTACCTTATTCACCAGGTGATCTTCATTGTCCTAAGACAATCAAAATGGAAGTGATTCAGTTTCCCGGCATGGCGCTGGTAGACTGTCTAGGTTTCACAGGCATACAGCAATGAAGTTAGCACAGTAACTCTGTTAGATCTTCAGTTTCATAGACAATCTAATACCCCTTCTTTCCCACATTTTCCTCTGGTGTCTCCCAAACACTGAGTTAGCTCTGGCAATTTGTGGGGCAACCATTGCTTAATCAAGCATTGCTTAATCAATCAATATGTTCAGAAGATCAGACCTTTGTTTTCTGAGTCATTCATCTTTTGCTGGCCATACTAACTACCTTTCTACTAGTCAACATGCGCTTTTGTTGTACACTGCGCATGCAAAAACAAAGAATGAAATATTATTATCCAGGGGACTATATTCTAATGGGAGAGATAAATGTGTGTGTGTGTGTGTGTGTGTGTGTGTGTGTGTGTGTGTGTGTGTGTGTGTGTGTGTGTGTGTGAGCGAGGTGAAAACCACCGTATTTGGCTCTGGTGCAAGGGCTTTTTCACGAATCAGACAAGGACAGAAGGAAACAAAAACCTTTTACTATGATCCGGCCACGGTGCTAAGTGCTGGGAAGAAAAATGCAAGCAAGAAGAAAGACAGTCTCTGTCCTCAAGGAGCATGTGTTGTAATGAAGGAAAGACCACACCTCAAAGGAAGCTGAAGCAGGAAGGGGGGAGGGGCAGGGAACGAGGTTACTTGGCACAGGGAAATGGTTTTGAATTCCATCAGACATCTGGAAGAGGGCCAAAGAAAGAAAGCCCTCTAGCTTCAGCCTCTCAACAAAACGGAGGTTCTCCCCTCGTGAGAGAAGTGGGGAGGGCCTTGTGGAGGGGTTTTCTGTGGTGAATGGACCACAGGGAGTGGTAGGCTTGATAGCATGGTGGGACCTGGACCCCCAAAAGCCCTAAGACTATGTCGAACTAACCCAAGACACCCTGTTTGCCCCCTCCCTCCCCACCGTGAAGAAATTCTCTCCTTGTTACAGGCACAGATAGAGTTGATCCTGTAATTCCTCAGATAAAAGCTACCAGTGCAGGGTGCTGGCCCACAGACTTTTTCTCAGGGTGCTTGCCCAGGGATCCTGTCTCTGGTGTCTGCCCAAGGCCTCTGGCAGCTAAACAAAAACTATCTTTTCTCCTTCCAGGTCTGGTATCAACAAAGTTGTCTCTGCTGACTCCCTGAATTTTCCCATTTATAGATTATTGATACCTGTTCCCCAACATACCTGGACCCCTTCTATTACATCATTAGCATCCTTAACATTCTTTTCCCAGTCCTTTTCTATATAAGCTTTAGATTCACCTCTATTAAGTTACAAGTTCCCCCAAAGAAACTCTGCCTGCTACTATTGGAGTTACAATAAACCAGGAGTGGGGATCCCGCAGCCTCAAGGACACATGTGGCCCTCTAGGTCCTCAGTTCAGCCCTTTGACTACATGGAAACTTCACAGAACAAATCACCTTAATAAAAGGCTTTATCCTGTAAAACTTGGACTCGGTCAAAAGGTTGCACGCAAGGACCTAGAAGGCCACATGTGGCTTTGAGGCCGAAGGTTCCCTTCCCCTGCAATAAACCTTTCCACTTGACTGAAAGAAGGCTTGAGTGTGTGAATTCATTCCAGGCAGCTCTACCTTGTCATTCTTGGGGTCCCAGCACCCTAAACCTCTACCCTCAAAACTTCTTCAACGTGACTGAACAATGTTGACCTGAAAGTTTAGTTAAAGGAGGCAAAAGTCTAGGTGATATGTAAATCCATAGTGTTTATTCCCTTAAAGCTAATCGAATACATGCATGTATGGAGCCAGATAAAATCTGACTGCCTGAACAAAAGAATGAGAAGGCTTAAATACATTTTGGAAGCATCCCAATTCAGGGTGGTTGTCACTCAAAATGATGATCTCCACAAATGTTTAATCATAGTATGAGAAAGGAATTTTCTTAATTGAATAGGTGGTAAATACAATAAAATAAGAGAGTTGACAAAGTGTGGGTTGAAATTATGGCCCAGGATATCTGTGTTTTCTTTACCACTAACATGCCATAGCATAGTGTATGTCCAAAAAGTATTAAGAAAAGAAAAAGCGCAACTCAAGGTCTTGTCTGAGGTTAAGGGTCTCATCCTTATTGGGCATAAAATCAGTTACATCTGGCCTTGCTGACATAGGAAGAGTTCTCTGAGTTTAGTCAGAGAACAAAGAAGCTGTTAGGTCCAGGCTCTTCTTCTGGTTGATTAGTTCGGGATCTGACCCTTATTAAGGTTATTAAATTGATATAAAATGATTATCAACAATAACAACAAAATTGTGATGTCACAGCCGCAACCTAAGCAGTTTTTTAAAAAGGGTAAAGCTATATCAGATCCTAGAAGTTGGACCAAGCATGAAGTAAAAGCAGAATGACTTATGGCACAGAAGGGAGAGATCTAGGAGAGTCATTGTCTCTACTGGCATTTTGAGAGGAAGATTCAGGTTGAGGGAAGAACCAAGACAAGTCAAACTTTTTCCAAAGTGTCCCCACCAGATATATGCCTGTCTCTTCACAGACACTATAACAGAGTGTAACAGTTTTTTCATTACTCAAACCCTGACAGCAAACTGAATATTGCTTCAACCACAGAAAGGCCGGCGGTGGGTTATGGGGTGTTGAGGGGCATTGATGGGGAGAAGGTGGTGGTGGAACTAGAGGTAGGCACAAATGTAGGTAGATTGAGCTTGGGTTCTGAGGTATCAGGAATTTTTCTATTCAAAATGAATTCTGGTAAGCCAAAGAGTAACATGAGGATTATTCTCTCACCTTCTGTAGCAGCAAGCACCCCAGCATACCCAGGTTCTTAGATCTGCTTTTCTAAAGGAAAGCAGCTCAAAATGGGTTAACAATCTTACTTTCATCAAACATACATCATTTACCTAGTTCAGGCGAAAAAAGTCAACACCCTGAACTTCAGAGAATACAAACAGAATTCAAACAGAAGTTACAAGCAGACAGAGAAACAGACCAGCAGACGGGGCTTCCAGCTGTCTGACCATTCCATCCATACCTAGTTAGTTACCAGAGAGGGAAGCACCAACATCTGCGTTTTCAAAGCTGGTTTTCAAAGCTCAATAGCTGCCCAGAGTCTCATCTGTCCAAATCACACTACTCTTCCCAAAGTGAGCCCCAAAGCAAAACCTCACATCAGGGTATATATAGCTTTCTCCTGGGTCAGAGAATGTCACAACCCTCTGGACCCACTGCCTGATCACAAAGTGACAAGGTGTGGGCATTCCCGAAAAACAAGCCTCCATGTGACCACGTTGAGCCTATTAGGGGGCAGAATATATTTTCAAATCAGGGAAGGTTCTCAGAGTCACTTAAGCCTATCAAGGGGCCAAGGGGCAGGGAAGATCTTCAGATTCCCATTCCCATAACACAGTGGTTCTCAGCCTTCCTAATGCCACGACCCTTTAATGCTCATATGTGGGCGTATCTGCATGTGGACAGACCGCCTGGAGACGGATAGAGGAGCTGTGTCTCCGTTCCTAAGACCATCAGAAATATATGTTTTCTGATGGTCTTTCTTAGGCAACCCCTGTGAAAGGGTCGTTCGACCCCCAAAGGGATCACAACCCACAGGTTGAGAACCGCTGCCATAACACCTTCTAAGCTTAAATCAGGGGTAGACTTAAGAAGGCCCAGCAACTTGGATGGGCACAGATGCATCTTTATTTAACCCCAATTTCCTCTCCTTCCCTCCTCCCCCTGCACCCCCATAAAGAAATTGACACATAAATGTAAAGTGAATAAATATAAAGTAGTTAACAATATAGTGGTTTGGGAGGGAGTATACTAGCAGCTGGGGAGATCAGGAGCTCAGGAAAGGTTTCATGCTGGTAGTGTTTCATGTCTTTCTTGAAGGAAGAAGGGGAATCTGTGAGAAGGTGGTGAGAAGGGAACGTATTCCAGGCATAGAGACAACGGAGACAAAGAAATGGAGACGAGAGATGGAGAGTCCTGTGTTGGGAAGATCAGAGGGTGGAGGGGGGAAGTAATGTCTAGTGAGATCGAAATGAGTTGGGGACAGAGTGTGAAGGGTTTTAAAAGCTAGTGTCTTTTGAAACATATCTCAAATACCCCTCCCCCCCCCCCCCACACTTCTCTTCTCTGATGTTGTTGCTACTCTAGTGCAGTCCCTGGAATATTGTACAGTCTGCTGGTGTGTCTGCCTGCCTCAAGTCTAATCCAGCCTCCCTTCCGCCACTAATGTGATTTTCCTAAAGCACAGGTATGACTTTTGTCACCCCCCTACTCAATAAACTCCAGTGGCTCCCTATTGCCTCCAGGATCATTTGAACGACAGGATTTGGCATTCAAAGTCCTTCATAAGCTAGCTCCATCTCACCTTTACAGTCTTCTTACATCTTACTCTGGGATGTGTACTCTTCAATCCAGTGACACTGGACTCTTCTTGGCTGTTCTGTTAACAGAACGCTTCATCTCTGGGCTCTGGACGTTCTCTCTGGCTGAATGCTCTGTCTCTTTAGCTCTGTCTCTAACTTACTTCCCTAGGTTCCTTTATATCCTGACTGAAATACTATTTCCTAATGGAAGGCTTACCCAGCCCCTCTTCATTCCAGGGCCTTCTCTATTTATCATATATTTTGCTTACTTTTTTTTTTTGGAGGGGGAAAGGCAAGGCAATTGGGGTTAAGTAACTGGCTCAAGGTCACACAGCTAGTAAGTGTCAAGTGTCTGAGGCCACATTTGAACTCAGGTCCTGCTGACTCTGGGACTGGTGCTATATTCACTGTGTTACCTTGCTGCCCCTGTTTACTTTTTATATATTTGTTTGCATGTTCCCTTCCCCATTAGGTTGTGTGCTCCTGGAGGGCAGGGACTGTCTTCTGCCTATTTTTGTATCCAAAGTACTTGGCATATAAGTAGGCATTTAATAAATGATTGATTGCTTATATTTTATCTTATAGGCAATAGGGAGGCACTCTGACGTGGTCAGAGCTGCACTTCAGGAAAATGACTTTCAAAGGTGCCTGGGGCCTGCTTTGATAATCATTAAATATTATATTTTTGGCCAAAGTCCAAATTAATCATACAGACTACCTTGCCTTGCTTTAAAAATACCTTTTCCTGTGTCAGCAACTCCAGAGACCAGATAAGGCTGGAAGTGGGATTTCCCCTTATCTTGGGACATATTCCACATGGGAGGAAAAGAGAGACATTGTGAGATCACAAATTCCAAGGGACTCTTTTTTTTGTCCATTGTTTTGTCAATTCGTATTTATGGTCAAGAAACTTCCTTTCTCATGATATGGATAGTAACATATGGAGATCACAAATGTGTGTGACACAGTCTCCTGAACTGGGATGGTTCTGAAATGTACTTAAGCTTTCTGATTCTTCTATTTAGGCAGTTAGAACTTAGCTTCTAACTCCTTGTACAAGTTCACTAGTTTTAAGGGGAAAAAAGGAAATAACGGTATACCATCATTTGTTTGTCTCCTTTAACTAAACCTTAAAGGTTAGCAGCTTATATTAGAATGGCACATTTGTCAAGTATACCAGTTCCCTACTTGTTTATTCCTGAGTATATAGCAATGGGTTGCCCCAATATTTGGAAGTCACTTTGACCAGTCTACTCACTTGATGGAACAGACTGGCTTTTGGTTGCCCCTAAAGCATACAATTGCAGGTTACAGCCAGGTAGCTATGTCACAATCCAATACCCATTCTCGATAATTCCTTTACTTTAATAACGATAAAATTCAGATATGAAAGTTTGCTGTAAGAATATGCTATGTCCTTATGTGGTGTTTGTCCTTTCCCTTTCCTTCTTCCCTTCCCATTTTCTTCCCCCTTCTCACCCCCCAAAAGAACAGTGGTTTTCCCTATTTAAGATGCCTGATACTGCTAATCAAAAACCATCATCTCAAAAGCTCTGGCTTCTTTTGCTAGTAAACCAGATGACATACAATCATTCCAAGGCAAAAGTACTGGATTAACTGTCATGCTAAACAAGTGGGAGCAGAGCT
>CM053584.1:189055522-189096172 GCA_028627135.1 Pseudochirops cupreus | reverse complement strand
CTTCCCTTCCCATTTTCTTCCCCCTTCTCACCCCCCAAAAGAACAGTGGTTTTCCCTATTTAAGATGCCTGATACTGCTAATCAAAAACCATCATCTCAAAAGCTCTGGCTTCTTTTGCTAGTAAACCAGATGACATACAATCATTCCAAGGCAAAAGTACTGGATTAACTGTCATGCTAAACAAGTGGGAGCAGAGCTTCACCTCAAGTTAGAATAATTTTGTATCTCCCAAGGCCTAGCACAATGACTGGCCCATAGTAGACACTTAACATACACTTATTTGTTGAAGACTTCTCTCAGAAACCTGGGGCAACCTCTCGTATTGCTCGGAAATGTTGCACCTGCAATCACAATTCTGTGATCACTCCTAAACCTGAAATTAAAGCTTCTTTCCATTCAACTGAACTTCAGTCAGCTGCCTAATTTGTCCTAGTTTTGGTCAAGAGCAGACTTTGTTTAGCCAGGAATCCTGCAGTATCGAAATAGATGAAAATTAAATGTTATTGGGCACATCTATTTGTATTTCTCATATTTAAAAGAAAGTTTAAGAAATCCTATTAAATAAAATAAATTAATCCTTTTTAGTTTAAATGTAAAAAAAAATCTGAAACAACTGAGATATAAGGTTTACTTTCTAATCAACTAGATAATAAAAATATATTTGCAACCAATACATAAATTTGCTTATGAGATTTGTATGGTGATAATTCCTATTTCCTTAAATGGTTTCCTTCTTTTTTTTCAAAGAAACTCTTATCACTCACTTTGCTATGCTGGGACTCAGAAAAATGGACCAGCAAAACCTGTGTTACACAAGTATTGTTCTCTCAGGAAGGGTTGTTTGCACTTCCTCTTGGGTCTGGTGCATGGTCTCCTCAGCTAGGGCAATTGTTCTGAGTGGGTCAGGACCTTTAGTGAATGTGTACCGGACTGGAGTACTACAGTACTGGATATTCAGGACTTAGAACTGACTGGTAACATGGTCTAGGGTTAGGCACATAAAATGTCATCAATTGTATATCACTACCAACCCTCAGGTGGCCACACATGAGTGGTCACTCTACTTCCGTCATGGGCAGCCAAATAGAGACACGATTTCCAAAAAAAAAAGAAAAAAGAAAAAAAGTCTCGTTTTGACCATGGGTGGGTGGATAAAGAGATTGCTTTGTTAAACAAAGTGATACAAATTTTACCACTGTTTAAGTCTTGCATGAAAGTTATGTTTACGTTTTTTGTTGACTTGTTTTTTTTTCCTTTCTTTCTTTCAATAGCCAAATTTCTTACCTTAACTTCTCTTTAACCAGCCAAAGCTAGAAGTACAGTAGTCACCCACAAAAGCCAATCCCTTTGGCTCAACCCTCCTTAGGCAGCCCAGTGGTCCCTCAAGCCCTGAGGCTCACCATAATTTTGTGTGGATGCCAATGTTCTTTACTCCACTGTACCTCAGAACTGCCAAGGTCAAGCTATCCACTTACCTCAGCCTCCTTCAGTAGGATTAATTTTATGTATTTGCCACAACATTGTGAAAGAAGATTTCCTACTAGACTTGTTATAGAGACAAATATCAACTTCACTTAGCAGGTGAAAAAGAATTTCAAGTAACAGTATCATCAGTGACACAATATTTTGAAAAACTTTACACCAAAAAACATCACATCAATGATTGAAAAAGCAGAATATTAAATTCTCAAACTTGTAAGTAATAACTAGCATTTATATATGTATTTAAGGTGAGCTAAGGAGGGAGAACATTCTAGGCAAGGGGGCCAGTCAGAGAAAAGGCCCAGAGCCTGACAGATAGAATGTCTTGTTAGAGGAACAGCCAAGAGTTCAGTTCTAGGTCCAAGAGTATATGTCCAGCAGTACACCCAAGAAGACTGAGGGTGAGGGGGTGGTGGAGGTTATAAAGGACTTTGAATGCCAAATAGAACATATTGTTTTTGGTCCTGGAGGCAATAGGAAGCCAATGGAGCTTACTGAGTAAGGGATGAGGGTGATGTACACTCTGGGAACCCCTTTGAACTCTGATTGAATCTTCCCATTTAATGAGGCATTTGCCTGAGGCCATAAGCCTTTCATTGTGGCTGGCCCAGATCTCAGTTACTGGCCTAGCCCTCCTTTTTCCAGCTACTACTTCCTGCCCTTGATCCTCCCAAAATATCTATACACCCTTCAACTAGCCTAGCCCTCCCTTGTCTCATCTCCAGGTAGCCTCCAGCTACTTCCCACCTTTAATCTCTCATCACTGGAGTCTGACCTCATTTGACTCCTCCTGAAGACGCTCCCCAAACTGCTCCACTAGACCACCCCTAGATTCCTCCTACAACCTTTCTATATGGAAGACCCCATCTTGCCTCCATATAAATATATGGAGAATATAAAGAAGGCTGGAGAATGCTCTAGCGCAGACTCACTCTGTGTGAGATGATTCTGGCCTGTTTGTCCAATGAAAGCTTTACAGATACCTTAAGAGTCTACCAAATATGGCGAATCTTTAATAAACTTTGCTTTTCTTTGGCTGAGAGAAGATTTGAATCGAAATCATTTGGCAGGACCTGGCCTGTTGGTATTTTGGGGTCTTGAGCACCCCTAACCATATACCTCAACAGAGCTGTAAAAATTTAGCTTTACTGAATTCCTTATGTTTTCTTTATCCTTTTTACTCTTTATGCTTCTCTTGGGTCTTGACATCGAAGGTCAAATTTTTGGTTTAGTTCTGGTCTTCTTATGAGGGCTTGAAATCCTTCTATTTCATTAAATGACCAAATTTTTCCTTGATATATTATCCTCAGTTTTGCCAGGCGAGTGGTTCTTGCTTGTAGTCCTAGCTCCTTTACCCTCTGGAATATCATGTTCCTGACCTCTGATCTTTTAATGTTGCATCTGCCAGGTCCTATATGATCCTGGTCGTGACTCCCTAATATGTGAATTCTTTCTTTCTGGTCACTTGCAATATTTTTTCCCTGACCCGATAGTTCTGAAATGTGGCTGTCACGTCCCTTGGGGTTTTTACTTGGGGATCTCTTTCCTGAGGCGATCAGTGGGTTCTTTCAATGCCTATTTTGCCCTCTGGTTCCAGGACACAAGGGTAGGTTTCCTTGATAATTTCTTGAAAGATTCTATCGGGGTTCTCCTTTTAATTATGGCTCTCAGGTAGTCCAGTGATTCTGACATAGTCTCTCCTGGATCTATTTTCCAGGTCCATTTTGTTTGTCCCATAGGGTATTCTCTTCCATTTTTTCATTCTTTTGAATTTGTTTGATTGATTCATGATGTCTCATAGTCATTAGTTTCCACTTGCCCAATTCTAACTTTTAAGGTATTGTTTTCCTCAATTAGCTTTTGTTCTTTCTTTTCTATTTGGGCAATTCTATTTTTCAAGCAGTTTTCCAAGGCTTTTTTTTTCATAATTCTCTTACATCACTCCCATTTCTTTTCCCATTCTTCTCTCTCTCTTATATGATTGTTAAGCTCCGTTTTAAACTCTTCCATGAATTCTTTCTGGGCTTGAGATCCCTTCTCATTTTTCTTTGGGGTTCTGCCTGTAGGTATTTTAACATTGTTGTCCTCTTCTGAGTTATTACATCACCATGATAACTTTCAATGGTCATATTCATTTTTTGTTGTTTTCTACTCATTCTTTTTTTTTCCCTTTCTCTTAAATTTGAGCTCTGCTCACAGGGGTGGAAGGGGCACTATCTTTGGTTTCTTGTATCAGTGGTTTAAGGCCCTGGCTGTTTCCCTGGTGCTGCACTGATATTTCTCTGTTGCCCAAGGGGGACTCTCTTGTCTGGTGGGCCATAGTGTGGGAGTTGACTGGGGATGCTAGAGGCTGGAGGGCTCTGGCAACTTACCTGGTGCTGACCTGGGATGCTAGTGGTGGTTTCTAGCAAGTGCTGAGACCTGATAGAGGTTTCCGCATTTCCCAGTGGATACCTGAAGCCTGGGAAGGTCTAGCCACTGGAAGATACCTGTTTCTGCTACATAGAACATGACAGTTTGGAGAGGCAGTGTTCCTGGTGTTGGTGTTTGCCTGCTCCACCACACTGGATCTCTGCATCTCCCGCTGGTTTGCTGAGGTAGAGCTTGCTGCAGGCTTCCTGCTACACTTCCTGTCTTGGACTGTGCTCCTCTTTCACCCAAGTGAGATGGGTCTTTCTTGCTGATCATTCAAGTTTCTTAGACTAAAAGATTGTTTCATTCAATCTTTTTGCTGGTTCTGCTGTTCACCAATTTGTTTCAAGGCTCTATTTTATGGTTGTTTGGAGGTGAGTATGGGAGAGTTTTAGCTGTTTACTGTTTACTCCGCCATCTTGCCTCCCAGAAATGTCTCTCCCTAGTATTTTCTTTGAACATTTTTAGCAAGGTCTGTATAAATGTTTGCTGCTGCTGCTGCTGCTGCTGCTGCTGCCTCTATTGTTGTTCTTGGGCTTCTTCTAGTGAATTTATGCCACACACTCCCTTTTGAATTTCCTTTCTCCCCTAAAACCCATATTATAGGTGGTGCCTATTGTTTACAAGAACGCTTCATTATAGTTTTTGCTGTGGGGTTACCATCTCCATTAGACTGTAGTTAATTTACCAACAAAAATTCCTTTATGTAGCTGTACTTGGAACCCCCTTGAACTCTCCTTGAATCTTCCCACTTGATCTGGCATTCCCCAGAGGCCAAAATCCTTCCTTATCAATCTGGCTGCTTTCCTTCCTTGATCCAATCAAAATATCCTTAACCTAGCCTAACCTTCCATTGTCTGTTACCTCCAGATTGTCTCTGGCTGCTTCTGACCCTTAACCCCTTTCTTTTTGTTCCTGGGAACCTGACCTTTAGTTACCCCAGTTTCATCAAGATCTTTCTTAGACCTCTTCCTCTAGTCACCCCAGACTATTAGACCACCCCTAGATTCTTCCCGTAACTTTTCTGTATATAAAATCCATCTTGCCTCCATGAAGGTGCTCAAATTCAATCTAACTGAGATTCAATATCTAGCTGAGATGCAATCTGGTCTGCTTGCTAATACAAGCATCACAAATGCTTAGGATCCTTAAGAGTCCACCTAAAATGGTAAATCTTTAGTAAACTTTGTTTTACTTTGGCTGAGAGAAGGATTGAGTAGAATTCATTTGACAAGACCTGGCATGTAGGTATTTTCCAGTCTCCAGCATCCCTAAACCTAAACCTCAAAAGCTGCAGTGCATTAGAAATACCATGTATCACCATACAGACTAGCAAACATTTACTAAGGACTAGATAAATTAATAGATTCTATTTTAAGACTGCTAAATATCTATCTATCTAGACGTTCCTCTGGGACTCTTTTCATCTAAATACTTTTCTATAGTCTCTCCTTCCTTGTCTCCCGCAAACCACCCCAAAAGAGGGATAAAATCTTTCTTCCCTCACCTAATTTTTCATTGCCAGATTAAAATTATAAAATATTCTGCATAATTAATTATATTAATGTTTGATACATACTGTCTATTAATGTTTAACATAATTAAACCAATTATATAATCAGTGTATTATAAATTATTCTATATTTGGCATATACTTAAATTATATATTTAATCTATATTATTTTTATATTATGTTTAATCTATTATACATTTAATTTATTAATTTACATTATTAATTTACATTAATAATGGCCGTGGAAAATTGGTCGAGGGGAGAAAGATTTTCATTATGTTTTGAGGTGTTTTGCAACGTAAGGCAATGAGAGACTTAGGAAAGTATTTAAAGTAAAAGAGTCCTGGAGCAACCTCTGAAAGCAAACAATGGAGCGCCATCTTACGATCTAATAAGGAACAAAGAAATAATCCTTGTCTAAAAACTTACAATTTCCTGATTTGGAATCGAGAAAACAACAACTATATTGAATTATATTGAATTATCGTGCGAATAATAGACCCAAAAAGATGTGCTGGGGAGGAGGGTGGAAGGCAAAGGGAAAAAAATCGTTTAAAAGTAAAGACTTTCCTAATAGGTTCTGGTTAAATGGGGCGGAGTGTATAAGTACCCAATTAAATTGTTCAAATACTTCAATCTGGTGTTGGCAGTGTTAAATTATCCAATCAGGTTGTTCTTGATTCTATAAATGAACAGTAAGCACGATTCAATTTTCATTTCTCTGAGTTTTTTCTCATTTACTCTTTTGCTATGGCTCGTACTAAGCAAACCGCGCGGAAGTCTACTGGCGGTAAGGCGCCTCGTAAGCAGCTCGCAACTAAGGCTGCTCGCAAGAGCGCGCCGGCTACCGGCGGCGTGAAGAAGCCTCACCGCTACCGGCCCGGCACAGTGGCGCTGCGAGAGATCCGCCGCTACCAGAAGTCGACGGAGCTGCTGATCCGCAAGCTGCCTTTCCAGCGGCTGGTGCGCGAGATCGCGCAGGACTTCAAGACTGATCTGCGCTTCCAGAGCTCGGCCGTGATGGCTTTGCAGGAGGCTAGTGAATCCTACCTTGTTGGACTATTTGAGGACACGAATCTGTGCGCCATCCACGCCAAGCGGGTGACCATCATGCCAAAGGACATCCAGCTGGCCCGCCGCATCCGCGGGGAGAGGGCTTAAATTATAGCCCAAGGTGGTTATTCGCAACTTTAAAAGGCTCTTTTCAGAGCCGCCTACTTTACTCCCAAGAAAAGCTGTAATTTTCTTAAATCCCGTCCTTCAAATTAGCACTACTGACGAACGTCGGGGTCTCGAACTGGAAAAGAATAATGGGCAGTATCTTGTGACGGCATATTAACTGTGTGGTGAAACTTACGGTGAAAGTTTTGGCTGAAACATTCTCATAGGAGAAACATTATCAATTACTACCACACTACCCGAGTACCTCGGTCTTATAATTGCCGCCAAGAATTCTTACTAAAACCTGACAATTTAAACAGCAGCAGCTGGGCTGAAAACCTACAGCAGTTAACAGTTGCGGAAGTAGAATAAAAACAAGCAGTGAGTCCTCCAGTCATTGCAATACTTCCCTCTGAAAGTGAGTTGTCAAGGGAATATTCAGATAATACCTATTTTCAAGTTAAGTTAAGAATGAATCTAATTGTACAATCTCAATGCACTGCTTTCCTGTTTAATTACAGTCAGTCTATTAGGGTAAATGAAATAAGGGCTTTAGCCATGTTTATATTAATTACGACCACTCAAATCACATTGAATCTGAAGTAGCAAGGGATTCTAGAGTGCAGGGGGATCCATTCTACATTCCTTTCCATCTCCGTGCCTAATGGCCAAGATGGGATACTGAGTCAATGGGGTCAGCATCTTTGATCGTCTAGAAATAGCTAATCTTTTTATCTACGAGGCATGTAGTTACTTGTGGATTTCAATACTGCATTTATTAGCTGTGTATTCCATGCAGTTAATATTTTAAGCTATGCTCCGAGTATGATTTACTTGTGGATATCCAAAAATGGAAATGAGTTTTAACAGGGAATAAAAATGCATGAGATATATTTGGAGATGTTCCAGAAATATACTCTAGGCATGATAAGGGGGTCAAGGAGTCAAGGAGTTCAAGGAGTCCAGGAATCCCAATAACCAGAATCCCTGGAAAGCAATCTGGAATGAATTCACTGACTCAAGCATTCTCTTAGTCAAGGTGGCAAAGAATTTTCGTTTTGCTTTTCAAAGGGCAAGAGTTCTTAGGGAACCTGCAACCTTAGAGGGAGTATATTATAGTTTATATAGGGTAACTATAGTAAAACCTGTGCCAAGTATGCTAACTAGGTGAGACAGGGCGGGGATTAGGGAGGAGTTAAGGAGTGGTCAGTTTTTAAAGGAACATCCAACTTTTAATATCTACTGCACAGGTATTTTACCCAGAGTTCACTGGGAAATAGCCCATAGTGGGGTTATATGGAGGTGTGATTTTAGGTTTGAAAAGACACTAAGTCAGCTAGCTGTCAGGGCTGACCAAGTTGCCACCCATCAATGTCACGTTTGACAAGATGGATGTTGGGAGTATACATATGTCCCAAGCTAACAAAGGATTCAGGATATATATAATGAGCTAGGGAGTTACATATACTGCATTTAGTGAAGGATTCATAGGTGCAGCTTGCTATTGTACCAAGGGGAGATAAACATTTGGCTGGGGGTTGAACACAAATAGTTGCTAGGCAGAGTACTGACAGGGGGAGAAGAGGGCAGAGATAATGCTCTGAGGCTAGGGAGATTTGAGGCTAGGGAGAAATGTGATTTTACAAAGTGAGGTTCAAGCACAGGCACCCAAGCACCCCATCAGGCAGAGTCAATATTGTGATTAGTAGTCTGCAAGCATTTATTTATTAACTGTCTACTTTGTGTTAAATACGGTACAAAAGTGCTGGGGATACAAATAGGGAGGAGGGGGAAATAGTCCTTGCTCTTAAAGAGTTCACAGTTCGGTGAGGGAAACAATATACAAGCAATGATGGACACATATACATGTGTGTATATATGAAATGACATGACTTGACGAGTCTTAACAAAGTGACCACAGAGTCCTAATTAAAAAGTTTTAAGGAGCTTTAATTTACCAGCTGGGGCTACTCCATGCCAATTAAAGGGGGAGCAGCCCAGAACTCAGGGGTAAGGAACCTTTTATACATTTCATTAGGTTTAGGTATCTAACTAACACAATTTGTTACTAAGCAGGTTGTCATATAGCTACAAACAAGAGGTTACTAAGGCAAGCGGAGGGGGTGAGCAGAGGGGGTCTGCAAGGTAAGCGGAGGGGCACAGGGCATGACGACTGAGCAAGGAGAAGATAAATTACTCTAGGGAGGCTTCCCAGGTTCATAGAGTTTCACTTGGCTGATTACTAATTCCATAAAGTATTTCTTAACTATTTATTGACCATAACATATATGTCTATGTGTGTGCATATATGTATGTGTCTTTCAGAGGGAAGACACTAAGATTAAGGATTGGGAAAGTTCTTCTTTCAGAAGGTGGAACTTCATATGATACTGAAGGAAGCTAGGGATGTCAGAAAGTAGAAGTGACTTGCCCGGGATTACACAGCTAGTTAAGTGTCTGAGGCCAGGTTTGAACTCCAGAACATTAGGTTCCATCTAGTAAGATGAAATTTTAAAGGTAATAAGTAGTATAAAGTAAAATTAAGATTCACTTAGACTGAGTTCATAATAACAAAATTGAAAAGGAAAGTTAGGCAACTGTTTGTCTGAAAAAGTTCCGGGAATTTATAGTGAAATTCAAGATAAGTAGTATGACTTTTTTTTTTACAAACCTGTAATTCCATCATTCTTATCATGTAAATTCTCCCCACCACTGTATATTAGCAATATGGTATTTTAAAAATTCGTCAAACATTTCTTTTTCATCTCCCCCCACTGAAAAAAAGAAAAAAATTAACAAAAACTTTTAAACAAATACATAGTCCTCATAATAACGTACATAATATATCGTGTTTAAAAATTCGTGTCTTATTCTGCATATTGGTCCATCACCCTTCTGTCAGGAGGTGTATAACATTCTCTCATCAGCGATTAATTTTGGGTTACATTAAAAGAGGTATACTCTGCTTGGGTCAGACTGAATCTTTTCACTTATGAGTAAGATAGATTAGTAAAGACACTGATAAGCTAAAGTGCACCCTGAATAAAGAAATGACAGTAGTTAAGGGCCTTGAGTTCATATCATATAAGGCTATCATATGAGGCTGTAGATATAGGAAAGGGAGATGTTTATCCTGGAGAAGACTCAGATAGACTTATCCAGAAAGGCTGTCATGTGGAACCAGGAATACACTTTATTTTTCCCCAGAGGAAGAACTAGGAATAATGCATAGAAGTTGTAAATAAGCAAATTTAGGCTTAATGCAATGAAAAACTTCCCA
The DNA here is from genome assembly GCA_028627135.1 of Pseudochirops cupreus. NCBI lineage: Eukaryota > Metazoa > Chordata > Mammalia > Diprotodontia > Pseudocheiridae > Pseudochirops > Pseudochirops cupreus. The sequence goes on along the minus strand of CM053584.1, from coordinate 189,086,323 downwards.
AAAAAATTAGAATGAACCCAAAGTGGAATCTGCTGCCTTGGGAAGTAGAATATTTACCCTTATTGAAGGTTTCCAGCAGAGTTTGGATGACTGCTGCATTTGTGGTGGGAAGTTCCTCTGGAGGACATGGGTTGTACTAGATGGCCTTTCACTACAAAGTTCTATAATTCATGAAATTCATTCACTTACCTGCTCTGGGCCTCAGCTTCTCCATCTGTAAAATAAGGGGATTTAATTAGATGCTTTTGAGATAGCATCCTACTCTAAGTTTCTGATCTATGAGAATGTACCATGGCGTACATGAGGTCCAACCATGGATCTATCAACTCAATATCAGACTGATATTTGTGGCTCCAAAATGAGGCTTACATTGTTTTATACACAGTTAGAATCCTTTATAAATGTACCAACCTAAGGTAAACAGATGATAGGCATCTTCAAATATCTTAACCATGCATACTCTAGAGAAGCATGCAGACAGGGGTTGGAATGTCTTCCTTCAGTAGTGCACCATTAGATTTATCAGTTCCCTACCTGTTAACTGTTTCCTTATAATCATATCATAGATTGAGAGTTGGTAGGAAGCCTGGGGGTCACTAGTCCAACCCCTAATTTTACAAATGAATAAAGAGAGATGGAATGAATGACATCCTATTCACACAGGGCAGCACCACTCTTTATTTCACTCTCTCCCCCTGTTCAGTATATACTACCTGGCACCTATTCCCCTGGAGTTCTTATCAGATTTAAAGTAACCACCAGATAGGGGTTTGTGATTTTATTTAACTGCAGATAATTTAATAAGATTTACATTTTTCAATAATAATACACAGCCTAGATTTGAGACATACTGAATCAAAATTATGAGGTCAGGGTGAAGAGGTTACCCATAAAGAGGGTTAAGGTTGCTCTGGAGACCCCAAAGTATCAACATGGCAGGTCCTGCCAAATGAATTCGACTCAAGTCTTCTCAGCCAAAGAAAAGTAAAGTTCATTAATAGTTCATTAAAAGTTCGCTATATTGACTCTTAGAGAGCCCAGGTATCAGTGATGCTTGCATTGGGCAAGCAGGACAGAATAAGTCTGTCACAGAGTAAGTCTGTGCTAGGTCATTCTTCGTCACTCTCACACCACATGGAGGGAAGATAGAGTCTTATGTACAGAAAGGTTATGGGAGGAATCTAGGGGTGGTCTAGAGGAGGAGTTGGGGAGGGTCTTCAGGAGTCAGAGAGGCCAGACTCCAGTAATGAGTGATTAAGGGTGGGAAGTTGCTGGAGTCTACCTGGAGCTAATAATAGTGGGCCAGGCCAGTTCAAGGGTGGAAATGGGAGGATCCAGGGTGGGAAACTGCTAGACAAAGGAGGGCTAAAGACTTGGGCAGAGCCACAACATAAGGCCCATGGCCTCAGGCAAATGCCTTCCCGGAAAAGATTCAAGGAGAGTTCAAAGGGGCTCCCAGAGCCTGCACCTCATTGTGGGGATGATAAAATCAAATTCTTCTTCCATATTACAGTCATTCAAATACTTGAACACAACTAACATGACATTTCCCTCTCCATCTTCTCTGCTTAGAAACCTTTTGGAATAATAGGATTTTTAGAGAAATAAGAAAGTCTATCATAAAGGGGCAACAGAGCTTCAGCTGTTTAGAACAGCTAGGTGACACCATCACAGGACCTGCACTCAGAAAGACCTGAGTTCAAATGCAAGGTCAGATACTTACTAGCTGAGTCACCTCTGGTGAGTTACTTAACCTCAGTTTCTTCCTCTATAAAATGGGTACTATTGTATCTACATCCCAGGGTTGTTGGGAGGACTAAATGAGATAATTGTAAAGGATTTAGCACAATTCCTGGTCAACAATAGTTGTTGTTGTTGCTGTTATTATTATTAATTTCCCACTTGTAAGGATATCAGACCGTAGAATAGACAATGAAAGGCTCTTTCTGATAAACAGGAAATTTTAGGAACAAATATACAAGCAAAAGCAGAAACCTGAGATATTCAAAAGGACGAGACAGAAGATGTCTTGCTGAACTCCAGCAGCGCCGTGTCTAGCCTTCACTTTAAGAAGGAGGCCCTGGAAAAGCTACAAAAGCCGCCAAGGAATCTTGGGAGCCATCCAGGCCAAACCAAGTCCCTTTATTTCATGTGAGAAACTGAGGTCCAGAATTAATGTCTTGTGCTAAATGACACAGGAAACAAGACAGAATAAACTCACATCCTCTGACTCAAAGGCCCTGATCTTCCCACAATATTAAGCTATTTTCATTTATTTTTTAAAAATCAGTAAGACCAGAATTGGAAGTTTTCCTTGCCCACAAATGCACAATTCACCCGGCTGCTGCTGCTATTGTTGTTTTAAGAAACTAAGCCCTTAGAAAATTAGGACAGCTTTTGACAAAAACCATTTACGAACAGTTACATGCGGTTTACTGAGAACTGGATTTTTAGTGACTTTCTTGAAGCCCAAAACAGTCAGCATTTATAGGAATTTGAGATTCTTTAGCTTCTTCCAGACACAATGGAAAGTTATGTAATGGGGCCAGCCAAGCGGCAAACATCAGCCTGGAAGAGGTCAGATAATGACTAATTTGGTTGACTAATACAAAAAATGCCAGTTCTTCAGTACGTGCAAGTAAAATAACATCCTTAAATTTAATTTGTCTCCCTTTTCTAGGGCATGTTTCAGCTAGCCTTCTTCCCGCCCTCTACTTTAAAAACTAAAGACACACAGATTGGTTCTGAGTCTATTCAAATAAGGGTTTGTGAAAGGCTAATGTCTAATTGGATGAAATAAAACCACTCTACCTATGTAGGAGGGGCTATGTAAATTGATAGATGCTAATTCTACTTTTCAATTGGTTTGTTCATCCAAAGATGTTTATAACCAATCAGACCGCGTGGTTTACTCTACCTTCTGAAGGTATAATAAGTTGCTGTGCCCCAGCAAACACAAAATCTTTTGTGGTTAGCGAGCTCGAGTTTGAGTTTGCTTTGTTTCGCCCTTCTACGTTTTAGACAATTTGTGTTTCCACTATGTCTGGCCGTGGAAAACAAGGAGGCAAGGCTCGTGCTAAGGCTAAGACTCGGTCGTCACGCGCCGGTCTCCAGTTTCCAGTTGGCCGTGTGCATCGTCTGCTTCGCAAGGGGAATTACTCTGAGCGAGTGGGAGCGGGAGCGCCAGTGTATCTGGCCGCCGTGCTAGAATACCTCACTGCTGAAATTTTAGAATTAGCCGGCAACGCTGCTCGCGACAACAAGAAAACACGTATTATTCCACGTCATCTTCAGCTGGCCATCCGCAATGACGAAGAACTCAACAAACTGCTGGGGAAAGTCACTATTGCCCAGGGCGGCGTTCTGCCTAACATACAGGCCGTACTGCTGCCTAAGAAGACCGAGAGTCACCACAAAACTAAGAGCAAGTAAAACTGCCAAGCTCGGCTGTGTTCAGCCATAGAAATTGCAACCCAAAGGCTCTTTTCAGAGCCCCTCACATCGACAAAGGGAGCTTGTGTACACCCACTTGTCATAAACAATATAGCTCAAATGTAAAATAGTTGGGTTTTTTATGCAACCGTTTAAAAACGAGATAGTAGAAAGCTTTGTGTGAAACCAGCCAGCGTCCTCTACTGTTTACCATTACTCTGCTATGAAAATAACATGTCAAGCAATTAGAATTGCAAGTGTATTGTATTTTATCTGACTTCATTTAGAGATACTTAGCGAAGATAATCGAGTGATTTCTGGTTCGTTTCGGAGATTAGAAACTGATGCAACAAGGTTAAGTGACTTGTTATGTTATCACAGCTAATGAGGCTAGATTTGAATTCAGAAAGATAACGTCTGCATAAATTGAGGCCTACCACTTTAGCCACTGCACCACTTAACTACCCTGGAAGGGAGATTGCTGTGTAATCTGTAGAGGGGGAAACGGCCCAATTTGCTGGAAGTCTCTTGAAGGTCACAGACTCAACCCGAGGAAACAAGCAAGAAAGGAACTATTAAGTGCCCTTGTGATACAAATAGCAGCAGTATTTTACGAAGGAAACAAGATTTGATTTAGTGCCAGAACAAAAACCTTAGCAGGTCTGATTTCCAGACTAGATCTTCAACTTGCTAAAACTTTTAAGATGTGGTCAAAGTTCACCTGTTGGCGCTTTTGCTTGCAGAATATCAGACCTTAATCACATTGATGAGGTTAGGGTTAGAGGTGCTTGAGACCCCAAAATACCAACGCACTGGGTCTGGCAGAATGAATTAGACTCAAATCTTCTCTCAAGCCAAAGAAAAGCAAAGTTTGTTAAAAGCTCGCTTTTATTGTACACGGAGCAAGTCTGTGCTAGAAAATTCTATGGCGCCCACACACATGGAGGGAAGATGGGGTCTTATATACAGAAAAGTTGTGAGAGGAATCTTAAGGGTGGTCTAGGGGAGGGTCTTCAGGAGGAGTTAATGAGGTCAGGTAACAGTTGATGTGGGTATAGATATTTTGATAGGCTCAAGGGTGGGGAGTAGATGGACAATGGAGGCCAAGCTAGTAAGAAAGGTTTGGGCTGAGCCACAACCAAAGGCTTAAGGCCTCAGGAAAATGCTTCAAGTGGGAGGATTCAATAAGAGTTCAAGGGAGTTCCCAGAGCCTGTACCTCATCATTTATACATATATCCATTTCTGCCCATCTGAAGCTACGTGAAAGATCCTGCATGTTTACTATAAGTACTATTATACAAGTCTACGAAAATATAATGGCACTTGTGCCCCTCCCCCCCTTTTCAAGGCTACCACAATTTTGAAGTGTGTTTGTAGGTTTGGGTCAGGATCTACTCACAAACCCCCAACAATGTTTCTTTTACTAACCAGTCAGATGACAGATTAGTTTAAAGCAAAACATTTAATTACCTACGAAACCTAGACTGGTAGATAAAAGCTATTAAAATCTTTATTGGTTGATAAATATGGATTGAATGAATTTCAGAGGAGGAAAGCTAAATGAGTAATAGTAGTGGTAGAAGATGACCTGGAAGTGGCATTGGAGGAACAAGGAATGTTCCAATTCCTCTGCCTACTGCTCCTCTCCTCCAATAATTCAAGTTATCTGTGAAAGTGCAACCAGTGTCATCAGAAGGAAGTCAGGTCTCAATAAGTATGAAAACTTTAAAAAAAAATTACTTCAACATATTTTTTTCCTTTGTAATCCTTTTCATTGTATTCCATTAATTTAAAATCAGCATTTTGAGAATGTATCTATAGGCTTTACCAGATTTTCAAAGAATTCCATGACAAAAAAACTCAAGAATTCCTTCACTAAGATAAGACTGAGTTCTAAACCTGGCACTCTATCTAATTGGGAGGGGCTGTGTAAATTAATAGATGCTAAACCACAATCTGTCTCCATCCTTGCTGCCCTTGCAAGGCAAATTGTGTGCCCAGTCAGTGGACAGAGTGCATCTGTGCTCTGGAAGCAGTTTGGAAAAACTTTCCATGAACATATGAATGTATAAGTGATAGTATCTGATTGGTTATAAGTGTCCTTTGACCAACCCAAAATTGCCATCAACTTTTTGCATATGGTCCATCCACTGGGACAAGTTTCATCCAATCAGTCTTCAAAGTACACCAGTATCTCTCATTTAAATATACCAAACTACAACTTTATTAGATCTTTATTTTCTTCCTCAAAATTTTAGGCTTTGAAGAGTTGCACAGTCCCTGAAGCCCAGGGGAGCTGGGTAGGTACCCCTATCAGAAGAATGATTTCAAAAGATGTTTGACCAAAGCTCAAGCACAGCCAAAAGGAGTTACTCCATCTATATATACAGTGTACAAGATGCTGAAGCAGGTCCATCCTGACATGGGCATCTCAGATAAGACCACAGGCATCATGAACATATTTGTCAAAGACATACATCATCACTGGCAAGGTATCCTGCCTGGTGAATTATAAGAAGCACTACACTATCATGTTCCAGAAGATCCAAACAGCCATGAGCCTGCTGCTGCCAGGGGAGCTGACCAAGCATACCATGTCTGAGGGCATCAAGGCTTTCACCAAGCACACCAGCTTCAAGTAGGCTTTGCCTTTTGTTTAAGAGACAAGAGAGCTTCTTGAAAAAGGGATAGAGACTTGATCATACCTATGTTTAAAGAAAATCAATTTGACATCTGTGTGAGGGTAGGGGGAAATTATATGAAAGGAGACTGTATGATGATAGAAAAGAAAAGATTGGGGAAATAATATTCAGAAAAATTGAAAAGACTTGGCAACTACTGGATATGGAAGGTAAGACAGTGAGATATAAAGGATAAGGGACTCAATGCTGAGGTCACATTGAAATGACATGACTTGACGAGTCTTAACAAAGTGACCATAGAGTCCGAATTAAAAGTTTTAAGGAGTTTAATTTACCAGCTGGGGCTACTCCATGCCAATTAAAGGGGGAGCAGCCTCGAGTTCAGGGGTGGAGAATCTTTTATACATTTCATTAGGTTTACGTATCTAACTAACACAATTTGTTACTAAACAGGTTGTCATATAGATACAAACAAGCAGTTACTAAGGCAAGCGGAGGGGGTGAGCGGAGGGGGTTTGCAAGGTAAGCGAAGGGGCACAGGGCATGACAACAGAGCAAGGAGAAGATAAATTACCCTAGGCCGGCTTCCCAGGTAAAGATAAATCACTCTGGGGAGGTTCATAGAGTTTCACTTGGCTGTATACCATAGAGTTTCACTAGGCTGACCACTAACTTCAGAAAATATTTCTTAACTATTTCTTGACCATAACAACATTTGTGAGAGCAGTTCAAGGTGAAAGAATTCACTTTGACATTCTCTGTAACCAATGGGAGCTTTCTTACATGAAAGCTACCCAGGCCTTCGTAGCAAGAAAGCTAATCAAGACCCTGATATTTGGGGAAGTTATGCTTATAGAGAAGTTTCAGAATGAAGACATAGTTTTAGAGGTTTTTATGGGGGTTAAAGATTAAGGACAGAACAAGAAAGGATTTTATGACATAGAATGAGGGAGACAAAGGGAATTCTTTATGGTTTAAGGATTTAAGGACGGGGCAGGGGGACATAGGTTAAAGATTAAGGGACAGGGGAACACAAGATAAAGGAGACAAAAGCAATGCATTTTGTACGGGGTAAGAAGTTTTATAGTATTTCAAGGTAAGGGGAAAAGGACTTTAGAATACCCCTAAGAGCTACAGCATGAGCCCCAAACCCTCTCAGGAGGGGCTTCACAAGGTACTGGAAAAAAACAACTCTCAATATTCTTTTTAACCTTTACAGAACCATTTGTATCCACATCCTTGAAGAGCAAAAGAGGACTGAGTCTGGGAACCGATAGGATTGGAAGGTACCTTGGAACCAACAACAACATCCTGATGCAACTCTTTCTTCCCACCCACAACCTGGAGAAGATTTACCCAAAAGAACTCCCCCTGGGATCTGATTGGTCTCAACTTCCCTACTGGAGCTATCTTCTTCCCACTCCTCCAGCCAATAGGAAATAGGCCCAGGACAAAGCTATCTTGATAGCTTTGGGACCTGATTAAAGTCAGGTTTCCTGATGCAGTTTCCCCATTCATCTTCTTCTGGGGGGCAAGGGGGAGCATAAAAAGTCCCAACTACTTGGATTCAGTACCTCTAGGTGGATTCTTTTTTTTTTTTAACAAAAAACAAGACTTTCTTTTCTCTCCCTCCCACCTCTCTGTTTTTTCTCATCTTTTATTTATTTTTAGTTTTCAACATTCATTTCCACAAGATTTTGACTTAAATATTTTCTCCCTGTCTTTCCCCCACCCCCCACCCAAAGACAGCAAACCTCCTGAATACCCCTTCCCCCATCTGTTCTCTTTTATATTCTCCCTCATTGCCCACCCCCCTTCCCCAGCAATTTTCTAGTAGGGCAAGATGGATTTCTATACCCCAGTGCCTGTATGTCTTATTTCCCAGCTGCATGTAAAAAGCCATTTTTTTTTAAAACATTTGTTTTTAAAACTTTGAGTTCCAGATTTTTTTCCCTCCTTCCCTCCTCACCCACCCCCACTGGGAAGACAAGCAATTCAATATAGGTTGTACATGTGTAGTTATGCAAAACATTTCCATAGTACTTGTATTATGAAAGACTAACTATATTTCCCTCCATCCCCCCACTTATTCTATTTTCTACTTTGACCCTATCCCTTTTCAAAAGTGATTGCTTCTTAACTACCCTCTTCCCCAATCTGCCCTCCCTTCTACCACCTTCCCTCTTATCCTCTTCCCCACTTCTTTCCTGTAGGGCAAGATAGCCAATTGAGTGTATGTTATTCCCTCCTCAAGCCAAATTCAATGAGAGTAAGATTGACCCATTCCCTTTCAGGATGACCAATTCTCTTTCACCTTCCTGCTCTTCCCCTCCATTGTAACAGTTTTCTCCTGCCTCTTTTATATGAGATAATTTACCCTATTCTTTCTCTCCCTATCTCCTTCTCCCATTATATTCCTCTCTCACCTCTTGATTTTATTTTTTAGATATCATCCCTTCCTATTGAACTGATCCTGTGCCCTCTGTGTATACATGTACATACGTATATACACACTCACATATGTATTTATACACACATACACCCTCCTATACATACACATATATGTATGTACGTATATTCCCTTCAACTATCCTCATACTGAGAAAAGTCTCATGAGTTACAATTATCATTTTTTCATGTAAGAATGTAAATAGTTCAACTTTAATAAGTTCCTTATGATTCCTTTTTCCTGTTGACCTTCTCAGGCTTTTCTTGCTTCTTGTATTTGAAAGTCAAATTTTCTGTTCAGCTCTGTTTTTTTTCATCAATAATAGTTGAAAGTCCTCTATGCCATTGAATGACCATATTTTCCCCTGAAGCATTATACTCAGTTTTGCTGAGTAAATGATTCTTGGTTTTAATCCTAATTCCTTTGACCTCCAGAATATTGTTTTCCAAGCCCTTCAATCCATTAATGTAGAAGCTGCTAGATCTTGTGTTATCCTGATTGTGTTTCCACAATACTCAAATTGTTTCTTCCTGACGGCTTGTAATATTTTCTCCTTGACCTGGGAACTTTGGAATTTGGCTATTATATTCCTAATTTTCTTTTAGGATTTTTTTCAAGAGATGATAAGTGAATTCTTTCCATTTCTATTTTGCCCTCTGGTTCTAAAATATCAGGGCAATTTTCCTTGAGAATTTCTTGAAGGATTATTTCTAGGCTCTTTTTTAAATCATGGTTTTCAGGTAGTACAATAATTTTTAAATTATCTCTCCTGAATCTATTTTCCAGGTCAGTGGTTTTTCCAATGAGATATTTCACATTGCCTTCTATTGTTTTGTAATGATAATGGGATTTGAAGATCTTCCATGTCTCTTGAACTTTCTAACAGAAGGGGTGGAGCAAGAGAAAGCTAGAGCCAAGCTAGAGTCCCTGCAGTGGTGACTGGAAGCAGTGGCAACAGCAGCAGCAGCAGCAACAGGGAGAACTACTTATATTGAGGCAGCCAAAATCTCTGCTAAGGACTCCTGCTGAGGACTGCCAGGGACAGGAACTGCAGGGTGGAGGGGAGGCTGGAGCTGATGGGAGCAAGCTGCCTGGATGCTGAGCAGTTGCCGTGAGTGAGGAAAGGAGGATATTTGCCTGAGGTAGCCTGTCCTGTTTGAAGGCTTGAGAATGTGGATGTTTACTACATTAACTACACATGCCAACTTCATAACTACTGTGATGGTTTTGACTTTCTGGTTTAGGGACTCAGTTTTCTGGTATTTGAATAAATGTTCTAGCTATATTTCCCATGTAGAGAGCTTGTTACATTTTGTGATTAATAACCATATCAGCATACTTATAGTTACTGTAGGCATTGTGAATACTGCATTGTTGATACATCTTTCATTTGCTTGGATCTATTTTATAGTATCTTGATTTCTCATAATGTCATTAGCTTCCATTTCCTCCAATCTAATTTTGAAGGAATTATTTTCTTACGTGAGTTTTTGAAATTCCTTTTCCATCTGAACAATTTGACTTTTTAAGGCATTCTTCTCCTCATTGGCTTTTTGGGCCTCTTTTGCCATTTGAGTTAGTCTATTTTTTAAGGTGTTATTTTCTTCAGAATTTCTTTGGGTCTCCTTTAGCAGGCTCAACAGAGTCACTTTTCATGATTTTCTTGCATTGTTCTCATTTCTCTTCCCAATTTTTCTTCCACTTCTCTTACTTAATTTTCAAAATTCTTCTTGAGCTCCTCCATGGCCTGTAACCAGGTCATTTTTTTCTTGGAAGCTTTTGATGCAAGAGTTTTGACTTTATTGACTTCTTCTGGTTCCATGTTTGGATCCTTTTTGTCCCCAAAAACGGATTCTATGGTCTGCTTGTACTTCCTCTTCTTGCTCATCTTGCCAGCCAATTACTTGACTTTTGAACTCTTTGCCATGGTAGAACTCTGCTTCCAGAGTGGAGAGAGCTGTGCCCCAAATCACTGGGGTTTTTTGCAAATGTTGTCAGAGGTCTGAGGAGGGTGCCCTCTCAAACTCTGGCATACTGGCCACACACCCCAGGCCCATCACCCAAAACAGCAACCCAGATCCAAGCAGGTCAAAGGAAGAGTGATTACCCTCTGAATTGTCATTTGGTCCCCCTACTATCTGCAAGCCAGGAGCTCTGGAGGCAGCCACACAGCAGCAGCTACAGCTGCACCTCTTCTACCTCTTGTCCCATGGGGCAGGGCCCTGACCTTGCTCTTCTGTCACCTGGATCCAACAGAGTTCCCGACTGACCTTTTACTTCTCTTTGCCGTTTATGGGTTGAATAGTCTGGAAACACCACAGCTGCCAGTGATTCACTATCCTGAAGTCTGCCGTGGCAGGTCTGCGCCATTGGTGGGGCCACCACTGGGCTGAGCCCACACAGTTCATGGGGGACTGTGCTCAGCTCCCAGCTAGGTGCAAGAGACGCTTACTGTCAGCCTACCAGGCTGCCTTCAGCAGATTTGCTATTCTCTCTCACTTTGTGGGTTCTGTAGCTCTAAAATTTGTTTAGAGTCATATTTTACAGGTGTTGGAGGTGGTTGGAACACAAGCTCAGTAAGTTGCTGCTTTTACTCTGCCATCTTGGCTCTGCCCTCTAGATGGATTCTTTACAGCATTGGTTTCAAACATATAGAAACATATTCCTGCGTGCTGGGTATTGACTTAAAGAACCACACATTGGCATCTCTTTGCATTTTTCTTTATTTTGTTCAACATTTCCCAATTATATTTTAATCTTGTTCTGGTTCCACTGCTGTCACTGAGAGAGAAGCTAATTGCCACTATGACCTTGTTACATACTCATGTGTTTCAAAAAAGTAAATCTCCTTTGTTAAATGTTCAATGACTTACAAGTGCCTTATTTCATCCCATCATGCAACCAGAGCTAATGACAGTAATGGTATTAGAGTTGAGCCTCCAATAGATCAAAATAAGGAAATTGAGAAGGATAGCCTTGGGAGTAAGGGCAAAAGGTTATGTTTGAATATTTTGAGTTTGAGATGCCTACAAGACATTCATTTGGAAATGATGTAGGACTAAAGTTCAGCATGTTTTGAAAACACAAATTTGTTTCACTATTGTTATATTAGGGAACTTTGAGCATAATTAAATTTTGCATTTGCACTATTTTTTTGTGAAAGAAAACTGCACCACAGTCGCAGGGCGTGAAGTATATCATTAGCTACAACAGATGGAGAACGAATATGTCCTTATCAGTAGACAATTGCACTAAATTAAATAGAACTACCCATATCCAAGCAAGACATACTGATTTCACCTCTGAAACCTATCTCAAATACATCCCTTTCTCTCCTCTGATTGCCACTACTCTAGTGCAGGCCCTCATCATCTCATCCTTGGACTATTACAATAGCCTGCTGATGTGTCTGCCTGGCTCATTTCTCACCACTCCAACTCATCCTCCATTCAGTCAGCCACTAAAGGGATTTTCCTAAAACACACATCTGATCATGTCACTCCATCACCCCCATCCTAGCTGTACTCCAGGGTCTTCCTGTTGCCTCCATGAGCAAACAAAAAATGCTCTATTTTCAATTTAGTGCCCTTCATAACCTTCATACCCCTCCTACCTTTCCAGTCTTCTTATACCTTACTCCCTGCTACCCTCTTTAATCCAGTAACACTGGCTTCCTGGCTGTTTAACGAAACCAGACACTCCGTCTCTTGGACTCTGGACATTCTTACTGGCTATCTGCCATGCCTGGAATGTTCTCCCTCTATCCTTCCAGTTACTGACCTCCTTGGCTTCCTTTAAGGCCTGACTAAAGTCCCACCTTCACCATCGTACAAGGACTCAGTACATTTCATTAGACTGTACTTCAAGAAAATGTATTTTTTGAAGTGACATAACTTTCCTCAGCCTTAGTTTCCACCTCTGTAAAATAATAATAATAATGACAAATAATAATAGCAGATATGTCCAAGGGTTTTTTATTGTGTGGATCAAATGAGGCAATGTGTATAAAATGCTTTGTAAATCTTAAAGTGCTATGTAAGTGCTATTATTATGATAGCTGTTATCAAGGGCAAATATTTATTTAATACTATTTAATATTAAATTTAATACTTAACAATAAATTTAATACTACTAATATTTAATACTATTTTTCTTGTATTCCAAAAGATCATGACTCCTGGAAATGGACTTTCATTTTGGAAAGAAAAAGGCATGCATATCTAAGACCCTTCAAATTATAAGATCTCTTTCTTTATTGGCAGAAAAACATCTATAAAATGGGAATAACTGTCCCCACAGACATCTGAGAGAAAAATGGAGATCTGTGATATCTACTACATATATAGAACAAAAAAAAGATATTTCAGGGTATGTATCCCATAATTAATAATAGCAACAAATTTCAGAGTTGAGAGAAAATTAGAGATCTAACCTTATCTTAAAAATGAGGATAGAGAGAGAAGCAAATCTTGCCAAAGATCACAGTGTATGACAGAGTACCTAATACTCAAGAACTAACATTTAGGTCTAATTTCCTATTCAGTGTTCTTTCCACAATAATATATGACTCATTCAAATTTCAATGCTGTGAGTATCTTGTCATGAGTGATGATCAAACAGGATCTCCTCCTACCAGTCTGACAATTCCTCTCTCACTCTCTGTCTCTGTCTCTCTATCTCTGTCTCTGTCTCTGTCTCTATCTCTGTCTCTGTCTTTCTGTCTCTGTCTCTGTCTCTCTCTGTCTCTGTCTCTCTGTCTCTGTCTCTGTCTCTATCTCTGTCTCTGTCTCTCTGTCTCTGTCTCTGTCTCTCTGTCTCTGTCTCTGTCCCTATCTCTGTCTCTGTCTCTGTCTCTCTCTGTCTCTGTCTGTCTGTCTGTCTGTCTGTCTCTCTCTCTCTTTGACATAGGAAGGGAAAAGAATAAATATTTACCTAGCATCTACTATATGCCAGGCACCGTTAAGCGGTTTACAAATATCATCTCATTTGATCCTCACAACAACCCTGAGAAGATAACCTGCTATTATAATCTTGATTTTATAACTGAAGAAACTGAAGGAAACAGAGGTTATCACATGCTGATGTATTTTGTTTTTACATTACAAATATTTACTGATTAATCCTACTTTGTGAGAGGTCTCTGGTAAGGAAAACAACACAAGTAAGTAAAATTAATAATACAGTGACCTTGTCTGAAAGTGCATGCAACATTCCACATCTGTAGTAGCCCCTCTCCCCTCCATACACACATCCCTCTGTTTTTTTTTAACTACCAGGAATTATAATCTTTTGCTAGATCTTCATCCATGTAGCACCCTCTGAGTCACCCCAACTCATCCTGAGCCCTCTTCCCCCTTTTTACATTTTTGCTTGGTGATCTTATAAGCCCCAGTGGATTCAATTATTTACTCTAATGACTCTCATATCTCTTTATTGAGCCCTAACCTCTCTACTGAACTAAACCTGTAATCTCCAACTCCCTTTTAGACATCACAAACTAAGATGTCCCAAAGACATCTTAAGCTCAACTTGTTCAAACTGAACTCGATCTTTTCTCCAAAACCCTCCCCTCTTCTTATCTTCTCTATTACTGGCCAAGACGCCACCATCCTCCTGTGAGGGATAATTTATAGTGAAGTTTCCCCATTCTGAAAAATGAAATCTAGAATGGCTTCAGTATTCACCAGGCCTAGAGTTAGGTCAACTGACCTTCAAGCAATCTGGGGCTTAGAGCAATGGAGACCCTCCCCCAGAGCCAACTCAGCAGAAGATATGCCAAATAAAGTTAAGACTGCTTTCATTGGACACCCACATGTTTCCAGGTCCTTTGTCTCAGAGAGATTCCCGTGCTTAGGTTGTGGGACAGGCCCCCCTACCAATAAGAGTTAAGGACAGTTGGGGGGTTTGGTTTCTGCCTTAGAAGATTATATAACCATGGGCTGGCTTCTACCTGTTGCTCTCTCCCTGCCACCATGTGGGCAACAGGGGCAGGGTCCTTTCTCATGAGAAAGAATAAAGACCTTTTCTGACCTTAGATTCAGACTCTGAACTCTTTCATCTCTCACACTCCCAATCATCAAGGTTTGAAACTTAGGAGAAATCATTTGTTCCCAGTGATGCTTAAAGTGCAACCAAGTTTGCCAGGCTTCCAAGCTATAGCTCTGTCCTCTACCCTATTCTGTTCTTTTTTTCTGTACTCCCCAAAGAATATTGCTGTTATTCAGTCTTTTACATAAATAGAGGCCATCCATTGAAAAACAGCATATCCCTGCTAATAAATGTTATAGTGTTCAGAGATTTGCTTCAATTTGCTCTTTTGTTAAATTTCAATCATGACCTTCCCACACCCACTGAAGTGAACAATATATCAGTTATACATGTGAAATCATGCAAAATAAATTCCCATATTCAATTTTTTTTAAAGCAAGAAAAATAAAGAGAAAAAGTATACTTCAATTTGCACTCAGAGTTCAGTTTTCTCTCTCTGGAAGTGGAGAATGTTTGTTTTTTTTTTTTACCATGAGTCCTTTGGAATTGCCTTGTATCATTGTATTGTTCAGAGTAGCCAAGTCTTTCATAGTTAGTTGATCATCATTACGACATTGCTGTTACTGTGCACAATGATATCCCAGTTCTTCTCATTGTACTTTATATCAATTCATATAGGTTTGGACATGTTTTTCTGAAACCAACCTTGTAATTTTCCATAGTACAATAGTACTATGTCACAATCATATATTACAACTTGTTCAGCCATTCCCCAATCCAATTGATGGATTCTATCTCTTTGCCAAGGCAAAAAAGAGCTGCTATAAATATTTTTTTACATATAGATCCTTTTCCTTTTTCTTTGGGATACAGGTCTAGTAGTGGTGTTGGTGATTAAAAGGGTATGCATCTTTATAACTCTTTGGGCCCATTTCCAAATCGTTCTCCAGAATGGTTGGACCAGTTCTACTCCACCAATAATTCATTAATGTATCTATTTTTCTTTCATCCCTTCCAGAATTTGTCATTTCTGATGGTACTTCAGAGTTATTTTAATTTGCCTTTCTCTGATGATTTAGTGATATAGTGATTTAGAATATTTTTTCATATGTATGTATATATATAGCTTTGATTTCTTCTGAAAACTGTCTTCTTATAATGTTTGACTATCAATTGGGAAATGGCTCTTATTTTTACAAATTTCACTCAGTTCTATACTTGGGATACATTTGAGAAATGAAAATCTAGAGAGATCTAGAGAAAGAGATCTAGAGAGAGACTCTTGGAATCTAGAGAGATGGTCTCACCTCTAAGAGGCCACTGAAATACCAAAGAAAAAGGGGACATTCCACATCAGTATAGTTATAAATAGGTTTTACTGGGGGCCACTTACTCATGAGGCTAATCCTGGGTGGCAGCAGACCAACAGCATATATGGGCATCACACTTAAAACAATCCAGGTATTTTACAGAAACAAAACCAAAGAAGGCTTAGTTCTAAGAAATGGCCTATGATCACACTGGCAGTTACATGTAAATTTTCCCATGGGAGATTTTTTACTGTTTATAGTAAGTTTGTTGTTATAAATCACATTCTCAGGCTCTTGTTCTCACCATACAGGCCTTTATCAGAGAAACTCCCTAAATATTTTTTATTTTACTTCATTGTCTATGGTACCTTTTAGCAAAATATATACCCAACTCATAATGGGCTATTCTAGATGAAGGATGATTGTATGACTTTGTTTAGTGGCCCAGTAACAGGTAAGCAACTAATTTTCCTCAATATGTCTCTAATACTAGTTCTGAGTTGTTGTTGTTTTTCTGGATTAGAATTTTTTTCAGTTATCTTCCTTTGTAAAGATAGTACTTTGTCTCTTAAGTTAATCTTGCTTAATCTATCTCAAGGCAACCTTGTTCCCATGGGTTATCTTCCTCACCCTAAAGTCCACCCTCCTCCTTCCCATTGGTCAGTTCTTTGCCTAGTTTTGGAGTTTTGTCTAATTTATTGATTCTTTTCTTCTTCTTCCTTTTGCCTACTTTCCTTATTCTTCCCAGTGAGGTTCTTGTGGGCTTGGTGAAGTCTGAAAAAGTCTAAAAGAGTGTGGAGCTGGTAGGAAATGAATTATTATCCTTTGCCATCCCAATCATCATTTTTCCTGCATTTGCCATGAAACCTCCTCTCTGGCTTCATGTCTTCCTACCCCTTCTGGATGTCAGTTTGTAATGGCAATCGAAATAGTACTCTGCTCCTTGTTTCAGCTAATCAAGTGCCTTTGCATCTCACCTTTGATTACATCAAGTCTTTGTTAGAAAGAGTATAGGTTGTGTTGCTCTTAATAGGCCCAAGGGAGTTTGGAGACCTTCCCTGCTCTTAATAGGCTCGAGGTCATCACGTGGAGCCTACGGTGGGAGGAGCTTGCCTCAAGAGCAGAACTGAGAGGGAAAATGCTTATGATTTCAGCACTCTGCAGCACTTTGTCTGTTGGTTTGTCAGACAAAAGCCTTGTCTGTTGTTTCTAGACAGAAGTCCTGAAAGCGGCCTTTACTGATGATCCAGAAACCCTGAAAGAGGACTTACTGCTGCTTACAGAAGTCCTGGGACTTAACTGCTGATTTCTGTATGATTTCTCAGACAGAAGCTTTGTCTGTTGGTTTGTGTTGCTTTGTCAGACAGAAAGTGAATTAAGATGATTGTGCCAGCAACATGTGTAAATATTGTTGTGGCTCTGTTAAGCTTTGTCTTCCTAGAAACAGAACTCTCCCCATAAGCTGAAACAGGAGCAGAGAGTTGCCTACGTGTGAATCCAGGCAAGAGCTGGGAGCGTGGAAAAGGAGCCTCGAGTAAAGATGAAAGGAGGCTTTACTTGGGTACTCAGGAGTGACTGATATTGTAACTTACTGTGACCCAGGGGTGGATGGGCTTTGTATTTTCCACTACCCCTTAAGGATGATTGATTTAAGTATAATGGAAGCCAGCCTCCAATCAAGATGAAAGAAGATTTTAGACGGGTACTTTATATTGACTGAGGAGATGGTGACTTACCGAATGATAGGTTTTGTTTAAGACTACGTGGCCACCTTAGTAATAAGTTGTTTTGTTATATTGTCGTGAAGGTTGTGCTTTAGTTTATTGCTGAATAGAGAGTTCACTATACTATGTGATTAGATCCTCAAAGTTATTCACAGCAGCAGTCTTCAGGAGAGCTGCTCATGATTGGCTTTACACAGTTGCCCCCAGGAGTTCTGGTTTCCCTTATCCTGAGACAGAATGGATAAACGACACTTTCTCACAAGCAGTGGTCCCTCTAAGCAAAAATTTTATTAATTATACCTATTCTAATGTCCTCATCTCACATTATAAAATATCTCTTTCCCTGTGCAATCATTCTTCATTGTCCCACCACTGAATCAAGACCTCCCCCCTTTCTTTCCCTCTCTTTCAATCCCTTCTTTACTGTCTTACTCATTCTCCTACAAACCATCTTCTTCTTGTAAGACTACAGGAGTTATTTCCCATTTATTATTTACTATTGACTTATAGAGTATATTGCACATTCCCCTTTATCTTCTTCCTCCTCCCTTCTCCCCCTTTATATGTCTTCTTGTTTCATATTTTAGTTCCACAAAAAATATTGATTTACTTGTAAATAAGGTATTGCACAGTTTCAATCCATCCATTTAAATTCCACTTTCATTCTTCTCTCTTTTTCGTATTTTAGAAAGAAATCTCTTAATGATCCTTCTGGTTTTTTGTTGTTGTTGTTGTTTCCGTGCTGCCGTTTTTAACCTCACAGGTTTCTCTCTCTAGCTTTTTAAAAATAATATTACCCTGCCTCAGGGACAACAAAATTTTCCACTTGTACTTTCTTTGCTTTTTGTGTTTGTTTACCTTTCCTGTATTTCTGTTGTTGGGCTGTGTGAAAAATAATTTGTTTATATTTTATTTTCTTTATAGTGTTGATGGAGTTTGGGCTCTGGGAAACCCCTTAAACTCTGATTGAATCTTCCCACTTGAGGAGACATTTGCCTGAGGCCACAAGCCTTTAATTATTGCTAGGCCCAAATACGTGACTCTTAACTCAGCCTAGCACTCCATTGTCCAGCTACTTCCCACCCTTCATCCTATTGCATGGGACAAAGACAACCCTTGCCCAAAACAAAATAAGCAGAGATATCTCCAAGTAGAGACAGGAAGGATTTATTTAATTATTTCTTCTTGTAAGAAGGGCAGTCTCTCTCTACTAGAGGCAGTCTAGAAGGAGAGGCAAAATACAAAATGCAAAGTTTGGTTATATACCCCAAAGACCACCCCTTTTCCCCTTTCCTTGTTCTGTCCTGTTCCCATTAATTAGGAACTGAGGTGCACAGTCTTAACCACAAAAATCTGCTGGTGTTGCAGGTAAAATGTCAGTAATATCAAAAAGCAGAAGGG
The DNA here is from genome assembly GCA_028627135.1 of Pseudochirops cupreus. NCBI lineage: Eukaryota > Metazoa > Chordata > Mammalia > Diprotodontia > Pseudocheiridae > Pseudochirops > Pseudochirops cupreus. The sequence goes on along the minus strand of CM053584.1, from coordinate 189,067,376 downwards.
ACGTGTCTAGTGGATGTGAAAACAGACAAAATATGTCATCAGTATCGACTTAGATATGAAAGCAGAAGGTAAATGTTCTAACAATGTCAATATAGATATGAAAGCTGATAATATTTTATGAACCATGGGGATTTTAGGACATGGTCACCTGCCCGGAGTTCTGCAACAGGATTTCCAATTTTATATTTGTACTGGTCAGATGGTGGTCAGTAGAAACAAGTCTGGGACATTTGGGTCTGTGGTTAAATTTGCAGGGTCTGTGCTTTCCCCTCCTATGCATTAGCTAAGCTTAGCAAAAACTTCAGTTGATGACCTGGGAAGTAAGACAAGGGTCCCAGGCTCCCAGCCCAGGTTACTAAGTCTTTGGTGCTTTATTCCAATTCTGTTCAGATTTCTGGAATGTTACCTGAGAAGTTTTCGCTTTTATTCCATTCACTATCAAAATATCTATACCCAAATCTGTTACCCTTAAACTAGTCTAGCCCTCCATTGTCTGTCATCTTTAGGTAGCCTTCAGTTATTTTCCACCCATAATCCTATTCTTGGAGTCCGACCTCAGTTCCCTCAAGATCCTCCTTAGATTCCTCCTCAAGACCCTCCCTGAACCCCTCCTCTGGACCACTCCTAGATCCCTCCCACAATCTTTCTGTATATAAGATCCATCTTGCTGAGATTCAATGAAGGTGCTAAGATTCAATCTAGCTCAGACTTAGTCTGTGTCAGATTGTTCTGGCCCACTTGTCAATACAAGTCACAAATACTTAGGCTCTTTAAGAGTCTACCCAGTTTGGTGAATCTTTAATAAACTTTGTTTTACTTTGGTTGAGAGAAGTCTTGAATTGAATTCATTTGGCAGGACCTGGCGTGTTGGTATTTTGGGGTCTCAAGCACCCCCAAACCTGAAATCTCAACAGTGTGATATATGAAAAGTTCAAGAGATATAATTTCTGGGTAATTAATCATTTTATTAATTATGGCTAGTGAGTAATTAATAACAGAATGGTAATTGGGCCATCTTTCCTGAACCAAAGACAGATCATGTTGGCTTATTGATGCTTATATGACCCTGGAAGAGTGAGTAAGCCTGACAGTCAACAATCAACTCTGACTGGTTAGCAATTAATGAGAAGAATGAATATTATAATGAGAGGTGGACCTATTCTAATAAGGGGCTGTGGGAATGTGTCTTTGATTATGTCATACTTATTCCATAACCACCCCCAGCCTGTGGGTTATCCAGACAAAGGATATATACCACTGCCAACACCACCACCACCACCACCACCACCCCCCAAGCCTGAGTAGAACACAATGGGTCAGGAATTTGCCCAGATTAAATTCTTTTCACTTTTTAATCAAAACTAACGTTTCACTACTTGGGTGGGGTCTAGACAAGATTGAGGAGAATGTTAAAATTCAATATCATTATTAGCCCTATTCTTCAGAGATTGAATTGACCTAATAGGGAATGAGGAAATAGGAAAGGAAAAAATTCTGAATCTCCTCAAGATTAACAATTGATTACTAATATAAGAGAGAAATAATCTCTTTAATTGACGTTCATATTTGTCTTTAATGATGAGGTTCAAGTGTGAAGAGTTTGTCACCTTGTATTTCATCTTGAGCTTTTCTGCTTTTTCAGAACATATAATTTCATTTCCTTCTGGAGTATCTGGTTGGTGCATAATATTCTAATGTTATTTGAATTTCCTTTCCTTTATATTTGAAGGATTTTTTTAGATTGCTGCAGACTTTGCTATTTGCCATTCAAATTATTAAATTTAAGCACTGTGTGTCTTGGAGTTCACAATATGGGGTTTTTTCCTAAGTGGTAATCTATGGATTCTTTTTATTACTACTTTATTTTCTGTGTTCAGAGCTTCTGGGTAGTTTTCTTTTATTATTTCTAGCATAATTTCTTATATTATAGTGATATAGTGTTTTTCACTAATCATGTTCTTCTGGGAAACCTATTATTCTTGAGTTGTCTCCAGGCGTTGTCTTTTTGAGATCACCATGATTTGCTTGTGTGGAGATGTCTTCTTTTAGAATTATTCTTTTTTGCTCCCCTTCTTTTGAGTTCTCTTTCACTTATGCATATTTACATTCTCAATCAATTGTTCTCTCTCTTTTGTTCCTTGTAAGTCTTGCCATCATAGATTCAAGTTTTTCTCTTCTACATAAATTCTTCTTGTTTAAATTTTTTATTCATCTCTTGAATCATTCTGGGATAACATGCTGTGGTTCCATGTTTCTTAGGAATCTGCTGGGTTCTCTGCCTCCAATCAGGTGTTGATTCATTTCGCTTTGTCTTGCAATATTTATTTAATAGATGATCTCAACATTATATTCCCATCTATGATTCATTACTTCCCTTCTGGTTTATCTGTTTTTAATTTTCTCACTGAGATCTTGGGTAATTTTAGTCTATGAAGAAAGAACTGAACTTATATGGATGCCAAACCCTTTTCCTTAGGTTTGGTAGATACCCACCCAAAGACCCTATACCAGTTCCCTCTGTTCTTTAGCTCCCAGGTTGAGCACTGCTACAGAACAGAATGCTACCAGATTGCGACCACAGGAATAGGACGTTTCCCACTTTCCTATATTGCCATTTCTGCAATACTAGATTCAGGGAGGCAGAGTTGAGTTCTGTTATTTGTTTCCTCAGGATGGTAGAGACTGCAGCAGAACCATAATTGTCAAGTGGATCCCAGAACACAAACTTATGTCAGATTGTGCTGCTCTGGTGGTCTATGGTAAGGGATAAGGTGTTGAGTGAATATGTTGTTGTTGTTGAGCTGTTTCAGTTGTGACTGACTCTCCATGACCCCATTTGAGGTTTTCATGACAAAGATACTAGAGTGGTGTAGCAGTAAGCACCCTAGCATACCCAGGATGGCTGCTAGAACAGGTTCTTAGATCTGCTTTTCTAAAGGAAAGCAACTCAAAATGGGTTAACAATCTTACTCTAATCAAACATATATCCTTTACCTAGTTCAGGAGAAAAAGTCAGCACCCTGAACTTCAGAGAATACAAACAGAAGTTACAAGCAGACAGAGAAACAGATCAGCAGACAGGGCTTCCAGCTGTCTGACCATTCCATCCATACCTAGTTAGTTACCAGAGAGGGAAGCACCAACATTTGGGTTTTCAAATCTGGGGGGCTCAATGGCTGCCCAGACTCTCGTCTGGCCAAATCACATAAATCTCCCAAAGTGAGCCCCACACCAAAACCTCACATCAGGATATGTATAGCCTTCTCCTGGGTCAGAGAATGTCACAACCCTCTTGACCCACTGCCATTCACAAAATGATAAGGTGTGGGCATTCCTGAAAAACAAGCCTCTCACCACAGGCTCCATGTGACCACATTGAGCCTATTCGGGGGCAGAGTATAACTTCAAATCAGGGAAGGTTCTCAGATTCACTTAAGCCTATCAAGGGGTCAAGGGGCAGGGAAGATCTTCAAATTCCCGTTCCCAAAACAAGTGGTTTGCCATTTCCTTCTCTAGCTCATTTCACATATGAGGAAACTGAAGCAAACACGTAAGGTGACTTGCTCAAGGTCACATAAGACAACAATGTCAAAACACCTATGGGCAAAGGTCCAAAGAAAAAATGAAAAGTGGTCTCAAAACCCAGAAAGAATTCATGGAAAAGCTCAAAAAGGAATTTAAAAATCATGTAAGAGAGAGGTAGAAGAAAAAATAGGAAGAGAAATGAGAGTGATGCAAGAGAATTGTGAAAAGAGTCCAGGGTACAGTTGACCAAATGGAAATGAAAGTACAAAAGGTAATTGAGGAAAACAACACCTTAAAAGTTAGAATTGGACAAGTAGAAGCTAATGACTCTCGGGGAGGGGGCAGGCGCAGGGGGCTATGTGACACAGTGAACAGAGCACCTTCCCTGGCTTCCACCTCCAAAAGCAAAAAAAAAAGGAAGGAAACTATATCTTGCTGAAAGGTACCATAGACGATGAAACAATATCAATAGTAAACGTATATGCACCAAGTAGTACAGCATCTAAATTCTTTTTTTTTTTTTGCTTTTTGGAGGGGTGAAGGTATGAAAATTGGGGTTAAGTGACTTGCCCAAGGTCATATGGCTAGTAGGTATTAAGTGTCTGAGGCTGCATTTGAACTCAGGTACTCCTGACTCCTGGGCCAGTGCTCTATTCACTGCGCCACCTAGCTGCCCTTAGTGTCTAAATTCTTAAATGAGAAGTTGAGTTACAGGAAGAAATAGACAGCAAAACTATACTAGTGGGGGACCTCAACTGTCCCTGTCAGAACTTGATAAATCCAACCAAAAATAAACAAGAAAGAAACTGAGGAAGTAAATAGAATATTAGAAAAGTTAGATATGGTAGACCTTTAGCATGATTTAGACATAAAGGGTAACCCCATAAGCAAATTAGAAGAGCAAGGAGTAGTCTACCTGTCAGATCTATAGGGAAAGGAAAAATTCATGACAAAACAAAGCTAGAGAGCATTTCAAAATTTAAAATAGGTAATTTTGATTATATTAAGTTTCAAAGCTTTTGTACAAACAAAACCAATGCAACTAAGATTAGAAGGAAAGCAGAAAAAATGAGAAACAATCTCTACAGAAAGTGTCTCTGATAAAGGCATCATTTCTCAAATATATATAGAGAACAAAGTCAAATTTACAAGAATTCAAGCTATCCCCTAATTTATAAATGGTCAAAGGATATGACCAGGCAATTTTCAGATGAAGAAGTCAAAGCTGTTTAGACATATGAAGAAGTGCTCTAAATCACTTTTAGTTAAAGAAATGCAAATTAAAACAACTCTGAGGAGCCACTTTACATCTGTCAGGTTGGCTAATATGATAGAAAAGGAAAATAATAAATGCTGGAGAAGATGTGGGAAAAATGGGACACTAAGGCACTGTTGGTGGAGTTGTGAACTGATCCAACCATTCTGGAGAACAATTTGGAACTATGCCCAAAGGGCAATCAAACTGTGCTTTGATGTAGCTTTGATCCAGCTATGCCACTACTAGGTCTGTATCCCAAAGAGATCATAAAAAAAGGAAAAGGACCTAAATGTGCGAAAATATTTATAAAACCTTTTTTGTAATGGCAAAAATATCGGAAATTGAGGGGAGGTCCATTAATTGGGGAATGCTTAGTGGAATACTATTGTGCAATAACAAACAATGAACAGGCAGATTTCAGAACTTGGAAGGACTTGTACAGACTGATGCAAAGTAAAATGAGCAGAGTCAGGAAAACATTGTACACAGTGTCACCAACTCCATGTGATGATCAGCTATGAATGACTCAGCTCTTCTCAGTAAGACAATGATCCAAGATAAGTAAGTACTCATGGAAGGAAAATACTATCCATATCCAGATAAAGAACTGATGGACTCTGAGTGAAGATTGAAGCATATTTTTTCACTTTATTCTTTTTTCCCCTTTTGATCTGTTTCCTCTTTCACAACTATGACAAACATGGAAATATTTTTAAATGATAGCACATGTACAAACTATATCAAACTGCCTACCATTTTCAGAAGAGGGGAGGGGAGGGAAAGAAAAAAATTTGGAACTTAAAATCTTGTAAAAAATGAATGCTAAAAATTTTTTTGACATGTAACTGGGGAAAAAATAAAATACTATTTCAAAAATAAAAATGTTTGTCTCAATTTGTTGAAGTTCATACATTAAAAGGACTGGTTATCCACAGTATTTTATTTTGTACATACAAAATGGTTAAATGGAGGCAAAAGTCTTTTTTTTTTTTTAAGTCTTGTTTGTGACCTACTTACTTGGTTAAAAGGCCAGTTTCCAAATTAGGACATCACTGCAGATGTACTAGTAATAAAGAGTGAATTTTAATATTGTAGTTAAATTTTTAGTAAAGCTCCAAATCATTTCTCATTTTGTGAACTTTTCTTAAATGGAAGATTCCTTTTTGTTTGTTTGAGGGTTCTTCCTCTGATAATATCAAGACAGAAAAACATATTTTACAATGTCAGACCTTCAAGGAACTTTTTTTTTTAAGATTCTTTCTCAAGGTTGTTATCTACAGGGCTCAAGTAAAGATAGAAAAAACAAGTGGTACATGAAGACTAAAATTTTCTAAACTTTCAAATAAGTTATAGGTAGCCTAATTTGTTGTTCTTCCTTTGGCTCTAATGTTTACAAGGTTAACTCCATAAGGTTTGAACTATTATCACTTGAACAAATTCCTGGAAGGCCAATGTTTTGTTAGGGCCAACAAAATTACACTGTCTTATTGCTCGCAATTTTTAACAACATTACCTAGGGAACCTCCGCAAGTGACTTAGAACCTGAAAAACGTGTCCATTGATTTAACATCTCTCTAAAATCACCCTAAAAATAAGGACCATTAAGATACAGTTGTCTGAGGAATGAAAACTTGAAAACTTCTCACAACGTGTGTTATAAATTGGTGTCAGTTCTGACTGTTGGCTTCACCCTTCCCCCTCACCCCCTTCACTTCTGCTGTCACTCAGCCACAAGCCCTTTCAGGAGTCTTTTGACCTCCATCCTTGTTGGCCACATCCTTATGAGTATTAGGCCCTTTAGAGTTTTTTGACCTCCAACCTTGCTGGCAACTTTAGTCCCTCCCTTCTTCACTTTGGTGGTTGCCAAATAAGGATAGGTACATTTGAATTGGCTATCCTCTACTTCCCTGTTATTTTCTATTGCAGAAGATTTTCAAGCTGAGACTTGAGCCTGCCTCTCAGCCAATAAGAGAAGGGACAGGAGGGTAGGGGGGTGTAGGCTTGACTGCATTAGGGTATAAATTCTTGTTCTGTCTTTTGTAACAGGCCTCCTCTCCTTGACGATTCATGGGGAGGAATGCTCTCTTCTCCCAGGGGAAGAGAATAAAATTTCCTGTTTTTATCCTAAATCTCCATGTTCTTGATTAAATTTTGAATGGGGTTTTTCATCCCACATACAGTTAACAACTGACACCCCAGGATGTTAATTCAGGGATGCATGTCTCTTTGAATTAACTGAACTGAACACTTTGTGAATAGTGGGCAAAGAAAGACCCCCTTTGGACAAAGAACTTTCAAGGAAACAGATAACTTCATGAGGCAGACAGACAGCTAAACGCAAGATTACAAAACAAGAAATCTGCTGCTTAAGTGGATGTTAATTAAATGTTGCACATGTGTGTTTGCTCAGCACTTGAATTGCAAGTAAGGTTCTGGAGGAGGTTAAACACAAAAGAATAACTGTCTGGAACATTTAGGTTTGGCTGCATATAATGTTAATAACTATATTGATTTTACTTTATTGTTGTGTCTAATGCTTCTATTATTTGTATCTGCCTGTGGAAATACTTATCAGAAAATTTATATTCAGGCATTCAGAAAGGAGCTCTACAGGATATACAAAAATATGGTGGAGTTGCACATACTGTGTGATCTACAACCAAAAGTGGGAGTGTGATAAAAGAATTTTTGGCTTACCTTCCTTTTCTGTCATTTACTTAAGATGAGCAAGTAATGTAACTAGTTATAGCTCCAGTATTAATGGTTAGTTTACAGATCCCTATTATATTCCTAGTGTTTATTGATCACTTTACAGTTTTATCTGCTATTGATCTTCCCCTTCTTCTCCCGCCTTCTCTGACATTTCGCTGGGCACATTCTGCCTACATAACTGAAACCTATGTAAGGCTGTTGAAACTGCACGCTGACTTTTGTATGTGGTAAGTCTACGCTCTGAGCATATAATAAACTAGTTTTACCATATCTGTTTTTGAATGTTGATGATTATGATTGGCAACAGTACGTAACAAAGGATCCTTGGACAACACACCCTTCATAGTCTTTTCTTTCCTTATATTTCTAGTTTCCTTTCATTTTACTCCCCTCCCAGTACCCTAGTACCCCAGTACCCAGTCATTTAGTGAGCTCCTTAAGGTTTTTGCCAACAGGAAAAATAATTGTGTATTGGTGAGCAATGGTTTTGAGTAGACACTGACCCACAAAGTACCTAGAACCTGAGCTAAATTTCTCTAAGCCAGGATGTATGAATGGCCCCAGGCACTTTACTAGGAATTTCTAGTACTTTTTTGTAAGATTTGGGACAAGATGATTTACTAGAGTGATGCAAGATAAACTGGAAACCCTTTGGGCGTTAGTCAGATGAGAGAACAAGGATACAAGGGATACTATTCTGTTTCAGACCTGGCATTCTAGAGGGTAAACCAGAGGGAATCCTCTCTGCTCTCTCACCATTTTACAGATAAGGAAAATGAGATGGGGAGAAATTCAATAACTTGCCTAGGTAGGACTTGAACTAGGGACTTTACTCCAAATCTAACTCTCCACTCAATGTTGTAATGGGAATCTGAAGATCTTCCCTGCCCCTTGACCCCTTGATAGGCTTGAGTGAATCTGAGAACCTTCCCTGATTTGAAAATACACTCTGCCCCTGAATAGGCTCAATGTGGTCACATGGAGCCTGTGGTAGGAGGCTTGTTTTTCAGGGGTGCCCACACCTTGTCACTTTGTGATCAGGCAGTGGGTCAAGAGAGTTGTGACATTCTCTGACCTAGGAGAAGGCTATATATATCCTGATGTGAGGTTTTGCTTTGGGGCTCACTTTGGGAGAATTGTGTGATTTGGCCAGATGAGACTCTGGGCAGCCATTGAGCCCCCCAGATTCGAAAACCCAGATGTTGGTGCTTCCCTCTCTGGTAACTAACTAGGTATGGATGGAATGGTCAGACAGCTGGAAGCCTATCTGCTGATCTGTTTCTCTGTCTGCTTGTAACTTCTGTTTGTATTCTCTGAAGTTCAGGGTGCCGACTTTTTCTCCTGAACTAGGTAAAGGATATATGTTTGATTAGAGTAAGATTGTTAACCCATTTTGAGCTGCTTTCCTTTAGAAAAACACATCTAAGAACCTGTTCTAGCAGCCATCCTAGGTATGCTAGAGTGCTTGCTGCCACAAATGTCTTGCTTCCTGCCTAATTGGAGAGATGGACTTCTCAGGCTCTAGTAGATGATATCCCTAAATCTGATAAACCTAGATTAGGACATGGAGAGAAGATGATTTAAAAGAATATCTTAGCAAAATTTTTGGCTCCTTTAGTCAAACAAAGAGGTGTATGAGAGCTGGGTAAGTAGATGATCCCTTTATGAGCTATTGAAGAGAGGGACATACCATCACTAAAGATATCATTTAGTAAAGATTCCAGAGCCCCAGGACAGCAGGACAGTATGACTTCATAGAAAGAGGAAAGAGCCAAAAGCTCTCCCCTTCTCCTGGAATTTTTTTTCTAATTTCTTTTCCCTCTGCTTTTCTGTTTTTCCCAAACCTCACTCTGAGTTTTTTAAAATTAATTTATTTCTCTTGATGGAGTGGGGTGTAGTGGGCAGAGTTTCAAAATTATTGAAGAGACTTTGACAGAGTTGGCTCAGTTAGTTTCTTCTTCTTCCAATATCTGACAGGAGGATGAAACTTGAATATTCAGAACTTGTCAAGACAAACTTTCAAAATGGAAAGCAAACAAAGAAACCCAACTTTCTACTGGTAAAATGTATTTCTGAAATATTTAAAAATTAGAAGCAATTCATGCTAATAGTTTCATTTAAGACTTTACCTTTGAAGCTGAAACAAAACCTCAGTATTTCCTGAGGGCACAGACCTAAAGTAACCTATCTACTAGTCCATTTTTTTTTCCACCTAGAAGGCATTTTCTTCCCTACTTCTCTAACTCTATCTTCCTCCAATAGTAAAAGCAGTTCTAAGGCTCTCTGAAAAATCATGAAAAACATTCCAGGCAGCCACCATGAGAAGCAAAATTAAAATCCTAGGATTTAGACTGGGTTGAACTCAAATGCTTTACAATGAAGAAACAACTCTTTTATCAGTGTCTTTACCCCTAAACTGTGGTTTACCCCTAAAAGTGGTTGCTTCAGTTTCAAAAGGAGAGCCAGCATTCAGCTATCTCTCTTCTGTCTGTGGAACTTTTTAACAAGTAGTTTTCTGTATTTTTCATGAGGATTTGTGGAGAAGTAGTTTATTAGTTCCCCTATTCCAAGTGAAATAGCAAACATAATCACAAAATATTGAGGATGGTCTCTGTTGGGGAGACCTGACTAGCCAGAAGATATAAACCTGGAAGATCACTACAGAGCTGAGATGAAATGTGAAATTAAGGACAGCCCTATTTAGCAGTTCCTAGAACTGCTTCATATATTGATGATTTTAAGTGTCAACTTTCTGAGAAAGTATAAATAGTTATAAGTTCCTATATTCTTATTTTGAAATTAGTGTGCCTATTTAAGTCTGTGTTTAGTATTTCTTTCATAGGAATCATAGTCTATCCTAGTTCAGTGGGGGCCCATTCAAAACAGCATTGTGTGTATGTGTGTGTGTGTGTGTGTGTGTGTGTGTGTGTGTGTGTGTGTGTGTGTGTATTAGTTGAGGGTTCTAGTTTCAACTACTATTTTTCATTTGGAAGAATGAAAGAATAAAAGAAACAGGAATGAAAAAGTCAACCCAGAAATTCTAGAATCCTAAGAGGTTCTTGAAATAATGTCACAGTCTATAATATTGACATAAATGGAAAATCTAATGCACATAGTGAATTAATCAAGTGATCTTTCGTGAGACTAGTAATTTAAAATTTTAATAATTACATTAATCTTTCCAGTGTTTTAATTCTGGCCTATTAAACTTGAAGGGAAGGGATTACTTTTCCCTGTTGTATCTCTGTATTCCCATGGTCTGGCTCAATGCCTTATAAATGTTTGTTGCAAAGAGCACTGAATTTAGAATCTGAGCACCCATTCTCCAAATCCCAGGTTTTCAATTTTATCACCTGTATGATCTGGGTCTCTAGGAACAAATACAATCTTCCCTTTGATATTTAAAGCCTTTCAAAAGCTGGCCTCAACAATCTTACAAAATTTATTAAAAATATTACTCCACGGGGGTGGAGCCAAGATGGCGGCATGGCAGCAGCAACATATCACAGCTCTCACATAGCCACCCCCAAATACCCATAAAATATGACTCTAAACTAATCCTAGAACTCCAAAACGCACACAAATATACTTTCCACTAAAGTCAGCTTGGTTATGAGGAACCATATCAGCACTGCAAACCAAAACCAGCCTGGCCTGAAGCCGCTGCTGAGCCCCAGGGTGGCTGGACAGGAGGAGTGGAGGAGCCTTTCTGGTGAGCAGATTAGCAGCAGCTGCGAGCAGCATTCAGAACTAGGTCAGTGAGACTTGCGAAATCAGGGGAGAAAAGCGTCTGGCTGAAACGCCTCCAAGGTGGGAAAGTGAAAGGTAGAGGTTTTGCACCTGCCTCTGCTTTACAGCTTCAGTGCCTGTGGCCTGCAGATAGCAGGGGGACTAAGCAATTGTTCAGAGGCCAAGTGCTCTTGCATTGAGTGGCCTGGATCGGGATCGTGGTCTTGGGCTTTCGGTTCTGGAGTCTTCATTATCCAGTGAGCCGAAAGTAAGTAGGAAGGGACCCAGCACCTTCCTGAGAGCTATGGCAGCCGGGAGGACCCCAGCGATTTGGGACAGAGCTTTCCCTTCTGGAAGCAGAGCCCCATAGAGATTTTTAAAAAAATCACAGACTGACCAACCATGAATAAGAATAAGCATAAGAAGCAAAGTAAGAATAGCACCCAAACCCTAGATTCCTTCTTTGGGGAAAAGAAGGATCATGGCAAAGAGAGGGAGGAGGAGAGTGCAGCCAGAGCACCCCCACCAGGGGCTTCCAATAAACATGAAGAATGCCTTAAAGCTAGAGATGAGCTGAAGAAGGATTTTCAAAACCAAATAAGAGAAGTGGAAGAAAAATTGGGAAGAGAA